>VYZX01006913.1:0-23144 GCA_013401335.1 Brachypteracias leptosomus
CCCAAACCATTCTATGATCCCACGATGTCCCCACGGGCTCAGCCCCATCTTAACACATTCTCTGCTCTGCCACAGGTTGTTACAAACAGGGATACCCAGGAGACCTTGCTCTGCATCGCCTTCGTCTTCGAGGTGTCCACCAGTGAGCACGGCGCCCAGCACCACGTGTACAAGTTGGTCAAGGACTAGGGGCCCTCGGGGACGGGCAGGGGCACGAGGGGCACGGGGAGGGAGGGGGCCATGCAGCAAAGCCACCCGTGCCCGTTTGCCTCCTGAGAAGTCATTTGAAGAGAGGAGGAGAAGGAGGAGGAGGAGGAGGAAGAAAACCAATAGCCAAAAAAGACTGACTTGCGATCGCAGATGTTTTCTACTTAGGAACAGTTTCTTTTTTTTTTTTTAAAATAAATAAAAAAAAAAAAAAGAAGAATGGGGAAAGAAGCGTAGGGAGAAAGGAAACCCCGTGTCCGGCGTCGGAGGGGGAGAGACCGGCTCTTGGTGTCACCAAGGAAGCTGTGCCACCAGCTGCAGCGGGATGTGGAGCAGAGGACAACCCCAACCAAGTGAGGGAGGGGCTGCCTGGATGTGGTCCTGGTCCTGGGCAGAGAGGAGCGAGCACGGACGGGCTGGAGGATGCGTCGTCGTGCCAGGTCTGGTCCCAAACCCATCGGCGTGGCATCGGTGCTGCCCAGCAGAGCCTGGGCCGTGGCAGGGACGTGGGGATGGAGGTGCCAAGGTGGGAGCAGGGCAGGGCGGGGGGGTTGGTGGAGGAGGATGCTGGGCACTGGCACCTGGGATGCTCCTTCTCCCTGGGGACTGGCACCTGGGATGCTCCTTCTCCCTGGGGACTGGTACCCGGGATGCTCCTTCTCCCTGGGGACTGGTACCTGGGATGCTTCTTCTCCCTGGGGACTGGTACCCAGGGTGCTCCTTCTCCCTGGGAAGTGGTACCTGGGATGCTGCTTCTCCCTGGGGACTGGCACCCAGGGTGCTCCTTCCTCCTGGGCACTGGTACCCAGGATGCTCCTTCATGCCCAGCCAGGGCACTGGGAGCTGGCAGCGCTGAAGGTGGGAGGGCATCAATGATGCAAACCATTTTTTTATGGCTCTTTTTCTTTCCTTTTTTTTTTTAAATTAAAGTGCTTTTTAATACTTTTTAAAAAGACACGATGCTTGTAAACAGGATTCTGCCCCTCTGTGGTGTCCGGGACCTGCTCCCCTGCCACCCTCCCTGTGCCAGTGACCGGAGGAGGTGATGCAGCTGAACTGCTGGGCACGGGGAGCCAGCTTGGGGGTGTCTCCAGCTTTCTGGAGTTGCTGCAGCCCAGGAGCTGGTTTTTATGGGATCCCCTGAGCCCTGCGTGTGCTTTTGGGGCTTGCACTTGTGGGTGCTCCAGGGCACATGTACCCACAGTGGCTGAGGAGTAAGGAGTGAGCAGTAGGATGGCTTTGCCTGGTTTACTTGGCATATGTACATTTTCCATCTTTTTTTTTTTTCCCCCACCTTTTTTTGCCTTTTTTTCTGTGTTGACTGTTCTGGTTTCAGCTGCTCCCTGCTCACCTGCATCCCCTGGGAAGCAGCCAGGGAGGTGAGTCGTGCAGGGAGCAGCACTTTGTGCAATGCAGAGCCAGGCTGCGAGCGGGCAGAGTTGGGGACAGGGAGGACAGAGAGGGGACAGAGGACAGGAGCGACACAAGGACAGGGGACTGGGGCTGCTGGGAGCTATTTTTGTGGTTGCAGCCCAAAATAAGCCAGGGCAGAGTGCCCAGTCCCAAGGCAAGGGCAGACTCCAGGGGAGAGCATCCCTGGGGTGCAGGAGGGATGCAGAGGGACAGAGGTTGGGTTTGGTGGCAGTGGGGATGGGGAGTGCAGGATGGGCAGGTCTGGCCAGGTTTCTGGTGCCAGGGGGGAGTGAAGGCAGCAGGAGGTGCTGAGCTGGGTGCTGTGGGAAGGCAGAATGGTTCAAGGGGTGCTAGAGCCCAGGAGGGGGGGGGGACAGGGAGGGTTTAGGCTCAATGCTGGGTGTGGAGGAGCAGGAACAGCCCCAGAGCTCAGGAAGGGGCCTTGGCTGCCATCGCCACGTGTCCCATGAGGTGTGGGGACTTCGACCTCTTGCTGCTGGGAGAAGCCACCCATGGGACCCATGCCTGGGCAAGGGCTTGGTGGTGGGGCCAAAAGGAGGGGAAAGAGGGGGGAAAATCCCAGAAAAGGCACCAGCATCCCATCCCAGGGCCACCCGGCCGAGTTCTCATATGTAGCATGTTTGTTTGTTTGTTGTTTCGTGGTTCTTTTTCTTTCTCCCGTTTCACTCACTGATGGAAAACTCTGGGAATTAACTCTCCACCCTTCCCTGCCATACATCACTGGGGTGCCCTGCTCCTGGCACCCCCAGGGATGAAGCTCTTTGTTAACTGGACCGGTTTGTGCCTCCATCCTTCCCTCCATCCCTGCACCGAGCCCTGGGGCACCCACTCACCCCCCCAACCCCCTCCCCACGCTGCCAGTGCCCCCCTGGATGAGGTTTAGCCACGATCCCAGAGACACTTTCTCAACTCCCCCCGCTTCCCCTCCCTCTCCCAGCCCCTCCGTTCTCCTCCGGTGTATTTATGAATTTCACATGAAGTACTGTTTTATTTTTTTAAAGACTTTGTAAAGCTTACCAGGGTTACAGTCACCATTTTTAGAGCTGTGTCAGTCCACAATGTTTAAAAAATCCAATTTTTTTTTATGTATTATATTTTTTGTGTATTTTTTTTTTTTTTTTAATCCAGCTGTGATGGGTTGTATCATATATTTGTTGTGTTGACTGTATCTGTCCAACTTCAAAGAGAGGAGACTGTGGAGCTCCGAGAAAACTACGGTCTGCTGAAAAAAACAAAAAACATTAAAATTATTTGTTCATGGGTTGGCTGAAGCGGTTCTGAAGTTCATATTTTTGTTATTTCTTGTGGTTTTCCTCAACAGCCAGGATTATGAGGGCTGTGAAACTACTTGGATGGGTAACACTTCTCCCAGGACTCAAGCTCTGGGCTCTGATGCTACCTCCAGCAGTATTTTGCATCACTGGTGATGGGTTTGCTGGGAAAGGCAATGGCTGGGTGCACCCACCCCATGGCAAATGCTTCCCCACAGCATCACTGGGTTCAGGGACACCTATTTTAGGGGGTCACATCCTTGCCCACCCCAGCGTTAGGTGATGGAGAGCCAAGGCTGTCCTGCCAGTGAGAAATACCCATCAAAGCCTTGCTCACAGGGCCTGGGCTGTTCCAACATGCCCCATCCCATCCCAGAACCAGGGGAACCAGATGATGTGTGTCACCACCAGCTGCTTTTCCCCTTTCCACAAGCCAGACCATGGTATTTAGGTGCCTGTTCCCATTGTCCCAAGGGCAGAGCCTGGCACCCCAGCCAAACCCCGATGCCATTAGGGCCGATGGTTTTGCACATCCCAAACACCTCTAGACTCAGTTGCTTTATCACTGATACACAAACCTCGTGCCTCTGCTAAACACACTCCAAACCACTGTCCTGCTGCTGTCCCTCCAGACAGGGGATGAAGTCCCTAAAGGAGGTGGGGGGCTACAGGGTGTTCCTAAGGGGACTTGGGACTCAGGGAGAGGATGTCCCAGGAGGAGAGGGATACCAGTGAACGTTCAGTACCAATACAGACCCCCCTGCAGTGCTGGGGCAGCTCTGGAGTCCTCAGCAAAGCAGACATGGAGCTGGTGGAGTGGGACCAGAGGAGGCCCCAGTAATGCTGGGAGGGCTGGAACCCTCTGCTGGGAGGTCAGGGAGGCTTGTTCAGCGTGGAGAGAAGGCTCCAGGGAGACCTTCTTGGGGCCTTCCAGTGCTTCAAGAGGCTGCTCAGAAAGATGGGGACAGAGTTTTGAGCAGGATCTATTGGGACAGGATAAAGGGGGATGGTTTGAAACGAAAAGAGGGAGATTTAGACTGGAGAGAAGGGAGAAATTGTTGGTGCTGAGGGTGGTGAGAGCCTGGTTGAGGTTGCCCAGAGAGGTGGTGGCTGCCCCATCCCTGGAACCATTGCAGGGGAGGTTGTTTGGGGCTCTGAGCAACCTGCTCTAGTTGCAGATGTCCCTGCTCAGTGCAGGGGGTTGGACCAGATGGGCTTTAAAAGTCCCTTCCCACCCAAACCACTCTGTGACACTGTTACAGGGAGGTTCTCACAGGTCCCTGAGAAGCTGGAGCCTGACCAGGGAGAAGCTGCCGGGGCTGCTCCGGTGCAGACCAGGTCCGGACAGCCCCTCACCCCATCCCGCACTCCGGGGCTGCCCCGCTCCGCCTCCCGGGCCCGGCTCCAGCCCCTTCCCGTTCCGTTCCGTCCCGGCTCCCTCCCCGCCCCCAGCGCTGTCTGCCGGGACTCGTAGTCCCGCAGCCCCGCTCCGCTGCCGGCCCGGCTCAGGTCCGCTCCGCTCCCGGTCCCTCTCCGCGCCCCTCCGCGACCCCCTCCCCATCCTCCTCTATCTCCGCCGGTTGCTCCGCTCCCCCCCACCCCTGACCCCCTCTCTCCGCCTGTTGTTTCTCTCCTTTTCCCATCTCCTCCTGTTGCTTCTTTCCTTCTCCCATCTCCTCCTGTTGCTTCTCTCTTTCTCCCAGCTCCGCCTGTTGCTCCGCGCTCCGGTCCCGGCTCCGCTGCTCGCTCGGTCTCGCCGGGAGCTGGCGGGGGGGGGGGGGGGGGTGAAGGGGAAAAAGACCCCGCGAAGAGGCTCAACCCCGGTAAGAGCCGCCGGTATTAGCACGATGCGGGGACGGGATGAGCCGCTCGGTAATCCCGAGCAGAGCCCGGCTGCCTCTAGCCGGCTGCCCGCCCCCAGCATCCCCGTACCCGGCTGCCCGTTCCCCGCTGCCCGTCCCCGGCACCCCGGAGCCCCTGGTTTGCTCTTTTTTGCCTCTCAAATCCCTGTCTCCCCGGGAGGAAGGCGTGGGAGGAGCGGGGCTGGCAGAGCTGCCCCACAAACCGGGGCTGCTCCGGGAGCTGCTGGGTCCTCATGGGTTTGGGATCTTGGAAAGCATCCTGGCTCCCCAGGTGGATGGGGGGTGGAGGAGGATGGGGTGACCCACACCCATCCCTCCCAGCATCGCTTTGAACCCGGGGTGTAAAGTCCATCCAGGAACACAACTCACTGGTAGACAAAGGGTTTGAGCCCCGTACCCCATCCCTGTCCCACCAGTGTCACCATCCGTGGGATGGGGGGTCACACACGTGGTTTGGGTACAGGGGTCCTGTCTGGGGCAAGTTGGGGTTCGGGATGGGTGGGAGAGGAGGGGATGGTGTGAGCCCCACTGGAGCATCCCAAGTGCTCCTCCCTTCCGACCTTTGCCCCAGCTTGGCCTCTCCAGCACAGTCGCCTGGCTCCCCAGCTGTGCCCTGTGCTCTGTGCCAGCTCCCCAGGGCTGTCACCACCACCCGCTCCCCACAGGACCCCCTCTGCCCAGCGTTGTCCTCCAGCCCTGGTGAGCGATGGAGGGAGATCCCAGCCTGCGGCTCCGCATCTTCGACCTCAACTGCTGGTGAGTCTGGAGTTTGCTGGGGCCATGTTGGGCTGCATGGGTGGGGACGGGGACACCCACACCAGGAGACAGGTCCCGCCTTGGTGTTACCCCACCTTGGCATCACTAAGGGGAACACACCCTTCGTTTTGGGGTCACACCACTCTCCCAGCCCCAGAGGGTCGTGATTTGCTTGTCTGAGCACTGACCCTCATCCCCTCTGTGCTTGCTCCCCCCAGAAAAGCGTCCCCCACCCACACCCCAATGAGGGATGAGCTGCCTCAATCCTGCAGGCAGGACAAGCTGTCCCCAGACTGCCTCCCTGCACCTCCCGCTTGTCCCCATGTGCCCTCCTACCTCCCTCACTCTGCACCCTGCCCATACCAATACTGGAGCCCTGTCTCCCCCATTTTGGGTCCCAGTGTGTCCCCACAGCTCCCATCACCCCATGTGTCCCCCCCAAAGCTGTGACCACCCCCCATCTCTGGCAGGGCCATCCGCTACCTGAGCAAACGGCGGCAGGAGCGCATCGGGCTCATCGGGGACACGCTGCGCCGGGAGGACTTCGACCTGGTGCTTCTCCAGGAGGTGAGGGCAGCCCAGGAGTTGTTCCCAGCCCATGAGATGAACATCCCCGTTCTCAGCCCATGAGGTGAACGTTCCCATTCTCAGCCCATCCTTCTGTTCTCCAGGTGTGGAGTGAGCAGGACTACAGCGACCTGAAGGCGAAGCTGGGAGGCTGCTACCCCTTCTCCCATTACTTCCGCAGGTGAGGGGACTGGGCAGGTCCCCCCCCCAGGGCTGTCCATGGGGTGGTGGCAGGGCTATGCCTCCTCCATGGTGTTTGCCATGAGGAGAGACTGGGCGGGTGCTGTAGGTCACCTCTGTCACCGTGGGAGACCCTGTGCCTGGAGAGTGGGATGCTCATGGGAGAACACTTGGATCCAGGCATCCGAGGACCCCCCACTTGGCTTGGGGTTGGGGGGAGGCAGAGAAGGGGGGGCCACACGTTCTCACTGTGCTTTTCTCCTCCCACAGCGGCGTGATCGGCAGCGGCCTCTGTGTCTTCTCCAGGTTCCCCATCCTGGACACCCTCCTCTACCAGTACTCCCTGAATGGGTACCCCTACATGGTGAGTGGGGTGGGGGGCACATGTTGCTGTGGTGCCCGACCCCACAGAACCTCACTGGCCCCTTCTCCTCTGGCAGCTCCAGCATGGGGACTGGTTCTGTGGCAAGTCCGTTGGCCTCGTTGTCATTAAGATCTCTGGGATCATCTTCAACGTCTACGTCACTCATGTGAGCATCCTGGGGAGGGACAATGGGGAGGAGGGGGATAAGTGGCTGTACCCCTCCTTTGGTGTCCCTTTGCTTTAACCACTGCTCTGCATCATCTCTCCTGGGATTATTCACTGGTTTAATGAAATATTGCTCTGGAAGGGGCACGGGGACCCCCAGCCACAACTCAACAACAGTTGAGCATTCCAGGCTGTCCCCAGGAGGAATGAGATGAAGACAGAGGGGTCAACCAGACCCCAAAGGCAGGGTCTAGAGAGGCTGGGTGGGCTTGCAGGGATCTGAGGAGCAGGGCGGGTGCCAGCATGGGGGTCACAGCCACTTTGCCCCCCGTTTTCTCCAGCTGCACGCCGAGTACTGCCGGGAGAAGGACGCCTACCTGCCCCACCGCCTGGTGCAGGCCTGGGAGCTGGCACAGTTCATCCGGTGAGCACCCATGGAGGGGTCCCTGGGGTGTGCACGGTGCCCCCTGCCCCTGGCGCTTGCACTGCAGAGAGCTCCCAGTTGCACCGGTCCCAGCCAGGAGTAAGGCTGGGGAGCACTAGGAGGGGTCTGTGTCGCCCCAGTCTGGTGCAGGGCAGGGTGGGGAGGAGGGAGGGGGATGAGCCATCCTCATCCTCGCAGACACACCTCGAAGGCGGCCGACGTGGTGCTGCTGGGGGGGGACCTGAACATGCACCCTGAAGACGTGGGCATCCGGCTGCTGCGCGGCTGGACGGGGCTGCAGGATGCCTTTGCTGAAGCCTCACGCTTTGAGGTGAGTGGGCAGAGGGAAGTGGGGTCCTGGGGCACCCCAAGAGCCCCCCACCATCACCACCCCCCTTGGTGCTTGCTCTCAGGGCTGTGAGAACGGCTGCACCCTCGTCCCCAAGAACTGCTTCACCCTCCAGACAGAGCTGCTGCCCTTCCCGCTGGGCATCCGCATCGACTACATCCTCTACAAGGTGACGGGGGGACCCTCGGCCATTGGCTGTGGGGTGGCAGGGGGGGAGACATTGCTATGACCCACCCACTCCTTGCTCAGGCCATCTCCAGCTTCACAGTGAAGTGTGAAGAGCTGAAGACCACCACAGGGACAGCCCCGGGCATGGACATCCCCTTCTCGGACCATGAAGCCGTGATGGCAACACTGCACATCCAGAGGCAGGGCCAGGCTGGGGGTGCCACACTCAGCAGTGCTGGTAAGGTGGGGGGGCCTGATGGGGTTCCCCGTGTGCCAGGGATGGGAGGGAGATGGTGGATGGACTGCTGGAGCTGGATGGAGTTTTAGAATCATAGAATCGTCAGGGTTGGAAGGGACCTTAAAGGTCATCTACCTCCAACCCCCCTGCCATGGGCAGGGACACCTCCCACTCCATCAGTTGCTCACAGCCCCAGCCAGCCTGGCCTTAAAGGTTTCCAGGGATGGGGCTTCCAGCACCTCTCTGGCCAACCTGGGCCAGTGTCTCCCCACCCTCCTGGGCAAGAACTTCTTCCTAACGTCTCATCTCAATCTCCCCACCTCTAGTTCTGACCCATTCCCCCCACTCCTACCACTACCCGACATCCATTTGGGGATGTTCCTCTTGCTTAGAGCATCCCTTGGGGTGCTGCTTGTGGAGGGGTGGGGAGAAAAAGGGGTGCAAGAGGGGTAAAAAATGGGTGTGTGGGGGGTGTCACCCTGCTGAGCCACCCCTCCCTCCTCCACAGAGCCCATGCTGGTGGACATAGTGACGGAGGCACGGACGGAGGTGGGCGTGGGGCTGCGGGCAGCGCAGCGGCAGCGGTACTCGGCGGGCAGGATGGCCGTGCTGGCCCTGCTGCTGCTGCTGGTGCAGGCAACGGCTGCACTGGGAGCACTGGCCGGGCTGGCCCCAGAGCAGCCCTTCCCCAAGCTCTCCTTCTCCCTCCTGGCCTTCCTCGCCGTCGGCGTCCTCCTCCTCGCCACCGGCCTCCACCTCTTCCACACCATGGAGGTGAAGATGCTGCAGGGCACCGAGGAGCAGATGCGGATGGCGCTGCGGGCGCTGCAGGAGCATCCCAGCGATGGATGATTTGGGGGCGTGGGTGATCCACGATGTCCCCTCCATGGGCACCCTATAATATGTGTGCGTGTGTCCCCACAAGCCCCATCCTGGCCCTTTTTAGTCCCTTTTTTAGTCCCTTTTTTCCAGCTGGTTTGAGGCGAGCAGCGCTGCGGCCGGCTCGGTAGCGCGGGTTCGACGGCTGCCTCCTGGGATGAAATTAAGATATTTTGGGGCAGATTTTTCCATGTTAGCCCCTATAGAAACCATAACAGAGGCAGGTTTTAATTGCTGGGTTTTTAATACACCTTTTCTACCCAGAGCCACCCTCCAGCATGGCCAGGAGGCTCCTGGGGTGGCTTTGGGGGCTCCTGGTGAAAGCTGGCGACTGCTCTGGCAACCAGATTTGAGTTGGATAGAAAATAAAGGCAGTGGTTTAGTCCTTGGCACCGGGTTGGGGAGGATTTATTGGAAGGGAAGGGGGTCTGCAGCAGGATGGTTGGGTTGGTACAAACCAAAGGTGGACGGGAGGGCTTGGGGAGCAGCAGGACGAGGGTTGAACATGGGGGGGGGTGTCGATAACGGAGGAGCCGGCGCTTGGCATCTCCATGTCCAACACAGCTGCTGGGAGCACCATGGGGCTGTGGAGACCACCCCACAACAACTGGGGACCCCAAAAAGGGCTGAGGGGTCTGTGCAAAGGCCAGCGTGGCATTGCCAAGCAGGAGAAACCCCAAAGGGGCAGGAAGGACATGGACACCAGTGTCCTGCTGTGCCAGCCCTGGGCACAATCTCCTCTGGGAGCTGCTGGATAAAAAGTCCTTTTCCTGGCTCTGGGACCTCACAGGGAGGTTCTGACCCTGGTTTCCCACAGCAGTTGGGGACAGTGTGGACGTGGCACCCAAAAGCAGTGATGCAGAGTGGGGGGATCAGCCCAGTCTGTGTCACTGGTCCCCAGCTGGGATGGATGTCCCAGGCTAGGATGGAGATCCCAGGGTGGGCTGGTTGTCCTGAGTTAGGATGGATGTCCTGAGTTGGGATGGATATCTCAGGCTAGGATGGATGTCCTGGGTTAGGATGGATGTCTTGAGCTGGGATGCATGTCTCCAGTTGGGATGGGTGTCCCAACCTAGGATGGATGGATGTCCTGACTTACGAAAGATGTCCCAGGGTGGCTTCCAGGGGCTACTCCTGACTGTCACCTGCCTGTGGTGGCCATGGTCACATCCCCGCTGTGAGGAGCAAAGCCCATTGGGGCCAGAGAGGTAACAATGGAGCCACTGCTCCCACCAGAGCCTGTCCTGAGCAGCCGGCAATGAGTACAAGGGACTCTGCAGACAGACCCCTCTGGGGGACCTCCTGCTCCAGGTGAGACCCCACCTCCTTGAGGGGCTTCTTCCTCCTGTAGCAAGACCTGGGCAGAGCCCCCTGCTCCACAGCCCCCTTGCAAGTCTTGTTTTCAAGCAAGCACAAGGCAAAGGCAATCCAGCCAAGCACGGGGACACCTTCTCTGCACTACAAAGATGGGGTGCTCCTTGGTGTCACCCCATGTGGGTGTCCACCAGGGGGTCTGGCCCCTCCACGGCAGGTTTTGGCAAGCAGGGAGCTGGGTTCATCACGGCAGTTGCCTGCTCAGGCATCACCACCTTCAGAGCCAGCTCAGGGTGATGCTCGGCTGGGGTGGGGGACAAGGTTCATCCCCCCCAGGATGGTCCTGGGGCCCCGTGGCTCACGCCTGCAGCTCGCTGAGCCGCTTCTCCTCCTGCATGTGGATGAGGACGTTGCGCTTGTTGACCATCTCCAGCAGCTGCTCCAGGATCTCCTGCTCAGCCACACGATCCTCAGGTGTCTTCAGGGATTCTGTGGGAGCAGGGGGGGCTGTATCAGGGCTGGGTGGGCCACAGCCCCAGCCTTGCTCCCCCCCCGGTGCTCACTGGGACCCTCCCAGGCATGTGCCAACACTCACCCTCCTTGTTCATGTAGGTCCGGAGCTTCTGGTCAAGCTGCCACTGCTGCTCCTCCAGCTTCAGCTCCTGTACCCTGTGGGGAGGGAAGGGGGGTGTTGGGTGCTGGGCTGGGGGTGCTGGGGTGAGCTGAGCCCCCCACACTGACCCAGGACCCCCAAGCCTTACGCAATCATGAGGTCTGACTCCTCGGACATCAGGCTGTTCTTCTTCTGGACCAGGTACAGCAGCTGATTCATCCACTGTGTCTTCTGGTTGGCTGGGGTGCCTGTGGGGTGGGGGTGGGGGTGAGTGGGGTGCAGACCCCCCCCAGTTATAAGCATCACTGCTCCATCCACACTGGCCTTACCACCTTCTTCCCGAAGTGACTTCTCCAGCTTGATCCCCTGCTGCTCCAGCTCCCGGAATGTCACCTCGATCTCCTCCAGCCGCCTCTGGATGGCCTGCAAGGGAAGGGTAACGCTCGCCCATGGGCCAGCACCTCCCAGCATGTGGCCACCAGCGGTGGGACGGGGGATGGCACCGGGTTGGGCACCCAGTTCTTGCCCGTTGGGCTACCTGGGCTTTGCAGAACCGCTTCATCTGGGCATCCTTCTCCCGGCGGGTCAGCGTGCGCTGCCAGGTGGAGTATTTCTTCTCTCCCCCCAGGTTCAGGCCCTGTGAAGGGGAGATGACATGGGCAGGGGGTCAGTCCCTGTCCTGGCAGCCATGGCAGAGCTGGCCCCAGTGCCTCTGTGAGAGGAGATGCCAGGGGCTGGTGGGGCCACCACTGCTCGGGGCAAGCACTCACCAAGTCTGCCATGATGCTGAGGTCTGTGACTTCCTTGTCTCCCTCCTCCTCTTCCTCTTCCTCACTGTCACTGTCCTCCAAAGCTGCCGCAAGAAAAGAACCACTTTGGGCTGTGCCTCACGAGCAAGACGTGGGGCACAGAGGATTCCAGAGGGACCCAGAGCCCTGCTCAGCCAGACTGCAGCTTGTAGCCACCTACCTTCCTCCATGGCCGTCTCCTCCTCCTCCTCCCAGGCGCCTTGTCCCCGCCATGGGGCAGGGAGGGCCGCGGGCGCTGCCTGGAGCCGCAGCCGGGCTGGTTTTGGTGGTGGCTCTGGCTCTGCCTCGCTGGTCACATTCAGCGTGGACAGATTGAGCTTCTCCAGCGGCGTGAGGACGATCTTCCTCCTGCCCCCGCTCTCCTCACCCTCTTCTGCCACCCCTCGTGGCTCTGCTCTGGGACCCTCCTCCTCCTTCGCATCCCCCTCGGGCTGTGCCAGTGGCTCCTGCTCCTCCGTGGCACCAGAATCCTCTGGTTCCTCCATTTCACCAGCATCCTCCTGCTCCTCCACATCATCAGCATCCTCCTGCTCCTCCATGTCACCAGCGTCCTCCACATCTTCTGCTGCCTCAGGCTCTACCCTCGTCTCTGGGGCTGCTGGTGGGGGCTCCAGGGGACTGGGTGGCCCCTCTTTGGAGGACACAGAGGGGCTCCCAGCGTCCAAAGGTGGGTGGGTGGCAGTGGCATCCTAGGGCAGAGTCAGGGTGGAGGGTGATGCAGGATGGGGCTGGGCCTGAGCATCCCCCTCCATAAGGAAGAAATGTTTGACACTGAGGGTGGTGAGAGCCTGTGCCAGTTTGGCCAGAGAGGTGGTGGCTGCCCCATCCCTGGAACCATTGCAGTGAGGTTGTTTGGGGCTCTGAGCAACCTGCCCTAGTTGCAGATGTCCCTGCTCAGTGCAGGGGGGTTGGACCAGATGAGCTTTAAGCTCCCTCCCCACCCAAACCATCCTGCAATTCTCTTCTTCTACCTTTCCTCCCTCATCTCCAGAGCTTTCCAACGACTTACCCCACCAGCCACCTCCTGCCGCTCATCCTGGGGCAGATCCATACCGGGTGCACCGGGGTAGTGAAGCGAGCAGTAAAAATGCCCTGAGGAGGCAAAGCCGTATAACCACCAGCAATATGGACAAGCCTCACCCAGACCATCCTTTTTCCCCCCCCACCAAAAAAAACCCCTCTCACCGTCCTCCTCGTGGAAGGCGTAGTCCCCCAGGCGCAGCGTGGCCCCGCAGCACCAGCACTGGAAGCAGCCCCGGTGGAAGAACCGTCCCTGGGCACTGGCCCTCTCCAGGATGTAGACGCGGCGGCCGCAGAAGTAACAGGCGTCGCTGCTCTCCCCTCGGGACGGTGGCTGCTGCAGGGAGGGGGGTGAGGTGACACTTGGGGTGACACCGGGGTGCTGGCACCCTCCCTGCCCCGAGGTTTTGCCCCGGGGAGTTTGGGGTGGGGGGGGGGGATTTGTAGAGCTGGGTGCTCGGGTTTGTTGGCACCAGGGAGGGAGCGGCGAGTGTTGGCTCCGGAAAACCAGTTGGGTCAGGAAACAGGCAGGGAGGAGCCGGCAGCTCGTGGGTGTTCTCTTGCACAGCCCCAGCCCTTGGCATGGCCCCACCAGCTACTGGTGCACCCACCAGCAAAGAGATGGGCCCCCCCAACCCCAGGGTGGCACAAGGACCAACCTGCCCTGGGTCCGTGGTGGTGGTTTGTGGAGGTTCGTGGGCAGTGTCCGGAGTGTCTCCATGCAGCTCCATGTCCAGCTACGAGGAACCCGAGGGGAGGGTCAGCCCCCCCCCACTATCCCCACCCAGCAGAGCATCCCTCAGGGTGCCCAGGACAGACCCACCTCGACATCCCTGCGGCTCCTCTTGACCTCAGCATCCTTCTGGGCGCTGTCCTGCAAAGGCAGCGGGGTGATTAGGATGGGGAGGGGACAATGACAGGGGTTTGGGGTGTTCTGAGGGTCTCTGGGTGGGGATCCCCCACCTGGGCACGCTTGTGTGTCAGGTTCCGGCTCCTCTGCAGCTTGCTGAGGAAGAGGATGGCCCCTCGTGTGCCGTGGGGGGACAGTGGTTTCTTACTGACCTGCTCTGCCTCTGCACAGAAGGGACATGACCCCGCTGGTGGGACCCACTCTACAAACCAGGGGGGCATCCAGCCAGCCCCAGCGGGGGCTCGGGATGGGCTAAACCCCCCCCTGGATCTCACACCTGGAGAGGTCTTGAAAGCTTCATAAAACTGGCTGAGGTAGGTGATGAGCCCCAGGCGGTCGGGCTCTGCCATGGTGGCCATCTCGGCGCTGGAGAGGACAGGCTGGATGCCCAGCTCCTGCTCCGCCAGGTCCAGCATCATCTGGTGGGTCCGAAGGGGATCCTGAGCGTCCATGGAGTCAAAGTCCCTGGGGGCAGACAGGAGTGGTGTCAGGGTGGGCTCAGCGGGGTGGGGAGGAGTCCCAGGGAGGTGGTCACAGGTCCTCACAGCAGGTCGGGACGGAAGCGGTGGATGAGGGCACCAAGGGCCAGGCCACTGGTCCAGGAGGTGGTGAAGTCAGTCACGGCCACACCACGGTACCCGGCTGTGCTGGCCTGGCACCACTTCAGCAGATCTTCATAGGCGTCTCCAGAGACCACTGTGGAGGCAGCACATGTGTCCCCATCCCAAAGAGCCAGGGGACACCCCCCCCAGCCTGCTCCACCCCCCCAGCATCATGAGAAAAGGGTTCCATGGGAGTGACATGAGACCCTCCCCATGTGACGACCCCCTCAAGGCTCAATAAATGGGTTGATAAATCATCTGTCACTGTGTCATGGCTCAGCATCAGTGTGGGCCAGGAGGAGGGGGACAACTCCCCCAAAAGGCAGATGATGGATGGGCTTTGGGGGGCTATGGGTAGAGGGAATGGAAACCAGCAGTGTCACCAGTAGTGAAATGCAGCCACTGCTGGGAGGAGCAGGGTGGATGGTTGGACACCAGCCAGGGATCAAGAGAAGAAGGATGGGGAGGAAAATCAGGGCAGAAGCTGCTGAGGAACTGGGGTCCTGGTGCTGGGGTGGGGCAGGACTGGCTGTTCCTACCAGTGCTGAGCCGGTTGTTGCTCCTCCTCTTGTGGTCCACCTCCACCATGCCCACGAGGTAGAGGTCCCGGACCTGCCGATGGGGACATGCCAGTGGTGGGTCACCACCTGAACAGAGCCAGTGGTACCAGAGCTGGTCCCAGCAAGGGGGGCACCAGGACCCCTCCAGACCTCCCCAGAACCACCCGCACCTCCAATGGGCAATGCATTAAATGCCCTGGGGACCAACAGCTTCAGCCCCACACCCTTTGAGGACAGGGGACCATGCAAATTGGTGTCATCCTGAGCACTGGGGAGGCTGGGCTGGATGGGCTGGGTACCTGGTTGGCTTTGATGGCCTGCAGGTTGATGTTGGGGTAGCGCGTGGCCGGGTCGATGCTGTACTGGCTGATGTTCTTGTTGGTGTTGTCCGGGGAGGTCTGCGAGAGGTGCTGGTAGATGCTCTCCCTGGGTGCAAGGGACAGGGCTGGGCTCAGTGCCACCAACCAACCCTGCCTGGTCCAGGACTAGCCCAAGGGGATGGGGACACTCACCTCTCGGCCAGCACCTCCAGCGGGGGGGTCCCGGCTGCCCACCGCCGCACCATCCACGCCGCGTCGAAGGCAGCGAGGAAGCCCCTGGCAACCCCAGTGCCCAGCGGCCAGAAGGGCTGGGAAGGGAAAGGGACAGAGAGAGGTGGAGCTGGAGCTGGAGATGGGGCTGGGGGTGGAGATGGGGCTGGAGCTGGAGCTGGAGCTGGAGCTGCGCAGCCGGTTGGGGCAGCTGGGATGACGCCGGGAGCTGCCGGGCTTGGCCAGGGATGAAAGGGGGGGAGTGGCGGCGGGACGCACAGGAGAGGATGGGTGGTTGTCTCCTCCCTGGCTGGTGTGGCTGCGTCTGGGGAGGAGCTGGGCTGGTCCTCCACCCTGAACCCACCCGACATCTCCAGTGGGGCTGGGGAAGGGGAGAAGCCTAAGGATGGAGCCTCTCTGCTGTGGGGACAGGCTGGGCGAGTTGGGCTTGGTCAGCCTGGAGAAGAGAAGGCTCCAGGGAGCCCTTCTTGGGGCCTTTCAGGACTTCAAGGGGCTGCTCAGAAAGATGGGGACAGAGTTTTGAGCAGGGCCTGTTGGGACAGGACAAGGGGGGATGGTTTGAAACTAAAAGAGGGAGATTTAGAGTAGAGAGAAGGGAGAAATTGTTGGTGCTGAGGGAGGTGAGAGCCTGGTTGAGGTTGCCCAGAGAGGTGGCGGCTGCCCCATCCCTGGCACCATTACAGGTGAGGTTGTTTGGGGCTCTGAGCAACCTGCTCTAGTTGCAGATGCCCCTGCTCAGTGCAGGGGGGTTGGATTTGATGAGCTTGAAGGTCCCTTCAACCCAAACCACTCTGTGATTCTATGACCCCACCAAAGCACCCCGCTACCAGGACCTGGGGAGTCTGCCCGTGGGGATGGGGTGCACCAGGCAGTCAGGTCAAAAAGCATTTAGGGAGGGGGAATATGTTGGAGCTGATGCCTTTTGCAGGGATTGGGGAACTTGAGGCTCACAGTGGTGCTGCACGGGGACCCTCACCTCCACCAAGCAGTCTCCCACCAGCCCCAGGAGCAGACGGGTCCCGTTGTGCTCCCGCACCAGCGCCGCGTTCTCCGAGCGCGTCATGCAGGTGAAGTCAAACATGTCAACGTCCGGCAGCCCCCGGTGGTTGAGGGCAAACTCCAGCTCGGGCAGCTGGTAGTTGGTGGAGAAGTTGGCGGCTTCTTTGGCATAGCTGAGGAGGGCCTCCCTGTTGACATTCTCCGGGGACAGGAGGCTCTCGATGTCCGCTTTGTCCTGCGGGGATGGGGTGAAGCTGGTTGGGATGCGGGAGATGATGGGTGACCCCAGGGTGAAGCTGTGCCACCCGCCTTGGGGCTGTGAATCCCCCTAAAAGGATTTTTCCCCCCATCACAGGCACCGGATGCTGAAGCCTCCCCCATCCCAGGGGTGTAGGGTCAAACCCCCACCCATGATTTGCATCCCACCCTTCAGGAGCCCATCGCTATGGGATCCTGGGGCTGGACCCTGCCCTCCTCACCTGGAGGATGACCCCCTTCTTGAGCAGGCTCTGCTTCTTGGCCGTCATGACAAAATAGTGAGTGTCGTCCTTGTAGTAGACAATGTTTTCCAGGTCGATCCCTGGTGATGGGGAAGAGGCTGAGCTGAGCCATGGGGCAGAGCCAGGGCCACGGGGAGCTCAGCCACCAAGTGTCCCCTGGTACCACGTGGGGAACTCTTCTCCCAAGTAGCTAATGACAGGACAAGAGGTGATGGCCTCAAGTTGCACCAGGGCAGGTTTAGATTGGACATTAGGAAGAAGTTCTTTCCTGCAAGAGTGGTCAGGGACTGGCCCAGGCTGCCCAGGGAGGTGCTGGAGTCACCATCCCTGGAGGGGTTCAACAAACGAGTAGATGTGGAGCTTTGGGACATGGTCTGGGGGTCAGGGAGATATTGGGATGAATTAATGTTGGACTTAATGATCCTAAAAGTCTTTTCTAACCTAAATGATTCTATGACACACATCCCATCACACAGGGGACATCCCAGGGCTGAGCCTCCAGTTGCACCAGGAGGGGATGGGGATCCCCCAACCCCCCCACACCAGGGCTGGGACCACTGACCCGTTTTGTTGTAGAGGTTTTGGAAGAACTTCTGGTTGTAGATTCTGGCCACGCCGCTGATCTCGGCCACCTCCACCTCAGCCCGGCTGTGGCGGTTGATGAAGTTGGTGGTGATGCCAATGGCCAGCTTGCCCCGCGTCTCCTTACGCTTGAATCCTGCGGGATGAGAGAGGTGTGAGACCCCAGACATCCCCCCCATTCCAGCCCTGGGGGTGCAGGGACCTGCTGCTGTCACCTTCAGGGACAAATTTCCCACCACCGGCTGAGATGAGGACGTCGAACTCGTAGTGGGTGAGGGGAGAGGAGCTGGGCTGCAGCACTGCCCGCCAGCCGCCTGCGGGGAGAGGGACCAGGGACATCATGGGCACGCTGGGTCTCAGCTGGGACCTGCTCCGGGAGGGGGGAGAGGGTCACACCTCATCCCCCACACCCAAAGGCATGTCCCAGGCCAGCAGAAGGGACTGGGGGGGCCACCCACAGCCCCATCCTCATCCCCAGGGACGCCACCCACCCCACAGCGACCCCTTACCCTGTCCTCCCGCCTTGCCCGCGGGGGGGACGAGGCCCTTGAACTGCACGTTGATGTGCACCTCCACCCCCAGCAGCAGAGCCACCTTCAGCAGGATCAGCTGGAGCTGCCGGATACCTGGGAGGGGTGAGGGGGGACACTCAGGGCTGCACCCCCTCTGGTCCCTGGGGGGTGCAGAGCTGGGCTCCCCTCCTTTTAAACTCACTGATGTGGTCGAGCGTGCCGGTGCAGAAGCGCCCGTAGAACTTCTTGGCTCCCAGTGCCCGCAGGTCGTGGATGGTGAAGGGCCAGAGGTGCAGGACGTTGTTGCGGGAGAAGGAGTCGCGCTTCTCCAGCAGCACCACGCGGGCACCCAGCAGTGCCAGCTCGATGGCCGCCCGCAGCCCGCATGGACCAGCCCCCACCACCAGGCACTGCCAAGGGGACCCCCAGAGCGGGGCTTTGGGTGAACCCCCAGCCAGCTCAGCACCACTGCCGCAAGCAGCATCCTCCCTAGGTCAGCATCTGGCCCTCCCCTGCTTCTTCTCTGCAAAGCGGGGGGGGTCCTGTGGGGTGTCCCCCCACCCCCTTCCCTGGCTGCCTGAACCTTGCCTTCGCACGGGGCAATGACAGCAATTAAAGTGCTCGGCGAGATAAGACACACACGTCTCTGCTGCAGCCTGGAATGGGGAGATTTCAGCAGAAACAGCCTCAAAACCAGGGCTCGGGGTTGATCTCCTGCACAGGGTGGGGGGATGATGGGGCACACCAGCAGTGGGGAGCAGCTCTAGGACAGGGGGACAGAAATAGGGTCACCCAGACTAATGGGACATCCTACCCTGGCATGCTCCTGTCCCGCAGCAAGAGCTCAGCAGGTCCCCCACCCCTTTGCAGCCCCCCCACTATGGGGTGTCCTCCCCAGTGAGGAGCAGCCAGGAGGAGGAAGGACGCTGCTGGCTGGGTGGCACCGAGGTGGCATCACGCAATGGGGAGGGGACCAGCATTAATTAACACCCTGTCCCATTAAACCCCATCAACCACCTGCTCAGCACATCCTGCATCCTCCCAGGGTGGGGGCCAGGGTACCCCAAGTGATGCCCTCACCCTGGGGACAATGACACAGGGCAAGGTGGGACCCAAACCCCACACCCCATGCCCCCGGTACCTTAGTGCTGGCACAGGCTGTGCCCTGGTCATAGTCTTTGTGCCCGGCTTTCTTATCCAGCTTGCTCCAGAGGGCCTTGGCACTCCAGTAGTTGAGGGCATCCTTGAGGCCGTGGTAGAGCTGCAGCCCCGTGCCCCGCAGCCCCAGGCACTGGCACAGCTCCTCGAAGCAGCTCAGCACCTCCTGGCACTCCCCAGCACGCAGGAACCTCTCGAAGATGGCATGAGCCGGGTTGCCCGGCTCGTTGGCTGCCACACTCATCCTGCCTCACCCAGCAGCCTGGAGAGGGACGGCAGAGCTCAGCAAGGAGGGGACTCTCCTGGACACCCCCATCCTCAAATCCACCCGGTAGCAAACCTGGTGTCCCGGCGTGAGGTTCTCCAGCTGTGGGTGTTGATGGGTGACAGGGCTGCTGGAATCGGGGCCCTTTCCGGCACGGGCTGGTGGAGGTTGTGCCCAGGGAGCCACGGTGTCACCCTGCCGTGGTGGTGGTGACGTCAGGAGAGGGGATGGGGATGGTGGTGGTGGCAGCAAGAAACTTCCTCCCTACAGCGTGGACCTGCAGCAGCCAGAGCAGAGCGAGGTGTTTTGGAGTTCCTTCCTCTTCACCCTTGGGCTCGCCTGGGGAGGGATGGGAGGGGGATTCAGCTGCCCCCAAAACCAGCAAGACCCAGTCCTGAGGAAGGAGGGAGCAGGATTGGACCCATCCCACCAGCTTGGCTTTTACAACCCAAATGGGGCCACTTCCCCCCCACCTCTGCCTCTGCCACCCCTGGCGCGGGGCGGAAGCAGATTAGCACAGAGGAAGCACCGGTGGGGAAACCAAAAAAAAGCTAAACCACCCAAAAAAAGCTAAACCACCGTATGAACGGCCCCATCACACCAAGGAAGCTGTGGGAGGAGGGGTGCAGCGTGCACCCAACCCCCTCCCCACCCCTGGGCATCCCCCAAGGGACCAGCTCTCCCTGCATCTGCCTCCCACCCATCACTGGCACCATCCCCCCAGCACCGTCCTGCGCCACCCTCCCTCTGTGCCAACCCAAGCACAAAGCTTTGCCCATTCCAGTTGTCACCAAGGCCTGGGGCTGGCAAAGCCTCCCCCCAGCCTGCAAAGCAGCCGGTGGAGACGTGGCACTGCCAAGGAGGAACTGGTGGGAAGGCTCAGGAAGCTGGAGCACTCCTACCTTTGAACCATCGCTCTTTGCCCTCTCACCACCCAGTGCTACTGGTGGGCACAAGGCAGCACCCCGAAGGTGGCAGCCAGCCCTGCAGTGGGATGCAGGAGGGGGTAGGATGCCATGTCCAAGCCCAGCTGCCCTGAGTGGGGTGGGGGAAAGGAGGGGTTTAAGCCTAGGCTTAAATTTGGGCTGAATTCTACCTAGGTTTTAAGTTTAGTTTCACTCCAGCAGCTTCCGGACACACACACAGAGCAAGGTCAGGTGGAGCCAGGAGGATGCAAAGCAGTTCTGCAGGTCACCTTCCCTCTCCAGCACCACAGCCAGGAAATCCAGGCATTTAACCTCTTCCTTCCTGGGCAGACACAAGGATAAAGTGTCCAGCCAGGCCGGAGCAGGAGCTGGTGCCCACCAGACCCCAAACCATCAGCGTGGGGCCAGAGGGTACAACTGATGTATTTGTGGAGAGCTGCAAGACCTGGGGACAGATTTCTGCTCTTCCCTGAGTGCTGCCAACTCTCCGGCCCTGCCAGAGGGACAGAATGAGCCTGGGGAAACTGAGGCAGAGCTGCAACCTCCCCAGAGCCCAGGCATGCTGTCCCACCAGCCACCCGCCCTCCTCTCGTGGGAGGCTGTCGGGGCAGCCGTGCTGGCTGGACGGGCTCCAGTGCCCTGTGCTGCCCGGGCATGACGGGTTCTCCTCCCAGAGCTCACGTTCCTGTGCTGGCACCTGCCAAAGCCACCACAGCAACCCCAGGGCAATAGGGCAAAGGGTTAGGAGCATCCACTCCAGCATCACCAGCCTCTGGCTTCAAAAAAAAACCATCTCAAGGCCTCGATTCCCACTGGATATGATGCCAAGGGGAGTCTGTCACCCAGGAAAGCTTTCCAGCCCTGGTGCTTTGGCAGGGAGGCTCGGAGGAGGCAGAACAACAAGGCTTGTGTTATACCAAGTTTCCTACGGAAACGATGCTCGTGCCGGCACTCCATGTCCCCTCTGGCACCCTTGAGCCTCCTCAACAATTGTCAGCAAGGACAAAAACCTCCATGGATACTCAATTCCTGCAGGTTTGATGCAAATAAGCAGCTTTCAGCCCACAAGGGCCAACGCAGGAGGGCAGGGTGCTGAGCCAGGCTGGCTCCAGCTCCACTCTCCCCATCACTGCCTTTTGCGTTTCTTCCCATAAATTTCTCCTGCGAGGGAAGGGAGGAGGTCGGGGGTGTAGCCAGCCCTGACTCAGCTCATGATGGCTCTGGTTGGGGTGGCTGCAGATGAGCAGCCTACTGGGACATCACCAGGGACTGGCACATGTGGAGCATCCCTGGAGCAGGGACACCCCATCCCGCTTTGCAGGCCAGGGTCTTCTTCCTACCCTTGCATGGAGAGAAACAGCCCTTGGAGATGGTGGGAGGACCCATCCCAGGGGTGCTGGGCTGCTGGTGAGCTCATGTGTCTTCCAGGCGCGTGGAAATGGGGTGGGAAAGGACACAGCTTCATATGGAGCTAATGAAAGCAGGGAGGATTCCCGGCAGCAGCAGATCCCTTTCCAGCTGAGCCTCTCTCCTTGCTGCTGTGTTGGCTCCCAGCATGGACCAGGCTGCTCTGGGTTTGGCATCCAGCCTGGAGACCCCTGGGCCAGGCTGCTGAGCCGGGCTGGACTCTGGGAAAATCCTTCCAGCAACTTCAGGGATGGTCCCAAGGCTGTCTGGGCTAGTGCTGGGAAGGGGCAAAGGAGGCAGGTGCTGCTCTTGCCACCGTCATTGTGGTTGGGTGAAATATCCCAGATGTGGGACTGGCTGACCCTGTGAAAATCTGCCCTAATTTGGCCGGGTTTTAATCCTTGGAAGGAGGGGAAAACTCCCTGGTTTGAGCTGGGCACAGCCCGGCTGAGCTCCCCCTTAGCAAGCCCCTGGTGTGGAGCTGCAGGGAGAAGGGCTGAAGGACAGGGGACAATCCTGCCACCAGCACTGGCAAGGGCAGAGGGTGGCAGCTGCAGGAGGGGGTGTGGTGGTGGAGATTCCCTTTCAAGGGTGCTTAAACTCCCCCTCAAAAAGCACTTGCCAAAATCCCCCTCGGTGCAGGACCCAGCCCCAGCTTGGCAGCAGAAGTGGGAACTTCTCTGGGACATTTTGACGTTGCTCTTTGTAGGGGACCCACAAACCACAGCCCGGCCACATCCCAGAGACAACACTTGGGGAGGGGAAGCAAACCTGCCCCCCCCGACTTTGGCTGCTCAGCTTTGTCCCCTCTGCCCAGCACCACTACACAGAGAGAGGCTGCTCATGGCCAAGCTTCGCATCCCGCATCCTTTTCCTCCTCCTGCTTTTCTCTTCACCAGATCTATCTCGGGGTACAGTGATGAACCCCTACTTTGATTCCCTGAATGTACCGGGGCCTTCACCCCTCCCAGGCAGAGGGTCTGGGGAATGTGTCCCCTGACATCAGCCCAGGGATGGGGCACAGCCTGGGGAGGGGGCCCATGGAGCATCCCTCCCCCTGCACCGGGCAAAGGGGTCGGGATGGGGGCAAAGCGCTTAGCAAAGCTCTTCCCACCCCATCCCACTCGGCACTGGGAGCACTGGTGGTACTGGGAATGGAGTCGAGGAGGAGCAGGGTCTCCTCTCTTTTCCCTTTGTCCTGGGCGGGGGGGAGCAGACACCAGGGGCTGGAGGGGAACAGCAACGAGGATGGGGCGGGGGAGGACAGGCAAAGACAAAGCGCTACAAGGGCACTGAGCATCCAACTCGGCATCCCGGGGACATGCAGGACACGGGCACGGCGGGACTGAGTTTCCGACCCCAGCACCCCCAAATCACCCCTCGCTTCTGGCAATCCCCCCGCCCCATCCCCAGCTAGGGGAGGATGCTCCCCGTGGGGGAAACCGGCCGGTGGGATGCTCCGTGCCCGCATCCCAGCAAAGCGAGGGGACAGGGAGGTGGGCGGCAGAGCCCTCACCCCCCCAGCCCCCCAGGGATGCTCTGCCCGTCCCCA
>VYZX01006913.1:23689-42415 GCA_013401335.1 Brachypteracias leptosomus
CCCTCCCCACGGACGAGGGGATGCACAGCTCAACCCCGGCTGGGTTTCTTTGATTTTGGGGGTGAGAAAGAGGTATTTTTGCAAAACAAACTAAGATTGCAGTGATGAAACCAAATCACTTTCCGCCCCGGCTCCGGCCGTTTCCTTCCTTCCTCCTTCCCTCCCTCCCCAGCCAGAAATAGGGGCCAGGAGGGAGCTGCGGGCACAGGGGGGACCCCCTCGGTGCCAGCCCCACCCTCAACCCATGTCCCAAACCTCGTGGAAACTTTAGGGCTGCTGTTTCCACCTGGGACCCCCAGGTGGGGCTGACCCCAAGTGGGGTGAAGGTACCTTGGGGGAGAGGATGGAGCCGCCGGGGGTCGGTCGTGGCCGGGTGTTCGTGGGGGGGTTTCTGGTGTCGATGTCCTGCTTGGCCGCCTGCCACATGCCGGGGTGGGTGAAGGGGGCCGGTGACGCCCAGGGGTGACCTGCCACGAGGCTGGGGACGGTGACTCAGGGACACGGGGCGAGCTGCCATACGGGGCGGGGGTTACGTCGGCGGCCGCCCCTGAGTCACCCGCGGCATCGCCGGTGGCCACGGGGAGTGGGGCCGGCCAGCCAAGAACCTCCATCGCTCCTTCCATGGCCCCCTCGGGCTTCTTCCTGAGCGGTCCTGGTGTAGACCCCACCCCACAGCTCGGGGTGGGGGTGTTTGGAGCCCCCCAGCCCCTCGCCAAGGGGCACGGCGGAGCCCACGCGTGTTTCGGGGCTGCGGGAGGCCGGGCGGACACGGAAACGGGGAGGCGGTTTTCCCAGGAGCCGGAGCGGTCGGGAAGAGCTCCCTCTGTTTGTGAGCCCTTCGAGTGCCATGGGAAAGGCTGAGCACTGACCTGCGCCTTCCAGCTCCAGCCTTGGCCCCCGGGCAGCAGCAAACGAGCATTAGGTTTTAATCATAGCTCCGCAGGCAGCAGGGACCGAGGACGTGCCCGGGTGGAGGTGTCCGGACAGCACAGGGGGACATGGGCACAGGGCAAGGGGCTGGGGAAGGGTGTAGAGCAGGAGTGTGGTGAGGAGCAGCTGAGGGAGCTGGGGGGGTTGAGCCTGGAGCAAAGGAGGCTCAGGGGAGACCTTCTGGCTCTGCACAACTCCCTGACAGGAGCTTGGAGCCAGGTGGGGTCGGGCTCTGCTCCCAAGGAACAAGGGACAGGACAAGAGGAAACAGCCTCAAGTTGCCCCAGGGGAGGTTGAGGTTGGAAATGAGGAAAAACTTCCCTGAAAGGGTCGTGTAGGGCTGTGCAGGGCAGTGGTGGAGTCCCCATCCCTGGAGGGGTTTCCAAGGCGTGGAGATGTGGTGCTGAGGGCCAGGGGTTAGTGGTGCCCTGGCAGGGATGGGTTAACAGTTGGACTCCATGATCTGAAAGGTCTTTTCCAGCTGAAACAATTCTATGATCCTATGACTCTGATGAAAACCCACCAGCCATGGGCTGCCAGGTCTCTGGCCCCAGCACAGGGAGACATCCCTGCGTGTCTCAGTGTACCAAGAGAACAGGCAAACTCATAGTATGGATGAGGACCCCTGCAGCTCCCTGAGCCCTTCACACCTATAAGCTGTCTCCAACCAAACCATAGATCCTACCACAGGATGTTCCCACCCTGCTCCAGCACTAAAAATCCCCCATTTTATCTCTGATTTTATTATTCTAGGGGTTTGGTGCTTTACGGTGCAGGGAAGGAGCAGTGATGGAGGGCTGCTGCCTCCCCCTCCTCGTTCCAGCTAGGCCTTGGGTGATGCCACAGACTGCAGCTGCTGCAGCTCCAGGACACGGACGAGGAGGAGGAAGGTGATGCTCAGGAGAAGCAGCCAGAAGAAAACCCAGTAGTGCTGTGGGAAGAAGAGCCACGGCCGCCACAGCTCCGTTGGGGACCCCTTGGACCTGGGGAGAAGGTAACCAGGGACACTCGTCATCCAAGGAGGGAGAGCAAATCCCACCTCTGCCCCAGCTGGACCTCCCTGGCCCAAAGGAGTGACCTGCAGTGCACGGGGGAAACTGAGGCAGAGCAGGGTGGAGCTGGGGCAGCCAACATCCCAGCCTTCCATCACCAAACCCCCCAGCCTGTTGCCACCGTGGCACCACAGAGTCCAGCAGCCTTGGGAGGGGGATGCTGGGCACAGGCAGGGTGCTGCTCACATCAGCCCAAGCTGCTCCGGCTCCTTGTCCCCTGCACTTGAACCTCTGTCGCCCACCTCGGCCGCCGACTCCCGGGTCACGGTGCTGACCTGGCCCTGCGGCTCCAGCTCGCTCCTGGGGAGGGAGAGATGGGTGCTGTGCCATGCCCTGTGGCAGTGGGTGCCACGGGCTCCTCACCACACAGCACAGTTACCTCTGGGTGCTGGGCTGGCGCTGAGCCCCCTCCCTCTCCAGCTCACTGGCCGGGGCTGCTCGGCTGTCCAGGCTGGCACCTGGCTGGGCACGGAAGGTGGGAGCATCAGTGGGGACCCAGACCCCTGGTAGCACGGAGCCTGGGGACACGTCTGGCAGTGGGGCACAGCTCCTGCCCACCCCCCTGTGCTGGTCCTTACCAAGAGCTGCTTGGGGATGACAGCGATGCTGACTCTACGGCGGGCAGACCCCTGCAATGGAGGGGCTGGGGTCAGCACTGTGCTGGCTGCCCCCCATCCCCTCCTTCCCCATCGTCTCCCCAGCACAGGCAGGGGACACCGAGGAGAAGAGACCTGCCAGCCTCCCACTGCCCCTGGTGCTAAGGGGGGAAGCTGGAGAGCTGGTGAGATGAGGGAAGGTCAAAGCCAAGAGGTTTGTGCCTGTCTTTACTGCTCCAAGCTGTGCTGGTGGGGCTGCCTGACCCCCCTCCCCGAGCGCTCCCCTACCTCTTGAGCTGCAGGGGAATCAGTGCTGAATTCGAGCTGGTGCTAGAGAACAGCCAACCAAGCCTGGGGCTCACACGCTATGACCCTGCAACGCAGAGGGACCCACCTGAGACCTCCTGGACGAGCAGCCCCCACCCCTGGACACTTTGTCTCCCCAACCCCCAGCACCATTTCCCCACAACCCCCAAGGCTGACCCTACATTTTGCCTCATCCTCAGCGTTTCTAGCAGACCTTGCCTGCAGCAAGCAGCTGGCACCAGTGGCATTGCCCAGGGCATAGCGGGTGTGTGGGGATCACTGGGCAGGGGAGAGCAGCAGGGCACAGGGAAGCGGTCACTGGCTGCTGAACTGGGACCAGTTACCTGCTGGAAAGTTCTCATCAGGGGGTGAGGCCTCAGCCGTGGCTCCGTGTCATCTGGGAGCAAAGAGAAGCAGCCTTAAATCATCCCCCAAAAATTAAGGCGATGCACAGAGAGCTGCAAACCTCCCTCCCATGGAGAGCCGCCCTGGCCACATGTTCTATGTGTGGCACCAGTCCCGGGGTGCCCCAGCTGGGGGGACCTTTCCTGCGTGCACAGCAATGGCGTGTGTGGGGTTTGGCATCCAGGGACAGGGCGTCCTTTGTGTGCCCCCCTGCCCCGCATTCCCAGCTGGGCCACGGGCTCTCTGGCCACCAGCAGCTGCTCCCACGCTGTGTCTGCTGTTACACCAGCCCCGGGCATTTGTCATCGGGGCCCAGCTGTCACCCGCCCCCGGTCCCCAGCTCACACAACCCTCTGGCTCTGTGGTACGGGGTCACACTGACCCCCTTGGGGCAGTTTGGGACCAAATCCTACAGGGTGGCCCCGTGCAAGCCCTGCCAGGCCCCGGTGGCAGAGCCCACCTCACCCTGGGTCTCCGCCAGCTGCCGGTTGCGGGAGTTTTGCTGGATCAGCCTCTTCATCTCCTCCAGCTCCGCGTGTTCCCGCAGGTGGTGACGCTTCAGGTTCTCCACGTGCTGGACCATCACCTCTGTAGCTCGGCTCATCCGCGCCTCCTGCGGCCAGGCAGGAGGGGGGATCAGGCCCCTCCATCTCCTGGTCCACAAGGACTCAAGTCCCTGCCAGTCCCTCACTGTACCCCCACTCAGGGTGTGCAAATACATCCCTGTCCTTCACCCAGTACGTGCAAACATGAGGTTAATGCCAACATTGGGATGAGGAGGGACAGACCCCAGCAAGCCCAAGAATGAGTCCTCAAGCCCATCCCCAGCCCCCTCCAGCCCTCCCCAGGTGATGCACAGACCTGATGTACAGCCCCCAGCTTCTCCGCAGCGCTGGTTGCTCGCTTGACAGCAGCTGCCAGCACAGCCAAGCTATGCTGCAGCTGCTCCAGCACCTCCTTGCAGCCCACGTCCGTGCAGGATGGGCCCAGCCTCTGTGGAGGGAGAGGATGGAGCTGCCAGAGCCAGGACTTTGAGTTGTGCAACCCCCTCTGGGGCCGAATGTCCCCAGCAGATGCCACCTCCCCTTGCCCTGCTGGCACCTACCTCCAGGGCAGCCCGGCACTGCCCCAGCTCCTCCTGGATGTTCTCCTCTGCTGCATCCCGTGCCCGTGTCTCCACCTGCACCCGTTGCTGCAGGGTGAACATGTCGCAGCGAAAAGCCAGGGAGAGGTGGGCAAAGGCTGCCTGGAAGGGCGAGAGGTGGGACACAGGGCGAAGGGGAAGCCACCAGGACCATGCGCTGCCATCCCCAGGGCACACACAGACCCCCCAACGAGCCACCAAGCAGGGCAGTGCTACGGACAAGTAGCACTTGGCACACACCAGCACCCATTATGCTGGGGACAGTCCCCGTGAGATGCCAGCCTGACCAAGACACATCCCCCAGGCAGCTGATAACGCGTGGAAATCCCGAGCTCCCCTGGCAAGGGCACGGGCCGGGCAGACGCCAGCCCTCGCTGCGGGTCCTGCTGCCAGCACAGCCTGACTCAGGCCTGGCACCCGCTGGAAAATTATTGTTATTAACGTGGCTTCCGCCGCCTCCCCGGCTCGGGGCGAGCTGCAGAGCCCTCTGTGGGATTGCTGGGCACACAGAGGACGGGCTCATCTTGCCGTGGAAATGCAGCTGCCTCCAAGTGCCAAGAGCGTCACCGGGAGAGGGATCTGCAAGGCGGCTGCCAGGGGACTGCGGTGCTGGGAGGGGGGCCAGGAGCAGGGACTGTCAGCCAGCAAAGCCTCCATCCCTCTGTCCCCCTTCCCCACCCCACCCGTGGAGCTCCGTGGGTCCCTCACCTCCACGTCCTGCTCTGTCAGAGCTACCCTGCACAAAGAGAAGTGTTGTCGGGGATGGGGGCACTGCTGAAAGTGCCCCTGGGCTGCTCCCAGGGGTGCCAGCCACCACCAGAAAGTGGGGGCCCCAAGTGCCCCTCAGCTGGAGAGTGGCTCTTGTGCAGTAGGAAAGGAGAAAAGTCCAATCCCTGGATAATCTGGTGCCCCAGGACCTCCCTGTCCCATAGCAGGTGCTCACTGGTCTTACCTGTGCAAGCCAAGTCTCTCCAGCACCGAGAGCTCACTGGGTAAACCCAGCAGAGCCTCCTCCGGGGTTTCAGCATCTGCAGGGAGGCAGTAACACCAGGGAGAGACCACACGTGAAGGGTTTTTCTTGGCCTTTCCTCCTCCCTCCACCCTCCTGTCCTGGCAGGGAGCAGGACCCATGGTGTGGGACCATCCCAATCCTTCCCCAGCATCATGGGGCCTCCGGGTGCCTCTAGGCCTGTCCCCCCCTTCCCCCATGTTCCCACCAAGGGCACAAGCCCCATCAAGGCCACACCGATCCCATGCTCAGCCCCAGCTACTTCAAGCCTTCCCCTAAGGGGACCCAGCTGGGACATGGGGTGGGGACTCACCCACCTTCCTCGGTCCCATCGCTGTCCCCAGTGCACACAGGCAGCTCCTGCCTGTCCGTGCCTGGCACCTGAGGGGGCACAAGGGCACTGTCAGAGCAAACCCCTCCCTGGCACAGGGTAAACCCCAAAAAGAGCAGCACCAAGCAGCTGGGGGGCTGGCCGAGCTCAAGGGGCCAGGGAGGGGAAAGGGCCCCCCAGCCTGTTGTCTTCCCCTCCCTCTCACCTCACCAACGTGCTCCACGCTCTGCTTGCTCCCGGCCAAAACCCCGTCCAGGTGCCCCTGGGGTCTGCTCATCCTCCCTGGGGACAGAAAGGGTGGTGGGAGTGGGGCAGCAGCATCCCCTCCCCAGCCTGACACCACTTCAAGGGAGAACCCCCCCCAGAAACACTGCTGGCATTTCTGCAGGCTCCCAGGGGGCAGGGCTGGAGGGTGCCCCCCGAAATAGCCCTGTGGGGTTATGGGAGCTGCAGCCAGGCTTGACCAGGGCAGGGGGAGCAGGGATGCAAGGGGAGGAGGGACACAGGGGGAAGAGGGATGCAGGGGATGGGGTCCCTGGGCTGGTAAGGGTGTGGGGTTGCAGAGAGATGCTGCCAGGCCAGGGGATTCCCTCCTGCCAGACCCGTGTAATGGTGCTAAGGGAGGGAGGATGCAAAACCCACCATTTTCCCCCCCCGTCCCCACCTTGGGCTGCTCTTACCTTCATCTGGAGACGCGGGGAGCCCAGCCAGCTCTGCCTGCTGCTCCCTGCAGAGAGAAGCTTGGGTAAACCCCAAAGAAACTCGGGCAGCATCGCACCCCCTCTGCCATCCCTCGCTGGGATGCTGCTCTGGACCTGGGTCCTTCCCGAGCATCCTCTGCAGCCTGCTCCGTCCCGTCCCCGCTGGCCTGGCACGGGCACAGAACCCCCTCTGCTCCCTGGGCCGCCGCAGAGCCGCCACCGAGGAGCCCAACAAAGCCCTTCCCAGCCAGCAATGAGTCACCAGCCCTCGGCCGGGCTTCTCCTCAGCACATTATTAGGTTTGGGTTTTTTTTTTTTGGCCCTAGCTGCCAAGAGGACCTCGCTGCCAGTTGGGCTCTTTGCAGGCACCACAACAAACCCGGCTGCTGGCAGAGCCCGGGTGCCATTGCACATCACTGCCATGGGGACAGCAGGGCCTTGGCACATGCTCTTGACCCCCCCCAAAATGCACCGGGATGGCCTTGCCACCCCAAAACCTTATCTTGGGTGCAAGGAAGTCTGGTGGCTCTGTAGCATCCCTGCTCGCTGGGGATGCTGGAGTGCACTGTGGATAGCAGGTCACCCATGGAGATATAGGTGCTGCCATGCAAAGAGCCCTCTGCAACCTCATGCTGGAGCTCAGCACCCACCTGGGAAAGGGTTTGAACCCCCAAACTTTGCTCCTGGCTCTGGAACAGGGTTTTTCCCTCTCCTCCCTGCAAGCCTGGAGGTTGTTCCCCAGAGCAGTGACCATAGGCAAAGGGGGTTGCTGTGCCTCGGAGGGAGGTGATGCTCCAGCCAGCACACCCCCTTGCCTGGCACTGCCATCCCATCCTCACCAGCACCCCAAGAGCCACGGGAAGAGCCTTTCCCACACATACCTGCGAGGTGAGAGGCTGGGTCGGCAGCTCGTCCTCTGCCGCTGCCGCCGGCGGCGCCCATGGGTGACCCCCTGAGCCTCCTCTTCCCCCTCTCCCGGCGAGGTCCCCGCGAGTGGCTTCATCTGCAGAGCTCCAGGCCCAGCACACCTAGCAGGAGAGACACATATTAGCTGCTCACAGATGGGAGAACGCCTCTAAATGTTATATTTTTAAAGCTTTTTTCTCACCCAGCAGGAGCTCCAGGCTCCTCTGCTCAGCGGGGAGGCATCTGTGGGAAAAGAGGTGGGGAGGCCCCATGAGATTCAGGAGGATGCTGCTGGGCAGGGAGTGAGGGATTTCATACAAGCCCCGTTTCTGCACAGTGCTCAGGGTGGATTTCCCCACTTGCCACCCTTGTTTCCCTCCCATGGGATGATCATGATGTGGGTCATCTCCATGGGGAGAGAGGGGTTGGCACCCACCTACTGGTGTGAGCACCCAGTGCAGGGCAGGAGCAACCCTCCGTACCCCAGGTCAGGAGAGTCCGATCCCCGAGCATGCCCCTGCCAGGCCAGCTCCCAGATAAACAAATATAAGAGATTCCTGAGTCCAAGGGAGCTTGGACATCTCATTTAAGCTGCTTTTCAATGTTTAAAAATCAGAGAAAGCTGGCAGAAAGTCCATGGAGTTCCTCTCCCAGCCCAGGGTAAAGTCACTGTGCAGAACAGACTCTCCTGCAGGACCTGTCTCCTCAGGAGCTGAGCCCATGGACATGCAGATATGGGGTAGAACAAGATGTTATTTTTGGCCAGGACATGAAATGCAGCAGAGATTTAAGGGGGCAGAGAGCAGGGACTGGTTGAAGCCCCACATGCCTGTGTGAAGCCTTGGCCAAGCTCAGCCACCCCAGCACCGAGTGGGGCCATCACCCACCTCCCAGCCCCTGCTCAGCCCTGATGGAGATGTCCAAGGCAGCAGCACTTGGTATCTGGAAAAACAAGCCCCTTTCACACTTATACACTAGAAATTGTCCCTATACACCTGCACCCAGAGCCCCCAGGGACCAGCCAAACTCGCCCCATCAGCGAGCAGCAGAGTTTTCCCCAGGGCTGGTCCCTGCAGCCCCTGCAGGCTACTGACCCCCCACAGCTCACCCAGCCCTCACACCCCCTCCTCAGCTGGGATTTATGGCTGGAAATAAGGCAGCACACAGCTCGTTTGCCCAGCCTGGCAGAAATAACCCCCTGGGAAGCCAGACCGAGCCTTTACCAAGCGCTCCCGGGTCGTTACCTGCCTCAACTTGTCTCAAGCAGCCGAAGGCAGATGCTGGGGCCACCCAGCTTGGACCCGACCCTCAGCGCTGTGGGGTCCCCAGCAGAGGCAGGAGGGGGGTCAGGGGAGGTGGTGAGGCCGGCAGATGATGGGTCAGGGGGTGCCCAGGCCCCACACGGTGCAGGCTGCCGGCAGCAGATTCCCCCCGGCGGGGAGAGCGGCGGCATCTGCGGCAGAGGGATCTGCCAGGGAAGAGCTGGATGCAAAAAGGCCTTTAAAGGACATGCCTGAGAGCAGCTGGGAACTCCCTACGTGGGGCCGGGGAGGGCTGGGCTGTTTGCAGGTGGCCAGGGGACCCTCTGCTTTCCATGCAGGGCTGGATCCTGCACCCACACCTGGGAGGTGAGGGCTGGGAGAGACCCCGACTGCTCCCTCCGTGCCCAGTGAAGATCTGAGTCTTGGCATCTCCCTGGCAGGAGGCTCTGGGCAGGATGGTGGCACTCAGGGGATGTGGGGATGGGGGATCCCCTCCTGCCTTCATGGTGGGCACAGCACCAGGCTAAACCTGAGGAGCCCCTGAAGTGTTGTATTTGATAAAGCCACTCTACCCAGGACCCCCATCCCTCCTGCCCCTCCTGGCAGCCCCAATTCCCCCCCAGCCACCAACTCCAGTGCCCCCACCCTGCCTGACTCCTTTGCTCCAATCCATCACATCCCCCAAAGCTGCTTTCTTCCCCTAATGAGCTTATGTGGAGTCAGAGTCGATGCTCGGCACTATGGAGGACCCTGCAATGGGCAGGCAGCCCCTGATAGCCCCCCCAGCACCCGGGGAACCTGAGGTACCACGAGGAACAAGGCAGGTCCTTGGGGTCTGCAGAGCTCATAAGCCCTCAGAGGTCAGCCAGCAACAGGCATCTCCCAGTCCTGGGGCAGGGCTGGCCCAGCCCTCGGGTGGGTACATCCACGTGTGTCCGTCCAGAGGCAGCCAAGCCTGGATGCTATGCAGCAGAGATGACCCTGAACAACAGAGCTTCCCCCCTGCCCCTTCCCCAAGTGCCTTCCCAGTTGCTCCGAGGGTTTCCCAGCTGGTTGGTATCTCTAAAGGCAGATTTGCATGTCCTGGTGCTGGGCACCCCTTTGTTTCAGCAAGGGGAGACCCAAGCAATGAGAAGACCCTTCCTTTGGGCTGGGAGCCCAGCACCCTGAGGCCATTCCCCTCCTCCTTACTCCAGTTACGTCCAGGATACTTTTCCTCCACAGCTTTAAAGGACTCAGATAAATCTGCCCTAGGTGGTGGTGTCCAAACCAACTTTCTAACAGGGAGGGGAAGAAATAACTCAGGAGGGTGTCTTGGTCCTTCTCAAGGACCTGGCTGCAGGGTCTGCTTGGGCACTTGGGTCTCAAATAGATATTTTATTGTTGCCTTTTCTAGCCAAGCACAAAGTCTCTCAGCAGACCCTGTAGACAAAGCTCCCACAGCAGGGCATGGAAGTAAAAGCACCTTCAGAGCATGATACTGAACAGACAGAAGGTACAAAACCAGGGGGATGGAGGATGGACACCTCCGCATCCCCCAGTGTCTTGCCACCAACACAGCCTGGTCCTGCTGGCCCCATCCCCACAGAGACCCTGGGCAGCCCCATCCTGGCACTGGACAGGCAGCAGATCAGGCTCTGTAGCCTCCTGGTAGGTCCACAAGTTGCTCTGTGGGGGACACAGACCTAAGGACACCATCGTGTTGGTTCCCCACACCAGAACAGAACTTTTCTACTCAAAACCTCCTCTATTCCCTCCCCCCTACACGTGCTGAGGGGTTCAGTAAGAGGTGATGCCCCTCTTTGCAAACCATCCCTCTCAAAGAGCCTCTACAAGCATTTCCTAAAAGCACCCGGGGATTTTTTCTGTGTTCCTCAAGACACCCCATGATTACAATCCTCAAACAAACCAACCAGCCCCGCTCCCCATGCACAGACCTGGTCAGGGGGGATGAACAAGACCCTGCTGGGCCAGAGAGATGAGCAGCAGCAAAGGGCTGTGGGCTCTGCCTGTGCCCCTCGTGTCTCCTTCCAGCGAGGTCCCACGGGTGAGGCAGCAGCTACTGCAGCAGCATCTTCCTGGGGCTCCTCCTGGAGCTGGGCTGAACTCACAGATCACAGCCACTGAGGTCATGTGGATTATCCACCCCTCGGAGCAAAGCTGCTCAGCCCGACACTGGCTCTACTGCTGAGGCAGCAAACGTGATTTATTAGGGCTGTGTGGGGGGCCCAAGCACAAAGCACCAACCCCAACCCCCCAGCAAATCCATCTTTGAGTGCCCCCATCTCCCTGGCTGATGGGGACGTGGCACCACCACCCTACCCAAGGGAGAACATGATTCTCTTATGGTTAAAACATTGTTGGAATAAAAAACCAACCCAACAAGAAAGTCTTTTTGCTGCTTTTGGTTCAGTTTTCAATTCCAGGTCAAAAAAAGAAGCTGCTGAGCCTTCCCCTGAGCAGTTCAGCCTCATCTCTGGGTGTCACAGCCCCCAGATTTCAATCTGAAATGACATCAACGTGTTGGGGATTAAGTGCATGTGATTATCAGGTCAGCACTGACCTCCCAGGTGTTGCATGGACCAAGGTGGTCCAGCTCCTCTGTGCCTCTGACAGCTGGTGTTTAACATCCATGGGTATTAAACATGGATATGGCCTCTGCCCACCCAAAGGAGGTTCTCTGCTGTCTGATCGTGGCACCAAGATGCCACCTGGGGAGTGGAGAGAGCATCTTGTCATGAAACTGGCTCAGAAATCACCCCGGGAGGATGAGGAGGCAGCAGAGTGCACAGATAACCCCTGCAATTGCATAACACCCATTTCCTTTACAAACCCTCAACCTATTAGGTCTAAAAAGGGAATTCCCCTCCATACCATGAAGGGGGTAAATTTCTACAAACAGAAGAGGAAGCAGATGAGGAACTGCTGTCAAATATCCCAAGTAAACTGGCTGAAAATTACACATATACAGCCTAGGAAATGGCTGAGACGAAGCCTGAGACCTTTCCCTCCACCAACACTGCTCATAAATCAGGACAAGGACAAACCCAGCCCTGGCTCCCCCTCCACTCCTGGATAAAGTTCTGCTGGGCTATAAAACCTGACTGGTGTTTTATGCTGCAACCACCTCTTGGCACTGCTCGGGCTGGATTTTAAAGTTCTTGAGCAGGTCAAGAAGAGCCAAAGGAAAGTTTTCCATACGGGTGCTACCAACCACCACATAAACAAGGAGTCTTCCCCCAGCACATCCAGTGTCTCCAGTTCTCCTGACATGACTCTTATCTCACACGTACACCCCAGAGGAATCCACAGTCCACGATAAGCTGCAACCAAGAGCAAGAAGAGGGCTAAGAAGGCTCTTTCCACAAGCATAAAGCAGAATAGGAACCCCCCTTGCAGTTTGCAAAGCCCTGATGGGTGTTCCTTGCAGAAACCACATGGGCTGGCCCAAACCACAGCTCCCAGTACCTCCAGATGAGCTGGAAGTTGCATACAGCACATAGCAGCCAACAACAGCCTGTCAATGAGCCCGTTGCCTAAAGGGACCAGTGAGCAGTTACAAAACCAGCCACACGTCATGGCCACGCTGCAAACCCTTCACTGCTGCCTGGGGAGATGCTGCTGGGACTTCCCCACGGTGCTCTGGATGTGCATCCTTCCAGTCCTCCTTCAGCAAGGACACCAGGGAGCTGAGAGCAGGTGGATTTTGGAGAGGAGCTTGTCCTCAGTCGTCTTCATGTGACCAACAACCACTGGGGACAATGACACTGAGGTCACTTGGTAGAAGCTTTGCAGGGGAGCTGCAATCACAGCCTGCTACCTAATAAAGCCAGAAGAGCAAGTTCAGACCTTGATGATCAGGGCACAGCTTCTATTTATGTCATATTTTGGGCAGCCCTACAATAGCTCCAATATACTCACTCAGCCATTAACTCCCTGGTATGCAAATACATCAACAATTTGGCTCTCTGGAGGCTTCTTTTCCTCCAGCTAATGGGGACTTTGAAGCCTCATCAATCCACTGCCACCTAAAATAGCTGGAGAGGATCTTACTGTAAAGAAATCTGTGCTCTCAGCATTGAGAGCATCACTTAATGCCTCAGTTTCAGTCCTCTGGCTGGAGCTGAGCATTAATGAGCTAACCTGAAACAGGAACGTGTCACACCTACATATTTTCAGCCCTCTTCTCCCTTTGGAGATGGAAATGTTGATGAATTTTTAAATAGCTCCTGAAGTATGCAATGCTCCAAGACCTCCAGGACTACTTGTCTCAGCGTCCATCCACTCTCCTTTTCCTGTTCTCTGAGCAGAAGGTGCCCAGATGAGGTTTCCAGTGGATGCTTTCAAGGATACAGGAGATAAATTTGGAAGCAATCAAGCTATAGGAGCACTTTACTAGTGTATTACTAAACACCTTGCACTGGGAAGTGTCATCATCACCACAGTGAACACCAGAGATGTGACACAGAGCAGGGCCCTGGAAAAATTAGGGGGGGAAAAAAAAAAAAAGGCAGATTTAAACCAGAAAAATCAAGTTTACCAGCTCTTCCTTTAAACCTCACTATCCCTCATCCTGAGAGTTGTAAATCCCAGCAGACCAGACAAACAACCCCAGATCAGCTTCACCCTTGGAGAGGAATGCATAAAATGTGCCACTCATGCCTTGGCTCCTTTGAGCCAAGATAAAATCATGAGGGTTGGTTAAAGCTGGTCCACAATGATCATCTTCAAACATCCTCAAATCAATTTCTGGCCTGATTCAGTGATGTGTTAAGAGCATTAAGAACCTGTGAACTCCACCATGCCAGGTGCTCTGGACCACCACAACGTTGGAAAACCACTTGAGATAAAGATTTTGGACAAGATGACTCTTGATCTTGGTTACCAGGCTACCTCTGTGAGCAAGGGAGGCTCTGCCAGACCTGGAGGAGCAACCTGCTTCATGGAAGGCTCACGCTGGGGAGACATCACACTTCTTGGCCACAAAACAAGGGTGCAGGAAATATTGCAGCCACGTCACTCCACTTTCAACCAGGAAATAGATGGAGGTTGGTTAAAACAAGAAAGGACACCTGCAAACCAGACTGAGGAGACACGTGGGCGCTCAGCCAAGCTCTTCAGATGTTCAAGGGCAGGAGACATCATGTCATCCAGCACACCCATCAAGCCAAAGGGGACCTGAAAGCTTCTGCTGCACTCACTGCCCAGCTGGGTAACATGAGGACCTGCTTGACAGAAAACTCATTTTCTAAGGGAAAATAGACAATGGTTCTGCTCAGAAGGGACACAGGAGCTGGTCTCAGTCCCGGGATCACCCCAGTTCTCCTTCAGATGCTCTTCAAGTCCTTCTGTGCCAACATTACTCCATTGATAATGCACAAATATCAGATTTTTTGTCTTCCTGATTAAAAGAGACAAATTTTCAAGCACAAACCACCTCCAGAAGAGTCACCTTTATGCAATCACCCCACTCCAGGTGGGGCCACCCCTCACGCCCATGGGTCCAGTGCCAGTGTGGGACAACCAGGGGAAGATAAGATCTGCTGCCGTGAGACAGCCCGTCCACAGCTCCTCCTCTGCCACTATCTTGGGAGAGGTGGGGAGAAAGGGAGGAGGAGACATTTTGAGCGTGGCAGGACAGGAAGGGGGAGACACCACCTTGAGTGTGGCAGGAGAGGCCCCGAGGCAGACACAGACACACCAGACACGGAGATAACTGGGAACACTTTCATTGTTTAACCAAAAAAACCCTCATCTTCAAGCCTCAGGGTGTGTGTGGAGCTGGGGTGGTGCCACCCAGTGATGGCTCACCTCAAACCAGCCTGGCCCAGCTGCTGTGAGGCCATGGCCATGGGCATTCCAGCCAATGCTCACTGGGTCTCCATCATGCTGGTGGTGAACCCCAGGGAGGGGCTGGGATACAGCTACCACCACCTAACGAGCATCCTCTGCCCATCGCTTTGCAGTTCCCTCACCTGGCAGGAGGGGAGAGAAAGAGGAGAGAAATCAAGAGAGGGAAACCCACCATCAAAACACACTCCAGCACCTGGTGGTTTCCAACCCAGGGCAGATGAGGAACATGGAGGCTGCCATCCCACGTGAGAGACCCCCCAGCCCACCCAGAGGACACAGCACCCATCCCACCTGGCTCCCTCCAGCACAGCCTGCAGCGATCTCTTCAGAGCCGTGTTGCTGCAATCCAGGGCAGCAGCCAAACTGCTCCGGTGGGCTGGGGTCACCTGGGATGGAGAGGAGCCAGGAGCTGAGCTGCGCTGCCTGGAGCCCACCCTGGGCCAGACCCTGGGTCAGCTGCAGGATGATCTGCAGGACCCAAGCCTGGTCTTCTTCACCTGGCTCTGGTAGATGGTGAGCACAGCAGTCACCAGCTTGGCGTAACTCAGCGACGTGGCGAAGGCTGGAGCCTGCTGGCACAGGGTCAGCACCAGCAGATCGAAGAGCTTGGGGGGCAGCACCTCCTGGAAGAGAGCCATGAGCAGGGAGGAGACCTCATCTTTGCCCCAGCACTGCTGGAGCCAGCAAGGAAACCTGGGGAGCCAGGGGGGATCCCCTCACCTGCCGCCCCAGCACAGCCTGCACTATCGGCAGGAGCTTCTCTGACAAAGGCACCTCCAGGACTTGGCTGCAAAGGGTGGTGAAGAGAAGATGTGATGCTCACATGGCCTCGATGGTGCTTCTGAGTGGCTGGAGGCAGCCAGACCCATCAAAGCTGAGGAGCAAGGGCTCTCACCCCTGTAATCTCTTACCTTAGCACCAGTCGCACATCGTCTGGCTCCAGGCACTCCTCCACGAGCTCACACACCAGCTTGGTCTGCTCAGCACCTGCAAGGGCAAAGCAGAAGGGGGAGAGCCTCCAGAGGCTGCCAAATCCATGAGGATGTGCCTGACCCTTCCTGGAACCCCTTCAGAGGGGTACATCCCAGTTGGGACACACAGTGCCCCCTTCTACTGTTTAGGATAACCCATCTTCCTTTGCCCATCTACAGCAAGGGTTTAATGAGCACCAGTCCCCAGGGAAAGGGGGTGTTGCTGTGGAGGGGTTCATGCAGGACCCAGGACCTTCTGCTCATGCCAGTGGAGCCACCCTGGGGCATTTCTGGCCCCCACATCAGGAGCTGTCAGGAACCATCCCCATGGAGGGATGGCAGCTGTCCTTTGGGAGAACTGCTGCTGGAAACCAGCCTGGCCTCCACTCCCTCTAGGACATCTGTAAACCCATCTCCCATCCTATCTCCTGAGTGTTGACCTGCCCAGATGAAACCAGCATTGCTCCTCTGTGGTTCCTAATACATGTTTTGGGAGATAAATGCCTCCCAGGAAACATTTGGGGCTTCCCATCCAGCTGGATGCAGCTCACAGCCCCTCTCCACCTCCCTCAGCTGCTCCCAGCAGCAGCTGTGCCTCCAGGGAACCCCTCACACCTTCTCCAGGCTCCCGCAGCACCGCGGCCACCAGGACCCGGCAGAAGGGCTGGGAATACTTGGAGCAAAACGAAGCCAGGGCGGCCATGAGGTGTCGAGAGGGTGGCTGGGCAAGGGACAGGACCTAGGGACAGAAACAGCAGGAGATGGGGATGGTGGTGAGAGAAACGGGGTGCAGGAAACCTCTGCTGCCCCCACACTCACTCTCCTGAGGAAAAGCTCCTCTGCCAGGATGGCTGCGCTGGTGTAGCTGAGGTCGGGGGTCAGAGCCAGGAGCCAGCTGCAGAACCTCACCAGGAGCTGCTCAGGGCACGTGGAGAGCTGGAGGAAGGAGCACAGCCCCTGGAGCTGGGGATGGCGGAAGGGACAGGGATGTTAGGGACAGACCCAGGTCCTCCATGGCACCATGAGGCAGCAAAGACAGTGAGGGTCACCTGGCTGGGGGAGCAGTCGGTCAGGACGTGCAGCTCAGGGGGGATGCTCAGCTCCACGTGCTGGAGGGAAACACGGCCCTTGAGTAACACACCAAACGAACCAACACACAGAACACAGCCCCAGGGCTTTTCTCCTCTGGAGGCCCTGGCATGAGCCCGTTGAGACCATCAGCAGGAGCAACCACTTACACTGGACTCCTTCTGCAGCAGCATCTTCAGCCTCGGTCCATGCACCTGCAGAACATGAGGTGAAGGAACAGAGATCAGAGTGGTAAGGGTCACTGGGTGGAAGGGGAAAGCAAACCCTGCCCAGTACCTGGAGAAAGGTCTGGACCTCCACTGCCAGCTCTGCCTGGGAAGTCTTCTTGGGCTCCCCGGCTTTGTCCTGCTGGGAGCTTTCCAGAGCAGCTCCATCCTGGCTCTGAGCAGATCTGTCCCCTGAAGGCTCCTCAGGAACCTCCTCTGCCACATCCCCACTCTCCTGGGTTCCTGGGAGGTCAAATGTTGGCTCCTCCAGCAGCAACCTCTTCTTCTCCTGCTCCTTGTCCAGCTCCAGGCTCTCCTCCAACACCTCCTTGCGCTTCCCACCATGAAGCACAGACTCAGCCGTGTCCCCAGTGGCACCAGGCTGCTTCCTGAAGCACCAGTTCAGGTTTCTTTGCCCCTCTGGTTTGTTCTGGGCAATTTTCTGGCACAGAGACCTCAACTGCTGCTGGCATGTGGAAGACAAGGGAGCGGGAGGTGGGAAGTGCTCCTCTCCCCTCGGTCCCTGCCGGAGCAGATCCCCCAGTGTCCGCACCCAAGGATCCACCTGGGAATCCCTCTCCAGGGCCTGGAGCAGCTGGTCGAGGCAGCCCATGGGTACCATGGTGTGCACCACCAGGAGCAAGGAGAAGAGGTTCCTCTGGCACAGGACGGGGAGCAGCAGCAGCCGTGGTTTGCTGGAAAAGAGGGGAAAGGGAGAGGGGACGTGTCAGAGCAAAACCCCAAGGCCTCCCTGCCAACCTGCCCCATGGAGATGGGTTTAACAAGACCAAGAAGAGGGACAAACACCTTCACCAGCTTTGGCAGACAAGCTGGAAGATCATCAGGTCCCTGCTACGATCCTTCACTGGGGGGAACTGGGCACCTGACACTCCGTGGCCTCCCACAAAACACTGAATTTTGGGAATGCAGCCAACTCACACAGCCAGGGCCCCCTCCGGCCCCTCCAGCACAGGCTCCTGGGCACACAGGGCTGAGGTGAAGCTGTGCCAGGGGAACCCCTGCCCAGGTCCCTGCCCTGCCTGGCCCCGCTGCAGCACCTGGAGGGCAGCCAGGGTCCCCGAGGAGCCGGAGGCCAGAGCATGGAGCAGGAGGCGGCTGGGCTTGTCCAGGCTGCACAGCCAGGGCAGGCTGGGGGGTTCCATCACTGCTGGGGGGTTCACAGCTGCCTGAAAGAAAACCAGAGGTGTTTTGGTTGGAGAAGACCTTTAAGACCATGGAGTCCAAGCATTAACCCAGCACTGCCAGGGCACCACTAACCCCTGGCCCTCAGCACCACAGCTCCACACCTTGCAAACCCCTCCAGGGATGGGGNTATCCAGTCTAAAACTGGGGACAGCCTGACATGGGTGACAGCAAGAAGGATGCAGGATGGGGACACCCAGGACCTGTCCGCCCGTGCTCTGGAGCAAACCCCGGGGTCCCCCCGTCCCGGCTGCAGCTCTGGGGGCTGCTCTTACCTGCGGGCAGGGGGGGTCCGTGGTTATCTCATCACAGAAGCATCACCGAAGATCGACCCGACCAAAGCACCGGGAGCTCCCTCTACACCCCTTCTCTCACAGCTCCATCACCAGCTCAACGCTGCCCTCCGGGGGTGACCAAGCAGGAGAACCCCCCGAGTGCTGCTGGCGGGGGGCGTCCCCCCCACCCCACTGCGGGGCCCGACCCCTCCTCCGGGAACCGACCCCCGGGCCCTGCCCCGGTTATCACCGCGCCCCGGTGACCGGCTCCAATCCCCGGGGTGGACACAGAGCGGGGGAACCAGAGGACCCTGTTATCCCCCCCCTCCAAGCCCCGGTGTTACCGGGCGGAGCCTGCGGGGCCCCCCCACCGGGGACCGGCAGCACCCGCGCCACTTCCGACCCCGCCCCCCGAAAAGCGCGCCACATATGCAAATGAACCCCGCGTGCGCAACGTATGTATTATGCAAATGAATCCTTAAAGCCA
>VYZX01006913.1:43128-70913 GCA_013401335.1 Brachypteracias leptosomus
TGTCAATTAACCCACCCCATTGCCCCCCAGCACCCAGCTCAGCCCCCCTGCCCCAGCTCCCGTGATGTCTCCCATGGGTGCACCACCAAGGAAGTGAAGGCAAGAGGAGCAGGGGGCTCTGCCCCACTGCCCTGAGACCCCTGCAGCCCTGTCCCCCCAGCTTCCCGGGGGGAGCAAGACCTGCTGGGGTTTCAGCCATCAACACAGGGTGGTTGATAAATGCCAGCCTCTTTCCCCGCCCCAGTGACACTCTCCATGCCCAGATCCACCCCAAACCATGCCAGGAGCAGCTAAACCCCATCCAAAGCAGATGTTTCCCCCTCCCAGAAGCCATCTCCTTGCTGCCAACAGCTCCCAGGCCCAGCAGAGCCCCCCATGGCTCAGTTGGAGCTGGTGAAGAAGATCTCACGGCTGTAACGCGAGTACCAGAAGCCCATCTCCTCCAGGGTGAGAGCCCATTCCAGAAGGCAGAGGTCCTCATCCTCCTCCTCAGAGCTCTCGGAGGAAGAAGTGCTGATGTCCTGCAGCACAGAAGAGATGATGAGCCCCCGTAACACACCGAGCCCCAGCCCCTGGGACATGTCACCCCGAGCCTCAGCCCCTGGGACATGCCACCCCACTCACGATGGGCAGCCTTGGCCGCTGCCACCGGCGCTGGGGCAGGTGCCCCCTTGGCAGCTCGTGCAGGTAAATGCAGTCGGACTTGAACGGGCAGTGGCCACGGTTCTGGACAAAGAACCTGCACCTGATTTTCCTGTGGGATTCAGAGCCCCATTGGGATTCCAGCTCCTGGAGCCACCCAGAGCCCACAGCCCATGGGGCCATGCACTCACCCCATCCGTTCCTTGAAGCTTTGAATGAGCTTCTCCTTCTCACCCGCATCCGAGACCCAGTACTTGTGGGGGATGTAGTAACCGGAGGTGACCCGGCACTGCGGGCAGGCCCTGGGTGAAGGCAATGGGTGCAGGTGGGTGTCCCAAAGAGGGAGCAGGGAGCTCGGGCTCAGCACCAGTGCTGGGTGATCCCACCAGCGTCCTCATCACAACCATTCCCAAAGGAATCATAGAATCATTTTGGTTGAAAGAGACTTTTAAGATCAAGTCCAGCCATTAACCCAACACTGCCAGGGCACCACTAACCCCTGTTCCTCAGCACCACATCTCCACACCTTGGAAACCCCTCCAGGGATGGGGACTCCACCACTGCCCTGCCCAGCCTGGCACAGCCCACAACAACCCCAAACACCAACAAATTGTTCCTCAGCTCCAACCTCAACCTCCCCTGGGCCAACTTGAGGCCATTTCTCACTTGTTCCTTGGGAGCAGAGCCCGACCCCACCTGGCTCCAAGCTCCTTGCAGGGAGTTGTGCAGAGCCAGAAGGTCTCCCCTGAGCCTCCTTTGCTCCAGGCTCAACCCCCCCAGCTCCCTCAGCTGCTCCTCACCACACTCCTGCTCTAGCCCCTTCCCCAGCTTCGTTACCCTTCTCTGGCCACACTCCAGCCCCTCAAGGTCCTTCTTGGAGTGAGTGGCCCAAAAAGAAGAGTCACTTCAACCCCAAAGTGACATCACCAGCCCCAAGGAAGGCTTCCAGGGTGCAGAAGGGGTGTCAGTGCCATGTCCCCATCCCCGCTCACTTGATGACGTTGCTCTGGAAGTCCCGGCTGCGGCGCCACTTGCGGATGCAGCCCACGCAGTAAGCATGGCAGCAGTTGGGCAGGATCCCAAAGAGCCTCTCCTCGGGCAGGGGCTTCTCGTACACCCTGTCCATGCAGATCCCGCACACCACGGCCTCGCTCCGCGCCCGCAGCGCCGCGCTGCCCACCAGGGCTGCCACAGCACCCGGCTCCACGGGCACCTGCGGGCAGGGCACGGGCATCATGGCAGCACAACCCCCCTGCTCCACCACTGCCCTGGCCCACATGGGGTGATGGGGACTGCCCGACTGAAGGAGACCCCTAAGCCCACCTCAGAAGGGTCAGTCCATGGTGCTGTCTCCACCACGGCCTCTCTGGAGGTAGAGGAGGTTGGATCCAGTTGCAGCCCCTGTGGTTGGGAGCCTGAAGGCAGGAGGGGTCTTAGTGGGGGAAAGCACATCCAGCCCCATCAGCACAGAATCATAGAATCATTTAGGTTGAAAAAGCCCTCCAGGATCATCAAGTCCAACCTTTGTCCAACATCTCCCTGACCCCCAGACCATGTCCCAAAGCTCCACATCTACTCATTTGTTGAACCCCTCCAGGGATGGTGACTCCAGCACCTCCCTGGGCAGCCTGGGCCAGTCCCTGACCACTCTTGCAGTGAAGAACTTCTTCCTAATGTCCAATCTAAACCTGCCCTGGTGCAGCTTGAGGCCATCACCTCTTGTCCTGTCATTAGTTCCTTGGGAGAAGAGCCCAACCCCAGCCCCACTAGAACCTCCTTGTAAGTAGTTGTAGAGGGCAATGAGGTCTCCTCTCAGCCTCCTCTTCTCCAAGCTCAACAATCCCAGTTCCCTGCAGAGTCAGGCTGGCTGCTCAGGGTAAGGTCCCCACCCTAAAAATGCTGCTAGAAGAGCTTTCCACAGCCCCAGCTGTAGAGATGGAGGGAAGAGGACTCGGCCACAGGATTCTCCACCATGACCACCCCAGTTTCCTCAGCCTACCACCTACCTGAGGCACCCTGAGCTCGTGCAGGGACAAATGCCCCACCGATGGCCCCACGCTGGATGTTATCAGGTGCTGAGATGTTCTTCTTGTCTTTCTCTTTGCTACCAACCTCCATGCTTGCAAACTTGAAGGCCACGTGCGTCAAGCTGGGCACAGGGTGGGCCAAACCCCTCTGGGCTCCCCCCCAGCCCTGGGGCAATGCTGAGGGCACACAGCTGGGCCCCAAGCCCCAGCGGCCGCGGGACATCGAGGGCATGGTGGGCACAGGGTGGTGGCGGGTCCCCATTGGCATCGGCTCCTCTCGGATGTGCTCATAGCTGGAGGAGCCCAGGGACAGACAGACAGAGGGTCCAGTCAGCCCCTCATGACACCTCCTGGCTCCCAGCCCACCCTCGTGGCCTCAGGCCCCCTCCTCACCACTCCCATACCTGCACCTCTCCCCGTAGCTGCAGAAGCCGCTCTGGAAGTACCTGCAGACAAGGGCTGACTTTGTGTCGTGGGAGAAGCGGCAGCTCTGGCCCCAGCGGCAGAACCCACGGGCAAAATTCCTGCCAGCCAGAGAAGCTGAGGTCACCTCTGCTCCACCAGCCACCCCAACATCCCCCCAGAGACCAGCTTTGCCCAATTTTGAAGCCCCCAGGTTGGGGTGTGGGTTCAGGAGGCATCTCCGAGGGCTCCCCCTGCCCCACCCAGCCTTATCTCCTGGCTAATTGCAAAGCTAACGAAGCTCAGGGCTGGGCCAGCTGAGGGGGCTTGAGCAGCTGCTGGCACAAGCCTGGGGAGGTCTCCATGGAGCTAAGGGGGCACAGAGGGCTGGGGCAGCCCCCACCTCCCCGTGGGGCATTGAAAGGGGCAGGAGCCCTTGGGTTGGGGCTGGCAAGGAGGGGGTGCTGCCAGGGACCCCAGCTCTGTAATGGAGGCAACCAATGGGACAGACTGTCCTGTCCAGTCCCCCACCCTTCAGGAGAAATGGGTGGGGGTCTCAAGGGCATCACAAACCCCTCTCTGCCCCCACAGTGAGGGGCTCGTAGCCCCACCTCCAGCCCATCTCCCACCAAAGCCTCCCCCACCCCAAGCCCTACCTGCATGGGGGTCTCAGGAAGCCCCCCCGGGCCCTTAATGCCCCAGATGTCACCAGCGAGCCCGACTCCATCTCCTCCCCAGCAGCCAAGAGGGCTGGGCCACCTCCCAGGGCGCTTTATGGCCTTGGGTGGTGTCTGGGTTCCAGGCAGGAGGGGGTTAATTTCCTTCCCAGTAGCGGTGTTTTGGATTTGGGATGAGAAGAGGGTTGATAAGGGGCTGGTGTTTTAGCTGCTGCCCGGAACAGTTTACACTAAGTCAAGGATTTTCCAGCTTCTCATGTGCTGCTAGTGGAGGAGGCTGGAGGGGGGCAAGGAGAGGGGAGGGGACACAGCCAGGGCAGCAGAGCCCAACTGGCCAAAGGGCTAGTGCAGGACATATGATGTCATGCCCAGTGTATTAATTAGGGGGAAAGCTGCCCAGGGGCTTGGGGACTGCTGGGCATTGGTCAGTGGGTGGTGAACATGGCATTGGGAACCACTTTTGTATGTTCTTATATTATTCACAGAATCCTAGAGTGGTTTTGGTTGGAAAAGACTTTTAAGATCATAAAGTCCAACCATTCCCCCATCCCTGCCAAGGCACCACTAACCCATGTCCCTCAGCACCACATCTCCACGCCTTGGAAACCCCTCCCCGGGCAGGAGAACCTCCCTTGACCTGCTGCCCACACTCTTCTTCATGCATCCCACGACACCACCGGCCTTCTTGGCCACAAGAGCACATTTCTGGCTCATGGTTAACTTGTCCCCCAGCACTCCCAGGTCCTTCTCTGTGGAGCTGCTTCCCAGCAGGTCACCCCTCACCTGTACTGGTCCATAAGGTTATTCCTCCTCCCTCTACTTGCTCCCATTGAACTTCATGAGGTTCTTCTTCACCCAACTCTCCAGCTTGTCCAGGTCTCATTGAACGGCAGCAGCTCTGGTGTGTGTCAGTCACTCCTCCCAGCTTTGTATCATCAAATCCCTGGAAATCACAGCAAATCCCATTCCCCTGCTGGAAACCCTCCCCAGGGGCCTGAGAGAAATCCTACAAAGCCAGGCTGGGTGCTAGGAAGTTCTTAAATATTTAGTTCAGATTTATTTAAAGTCAAGTCAGCTTGTGGACACTATTTATATTATTAAAAACACTTGGAGGTTTGTACTTCTAGCAAAAATATACATTTCAGTTTGAGGGTTGTTACACTGTCGAGGAGGGAAGAGCAAAAAAAAGTTCCCCAGGTGATGAGCACACGAGTCCCACACCCCGGCCACCCCGGGAAGGTCCAACCCCCACCCAGGCTCCATCCAGCACACACACATCTCCAGAGCCTTCCCCGAGAGGGCTTCAAAGTGCTTTAGAACTGGTAAAACTCCTCACACCCCAGCGAGGTAGGGAGGGGAAGGGGCTGGGGGGGCAGGGAAACTGAGGCACGGCTGGGGCCAGGCCAGCCCTGGGACACCAAGGGGAAGCTCCTTCCCCTTCGGCTTTTAGAGGAATTATTGCACCAGGGAAATCTGCTACCCTGAAGAGAAGGAGGAAAAGAAAACGAAACCGACTAATTTGCTCCCACAAGCCCTCCTGGGGAATATCAGGATTTTAATAAGGCTGCTCATTAGCAGGGACACGAGCTGCAGATGGACACCATTGTCCTGAGAGGGGACTGAGCCCTTGCTGGGTCCTCTCATGGGTGCCACAGGGTTCCTGGGCACGGGCAGCACCCTGTGTTTCACTACAGCTGTGAGGAGGTGAGAGGTGAAGTCCCAGAAGGAATCTGGGCGTGGGCAGATCCCAAATCCTGGAGCTGTCCCCTCGCTGGGAGCTCCTGCTCAGTGTGAGCATCCCAACCTCTCCCTCCTCTTCTGTAAATACTTGGCATTTATACTGTTTGCAGCTGCAAAGCTCTTTGCAACCAATGCATTCATCAATCTTGTGCTTCTCCTTCGAGCTGGTGACCACCCAGCTCCCCGTCAGAGGGGAAACTGAGGCAGGGTAGTGACCAGCCAGGTCAGTCAGTGCCCATGGGCTGGCCGTGGTTCTTTGCTCTCTCCTCACTGATGAAGGCCATGTGCTGGGGAGCCTCTGCTGCTCCCCAGAGCTTCCTGGGGCTTGGGGAAGGAGCTGGAGGACAAGCCACCAGCTCTGCTGCCACCTGAACCTCGACCAGTCAGCCCCAGGCCTGCCCTTGGCCCTCCTGCCCACGCAGGGGAAGCACACAGATCCCAGCCTCTGCTCTGAGGGTGAATTTTTGAGTCAACCCCTTTCCCTTCCACCTCCTCATCCCTCCCTTGCTCATACTGAGGTGCTGGTTCCCTCTGAAACGGGGGTACCAGGAGTCAGGGCTCCCGCACGGCCCTTGGGGGAGGGCAGAGCTCAGAAAGCCCCTCTGGGAGTGAGGTGGGGGCTGCAGCCCGGGGTCTCTGCCAGGCCACCCCTACCCGTCTTCAAATACTCTGGCTTTTCTTTGGGAAAGAGAGAGAAACTTCCTTTCATTACACCATCCTGGACTCCACGGCTCAGGACCATGTCTTCGGAGTGCAATACAAAAAAAGAAATCAAAGACACACTCTAAGTGCTGCTGCTGGCCCCACGGCCACCCCCACCACACTCAGGTCTCCTCATGACCAGAGCATCCCCCACTGTCCCCAGGCTGCTGCAGGAACCCACCAGCCAGGCCATGGAAAGCTCTCCAGGGGCCCCGGGGAGCAGCTGAAGGGCAGTAACGGAATCGTGGTGAGTTGGTTAGTGTGAGTTAACAGGAGCCCTGGCCCAGCTGGTGGCAGCTGCCACATCTGGGGGCCTCTTGCCCCATGTACCGTACGTCAGGGTCACGTAGAAAAGAGTTTCCAGTAGAAGAAATGGAAGACGTGGGGAAAGGTTTTTCTTTGTTCCTGTACAAAGAGTCTTGTTGGGAATCCATGGCTTCATTCTCATAAATAACAGGTCCTTAGTACATGTCCTTGTAGATCTCCTGCAGAAGAGGGTGCAGAGATGTCTCTGTCTCTGTCTTCTTGATCTTCTGCATGAGCTGGGCGTGCTCTGTCACCAGCTGCCGCAGGTCTGCCATCTTCTGCAGCAGCTTGGGGAAGAGGTACTGGGCATCAGGGTGGTTGGACTGCAGGTGGAACTCCAGCGCTTGCAGGATGTTGTCCTGGATCTCCTCCACCTGCTTCACGTTCATCAGGCCAGGACGGTCTGTGGAGAGGAAGCATGGTAGGTGTAGTGTTATGGTGCAGGTCTCCAAAGCACATGCTCCTCCTGGGGGAAGGGAGACGGGGACTGTAACCCACCCACCGTGACTCCAACCTCAACAACTAGACAAGGGGAGAAGCGTGGCCTTGGACAACATATCCCACAGCAGCACATCAGGAGGAGATGACACTTCTACGTGCCTCATTCTTGGTCCAAGCTCGCTAAGGTGTCACCACCACAAAGAAGCTTTGGTTTCATGTCCCCATAAGACACCCCTGGCTGATCTCAGGGCCAGCTGCAGCTCACAGAATCACAGAACGTCAGGGGTTGGAAGGGCCCTCGAAAGATCATCTAGTCCAACCCCCCTGCCAGAGCAGGTCACACAGGAACACGTCCAGGTGGGTTTTGAATGTCTCCAGAGAAGGAGACTCCACAACCTCCAACACAGCTCAGCCCACCCCAAACCACCTCAAGGTACAGGAGGACTCTTCCTGACACTCACACAACCCACTCACCTCCACACAGGATAATGGCAGCCACGAAGAGAGACAAGTCACTGTCATCCAGCTCCAGCGCGTTGAACTTCACAGCGAACTCAAACTTGGGCTCCATGATCTCGTTGAAGGGCTTGCGGAGGCTGCGCAGGAACTCCCGGGTCACGAACCCATTTCCATTGGCCACCAGCAGCCCGTCCTTGTTCGTGATAGAGGCCAGCATGGCAAAGATGGCCTCGTGCACCCCGTACTTCAGCAGAGTCACTTGGTCGTTCAGGTAGAGGCCGATGAAGCTGGGGATGCTCTTGGCGAACTCGGTGAGCTCCCGCACGGTCTCCACCGTGGTGCACTGGCAGCGGTAGAAGACGTGCACCCCGATCTCCTTGTAGGGGGGGATGCCGTTCACCAGCTGCTTCCACACCAGCCCCTTTTCTGCCTGCCACAAGGTGTCCATGTCGTGGATCACAAAAGGCTGCTTGAAAAAAAAAACGAAGCAAGCAACTTAGGAACCTGCCATGAGGATTTGAGATACCAGCCAAGGACACTCACGTTGCTGGAGTGGGTGCAGAGAGGGGCAGTGAAGCTGGGAAAGGGTCTAGAGCAGGAGTGTGGTGAGGAGCAGCTGAATCATAAAATCACAGAATCATTTAGGTTGGAAAGGACCTCTAGGATCATCAAGTCCAACCTTTGTCCAATCCCTGATCCCTAGACCATGTCTTGAAGCACCACATCTATTTGTTTTTGAACACCTCCAGGGATGGTGACTCCAGCACCTCCCTGAAGGACCTGGGGGTGTTGAGCCTGGAGAAAAAGAGGCTCAGAGGAGACCTTCTGGATCTCAACTCCCTGAGAGGAGGTTGGAGCCAGGTGGGGTCGGGCTCTGCTCCCAAGGAACAAGGGACAGGACAAGAGAAACAGCCTCAAGTTGGCCCTGGGGAGGTTGAGGTTGGAGCTGAGGAACAATTTGTTGCTGTTTGGGGTTGTTGTGGCTGTGCCAGGCTGGGCAGGGCAGTGGTGGAGTCCCCATCCCTGGAGGGATTTCCAAGGTGTGGAGCTGTGGTGCTGAGGGCTATGGGTTTTTGGTGCCCTGGCAGGGATGGGGGAACAGTTGGACTTAAAGGTCTTTTCCAATCAAAACCATTCTATGATTTGTCTGCTTGTTGGTGCCTGGTCAATCTTCACCCAACCACTACAGCACAAATCTGCAGAGCAACGGGCAGGACCTGTAGATCCCACCCGGCTGCAGCTGGCAGCTGGTGTGTGTGGAGCAGCTGCAGCAGGAGGAAGATGTGCAGCACCTCCAAGAGAACAGCCCCACCACGTCGGTCATGACCAACCCCACCTGCCCCGGGGAGAGAACTTACTGGGGTGCTGCTGGCCTTCCCCGTCAAGATACCTCTCGCCTTCTTTTTGGTCATGTTGAAGTTTTTCAGGTAGGCGTTGTAGATGTGCTTGGAGAAAGCTTTCAGGTCGGCCACCTGGGGGTTCTGGCAGCTGATCTCACTTGCTGTCAGCCCCGCCACCAGCTTCCTCTTCTCTGCCTCGGGCATGCGGCCGAAGCGGATGGCTGCGGGGAGGGGACAGAATCTGGGTCAGGACATGGGGGTGAGCCCAGGAGATGTGCCCAGGGAGGCTGCAGCCTGCTCTGCCACCACTGACACAGGTCTGCAGCTACACAACACGGGGCTTCTCCAGCATCTCCACCTCCATGAACCAGCCATTGCTGTGATCTCCACCAACACAGCCCCTAAACTCCCATCCCTGCCCCTTCCACCTCTCACACAAAAACTTTTGCTTGGCCAGGGACAAGATGGCTACATCTGAAGTTTAAAAATCTCAGCCCAGAAGAGTCAACTGTGTGTCCAGTTCCCTCTGGGCCACCCATAAGGGACAGCCAAGTGCCAACGGCCTCTTCTCGTACAGAAGGAGGGGATGAAGAGTCAAAGGCCAAAGCGTTGGGTTGAAAGATGATCCCCTCACAAGAGAGCCATGGGAGAGAACAAGGGGAGCATGGGCCACCTTGTGTGAGCCCACCCCAGCACCCATCTGGCCAGGCCCTGGGGCACTCACCGTTGTGGGACATCCCCAGCGAGAGGCATTTCTGGAAGCGGCAGTACTGGCACTTGTTGCGGTTCTTCTTCTGGATCTTGCAGCTCCTCTCACACTTCTCATACTCCAGCTTCATGCGGATCGTCCGGCGGAAGAAACCCTGTGAGCAGGGGGGCAAGGGGACAGCAGAGTCAGCACCCATGGGTGGGGGCCAGGCCGGTTTATTACCCCCCCCCAGGAGCTTCTCAGAGGTTCAGCCAGGTGGGGAGAAGGGGAAAAGTCCCCCAGAGTCTCTCTCACAAGGAGAGGTCTTGGGGTGGGAGAAGGGGGCTGCAGAGGAGGGACCTGCTGGAAAGTAGCTCCACAGAGAAGGACCTTGGAGTCCTCAGGGACAACTAAGTTCACCATAAGCCAGAAATGTGGCCAGGAAGGATGATGGTGTCCTGGGTTGCATGAAGAAGAGTGTGGCCAGCAGGTCAAGGGAGGTTCTCCTGCCCCTCTACTCTGCCCTAGTGAGGCCACATCTGGAGCACTGTGTCCAGTTCTGGGCTCCCCAGCTCAAGAGGAGCTACTGGAGAGAGTCCAGTGGAAGCTGCAAAGATGCTGAGAGGCCTGGAGCATCTCTGTGCCCAGGACAGGCTGAGAGCCCTGGGGCTGTGGAGCTGCAGAAGAGAAGCCTCAGAGGGGATCTGATCAATGCTGCTCAAGAGCTAAAGGGTGGGGGCAAGAGGCTGGGGCCAGACTCTTGTCAGTGGTGCCCAGGGACAGGACAAGGGGCAGCGGGCACCAAGTGGACCCCAGGAGGTTCCATGTGAGCAGGAGGAGAAAGTTGTTTGGGGTGAGGGTGTTGGAGCCTGGCCCAGGCTGCCCAGAGAGGTTGTGGAGTCTCCTTGTGTGGAGAGATCCCAAAGGGGACTGGACACGCTGCTGGGCCCCCTGCTCTGGGGGAGCTGCTGGAGCAGGGGGGTTGCACCAGATGGTCCCTGGGATTCTGTGGCCATGGAGAGCAGCCCATGTTCTGGTGCTGGCCACCTCCAGCGTGTGTCATACTGGAGGCAGCCAGCAGAGAGGGATGGAGGGACAGGCTGGCCCTAGCTGGCAGGAATGTCTGGCAGGACCCAGAGTAACGCAGCCCCACTGGCATCTGCTGCGGGGGAAAGAATTTCAGAGGCACATCCAAGCTGCAGCCAGTGATCCGGGGGGGATAAACACAGCTCAGTGCTCATCTGCAGCACAGAAAGGATCTTTAAAAGGACAGCCAGAGTCCCCGTGGGGACAGATGGATTTGCTTTACAAAGCAAAGCATGACAGGGCACAATGTGGACCATACACATCTCAGCTGCCTCCCAAGGACAGTGTCTGTGCCTGCCTTGGCTCCCCACGCTCTGCACAGCTTGACACTGAGTTTTTTACAATCCCTCAATCCCACATTCCCATTTTCCTCCAAAGTTCTGTGTCCAGCTTTGGAGCCCCCAACACAAGAAGGATGTGGACCTGCTGGAACATGTCCAGAGGAGAGCTACAAAGATGATCAGAGGGCTGGAGCACCTCTCCTGTGAAGACAGGCTGAGAGAGTTGGGGTTGTTCAGCCTGCAGGAGAGAAGGCTCCAGAGGGACCTTATTGTGACCTTCCAGTACCTGAAAGGGGCCTATAGGAAAACAGGGAAAGAACTATTCATGAGGGTTTGTAGCGATAGGATGAGGAGTGATGGTTTTAAGCTGAAAAAGGGTAGATTTAGGTTGGATGTTAGAAAAGAGTTCTTTAATATGAGAGTGGTGGATCACTGGGACAGGTTGCCCAGAGAGGTGGTGGAGGCCCCATCCCTGGAGACATTCAAGGTCAGGCTTGGTGGGGCTCTGAGCAACCTGATCTAGTTCGAGACATCCCTGCTTCTTCTAGGAGGGTTGGACCAGATGACCTTTGGAGGTCCCTTCCAACCCAAACCCTTCTCTGATTCTATGAAACCTGCTTGTCTGAAGCCGTGCCCTGCTCCCCATGGCCCCATCCCTCTTGGTGCTCCCAGCCCCTGGCCATACCTTGCAGCCCTCGCAGGCGTGGACGCCGTAGTGGAAGCCCGAGGCTCTGTCCCCGCAGACCCTGCACTCCACGTTCAGCGCCCCCAGAGCCGCCTCCTCGCAGCCCATCTGCAGCTGGTCCGACAGGGAGGGCGAGGAGCTCTGTGACAGGTCTGTGGGGACACACACAAAGAGACATGTTCTTTCATGTGGTGTGGAACCCCCCCAGCCATGGGGCTGACCAGGGATGCCCAGAGCTGTCCCAGCATGCTGCTGGTGTGGCATCTGGGCAGTTAATCACTGCTCCTCCTCTACTCCACCCTCGTGAGACCCCACCTGGAGCTCTGCGTCCAGCTCTGGAGCCCCTAGGACAAGAAAGATCTGGACGTGCTGGAAGGTGTCCAGAGAAGGGCCACGAGGATGGTCAGAGGCTGGAGCACCTCTGCTACAAGGACAGACTGAGAGAGTTGGGGTTGGTCAGGCTGGAGAAGAAAAGGCTCTGAGGGGACCTTCTGGTGGCCTTCCAGGATCTGAAGGGGGCTACAAGAAAGCTGGGGGGGACTTTTGAGGCTGTCAGGTAGTGGTAGGAGTGGGGGGGAATGGGTCAAAACTAGAGGTGGGGAGACTGAGATGAGACATTAGGAAGAAGTTCTTGCCCAGGAGGGTGGGGAGACACTGGCCCAGGTTGGCCAGAGAGGTGCTGGAAGCCCCAACCCTGGACATTTTTTAGGCCAGGCTGGCTGGGGCTGTGAGTAACTGATGGAGTGGGAGGTGTCCCTGCCCATGGCAGGGGGGTTGGACCGAGATGATTTTTAAGGTCCCTTCCAACCCTGACAATTCTATGAGCAGGCACTGGCTGAGGCAGATGCCATGCACAGAGGCAGGAGTGTCCCCAGCCACTGAGAGACTCCACATTGATGCTGATTTCTTCCCTCTGGCTTCATGTCTAGGCAAGGAAACCCAACCAGCAAATTGTATAATCCCGGCTGGCACAGGGCTGCCCAGCTGGGATGCCTGGGGCTCTGGAGGAGCCTCTTCAGCAGCAACAAACCTTCTCCCTCAGCTCCTACAATCAGTTTGCACTGAGGACTTCAACAAGTGGCCAAGGACACGTTCTCAGGCACCTTGGGAGGCCCCTCAGCCTGGGGCCCAAGGTTACCTGCCTGTCCTTTTAAGTTACACCTCCCAACCTGCTGCCAACAGCTGTGAAGGGAGCAGAGAGGAAGAAATAAGCCTCTCTGTACCTTGGCTCTCGATGCATTTCACAAAAAGAAGAGACTAAAACAAGCTCGGCTCTATTCACAGGCAGGTCCTCAGCCCTTCCACACTGCCCAGAGGACATGGGTGCTCCAGGGACAGAGCTGGAGCTCTGTGGTGGCTCCACTCACCTGTGTAGCTGCTTGACGGCAGCGAGTTGTCTGGTCCTCCACTTGGATCCGAGGCTCCGCTTGCCACCATCACTGCCTCTTCCTCCTCCTCTTCCTTGACCTCAGGTACTTCCTCCTGTAGTTGTTCCATAATTGATCACCCCTCAGTGCCAGGACTGCAGTCCCTGTCATAGCTCTGGCATCATCCGCGTCTAGCCGAGATGGACCCTACCAGGCTGCTCCTGCTAAGCCTGTGGGACAGAGAAACACAGGGGGTCAGCTGGGAAGGGGCTCCACACAGAGCACCTCAGCACCAGGGCAGTGGCACTGGGGGAGCTGGGGTGTTGAGTCTGGAGCAAAGGAGGCTCAGGGGAGACCTTCTGGCTCTGCACAACTACCTGCAAGGAGCTTGGAGCCAGGTGGGGTCGGGCTCTGCTCACAAGGAACAAGGGACAGGACAAGAGAAACAGCCTCAAGTTGCCCCAGGGCAGGTTGAGGTTGGAGCTGAGGAACAATTTGTTGCGGTTTGGGGTTGTTGTGGCTGTGCCAGGCTGGGCAGGGCAGTGGTGGAGTCCCCATCCCTGGAAGGGTTTCCAAGGTGTGGAGATGTGGTGCTGAGGGCCAGGGGTTAGTGGTGCCCTGGCAGTGCTGGGGGAACAGTTGGATTTGATGATCTTAAAAGTCATTTCCAACCAAAATGATTCTCTAATTCCATTCCTGCTGGGCTTTCTCTCCTTCACCAGGGAGACAAGCAGAACCTGGGGCCTTCACAGGTCACTTTGCACTCTGGTATTAACACTCTATAGGGCTCAAGGAAACAAAACTTCACCAGAACCTCATTTAAAGCCCACCAGACAGAGCCCAGACCACAAATCAGCCCAGACACCACTCAGAGCTCCCCAGTTTGCAAGTCCCACAGCAGAAACACTGCTCCAGAGCTGACAGCTCCCTCCTGGCCCCCACACTCAGGCTCCCTCCCATCCCAGCGCCACCAGTTACAGCTTTTGTGTTTATTCTCTCTTGTAGTGTCGTAACCAGCCCCGGCTGCTCTGCCAAGAGCTGCTGGAGCTCTGCGCAGCTGCTGGGCCCTGCCATGGCCTCCAGCAGCATCACCCAAGGGCCACACAATCCCCCAGTGTCTCCATCCCGGGGGGAGGAACAGCCCCGGCCTCCCCCCATGTGCTGCCGCTCCTTGTTTGCCCTGAGTCTGTCCCAAACAGCCCACAGGACACTCACGCCAGGCAAGAGATGGGTTGTTGGTACCAGGAGCATCATGGAGGTGTTTTCACCTCCCTCCCAACCACAGTGGATCTGGCCTGAGCAGCCAGATTGTGCTGCTGCACCCCAGAGCTCCTTCACCTCCAGATCTGGAATCCTAAACTGAGAAATCAGTATCTCAAATCTAGGTTATGTAGAGCTGCATCCACTTCCTAAAGGAAGTGGAGAAATATCCATCAGATGTAAGAGAAATATCTCCTTTAACTGGAAAAGTAACCATTAGATACAAGAGAAATATCCCCTTTAAGTGGAAAAATATCCATCATATATAAGAGAAGTATCCATCAGATATAAGGGAAATATTCCCTTTAAGTGGAGAGACATCCATCAGATATAAGAGAGATACCTCCATTAAGTGGAGAAATATCCATCAGATATGAGAGATCTCCTTTAAGTGGAGAAATATCCATCAGAAGAGCTACTGAAGTCCAGTTTCCACCAGGAAAGCCTCAATTTCCAGGCACAGCAGCATCTTCACATCCACATGAGAGGGAAGCAAGTGAGCTTCTTGCAGGGGACTTGCACAAAGGCAACCCCAGAAGACCAGGATGGTCTGTGACCCACATCCGAGCCCACAGCACAGCACAGGGCTGGCAAAGGCAGGGCAGCAGTGACCCAGGACTCCCTGGGCTTGTTTGCCCTCCTGCAGCAGAACCTCCTGCCCAGCACTCTGAACCTGAGCTGCAAACAGATCCTTGGATTTGCTGCAAAGCCATCAGCAAGGTCAGAGATAAATGGGAGATCAAGCAAGGAGATGACGGAGAGGATAAAGGAGGGCTGGAACCCCTCTGCTGTGGGGACAGGCTGAGAGTTGGGCTTGGTCAGCCTGGAGAAGAGAAGGCTCCAGGGAGACCTTTTTGTGGCCTTTCAGGACTTAAAAGGACCTGTCAGAAAGCTCAAGTATCATCCAGTTCCAACCCCCTGCCATGGCAGGGACAAGACTTTTTAGCAAGATAGGGACAGAGTTTTGAGCAGGGGCTGTTGGGACAGGACAAGGGGGGATGGGTTTAAACTAAAAGAGGGAGATTAGACTGGATATGGGGAAGAAATTGTTGGTGCTGAGGGTGGTGAGAGCCTGGTTGAGGTTGCCCAGAGAGGTGGTGGCTGCCCCATCCCTGGAACCATTGCAGGGGAGGGTGTTTGGGGCTCTGAGCAACCTGCTCTAGTTGCAGATGTCCCTGCTCAGGGCAGGGGGCTGGGACTGGATGACCATGAAAGGTCCCTTCCCACCCAAACCAGCCAATGATTCTGTGCAAACCTGCAGGCAGGGGTTGAACACAAGCCCATCACAAAGCCAGGACATGAGTCTGGGCTTTGCTCTTCCCCTCCACGCTGGGGATTCCGGCCATGGGGTCTGAGGCAGGAGCAGAGCTCTGCTCCCTCCCCTGCCCCCACACCAGCACTGAGGGACCATTGAAGGGCTGTGTTATCCTTGGCCTCCCCTCACACACCCTGCTCAGTGGGACATGGCACAGGGGCAGGAAAACCCATTCACCAGAGATGGAGGGTAAGGAGCTCGAGCCTTTTGAAGGCTATATATAAATGAACCTAAACCATCAGGAAAACACTTTTCCCTGGAGCAGCAGCTAGTGGGGGAAGCTTGTGGCACGAGAAACGAGCCTACAGTGGAAAATACATCCAGCAGCAGCTTAATGAGCTTCTTATTAGCTCTCATTTGTCTCTGGCATCCAGCACAGGCCACTTGCTCTAAACCCAGCACAGACAGAGCCTCTGCTTCAGCCCAGGTGTCTCATGGCACATTGGAGTAACGTGGGCACATTCCTTTGGCTGCATCCCTGGTACTCTGTCCTCCATTCACCAGGTACTCCTGGGGTGGCAGCCAGTTTGTGACACACACCTCGCTCCCCAAAACCCACCAAACAACCCCAAAACTGTGCTTGGAGCGGGTTTGGCTACAGCAGGGGGAAAGCAGAGGGTGAGGCACACACCGACAGCAATGCCAGGCTCCAGCCAAGGCTCCCCACGTGCACACAGGAAGGATTAGGATCCAGATCCCACCCTTTGAGAGGGGCTGGAGAGCCAGAGAGAGAAAAAGCTTTTACAGAAGGCTCTGAACAAACTGTTTGAACATCTTGCAGGTCAAGAGTACAGGGGCCTGAGCAGAGGGAGGCTGTGAGGGCTGTTTGCACACCTGCCTTTCCCTTGGCCCTTCCCCTGTTTTCTAAACAAAAGTAATAGAGGGAGAGGAGGGAAAGAGGGATTGATTTCACCCAGGAGGCTGCACCCGCCGCCTTTGGCAGATGAAAGGCCAAGGCAGGGGCTACCTGGATGAAAGGCAGGGCACAGACCATGTCTGCACACCCTGGCATGGAGCAAGCCAGCTTGACAGGGCCCCCCAAGAGATGGGGACCCCCAGCCCTGCTCTCCAGGCCAGGGGCAGCAGCACAGCACCATGCAGAGACTGCAGAGAGCTACCAAGGCTTCACACACACTCCTCTGTGGCTCAGAGAGGGGTATCCTGGGAAGCTGGAGCTTCCCAGAGGTTTGTCCAAGCATGAGGAGGGACCTGCTCCACCAGCACGGCCACGGGCAGGGCTGTCACAGCCCTGAGTCTTTGTAGGATGGCACCAGGAATGGCCCAAGGAACCACCTCAACCCCAAGACTTCTCCATCTATTTGATGTCTCTGCATCCAGCTGCTGAGTGGGTAGAGCCAGAGGAGGGATAAGTTGCTCTCCTCCCCTCCCCTTGCAGCAGAGCCTGGCACAGAAGTTTGGGGCTGCAGGGAGAAGGGCAGAGATTCCTGCCCGTGCAGCCACCCCCTTTTTCCGTTCAGCAGCTGTCACAGGGCAGGGATGGAAAGAGAGGATGGAAACAAGGACAGGGACTGTGAATTCCTGCCTAAGCTCCTCGGGAGGATCTGGCAAAGCTCTTTCCCTTCCTCTTCCCACAGGATGGGAACGAGTAAGAGGGCAAGTGTCTCGTGACTTGCTCAGCCCTTGCCTCAATCCTCGTTCAAGGAGCTTCAGTAAAACCCTGACTGAGGCAGCAGCTGCCTCCCGGGAGCCTGCAGGCAGAGGAGGGTGGGTTTGTTGGCTGGCTGGAAGCTTGGGCAGATGCCTGCTGCCTGCCCTGCTCCCACACTGCCAACAGCACGGGCAACAGGTTTGTCTTTACTAGAAGCAGGGGCTGGAAACTCTGTCAAGATAAACCATATGGTGGGAATCACAGACTCACAGCATGGTGAGGGTTGGAAGGGACCTCTGGAGATCATCTCATCCAACCCCCCTTCTCCAGCAGCTCACCCAGAGCAGAGGGCCCAGGATCGTGTCCAGGTGGGCTTTGAATGTCTCCAGAGAAGGGATGACATGGCACAGAGAGGAGGAAAAAACAGGAATAAAGGCTAAAAGGAGACAAATCATAGAATCATAGAATGGTTTAGGCTGGAAGGGACCTCTAGAGGTCATCTTGTCCAACCTCCCTACACCAGCAGGGACATCTCTACCTAGGTCAGGCTGCTCAGATCCCCAGCAAGCCTCACCTTGAATAAATCTTCAGAGAGGATCCCCTGCAAGAAAGCACTATTTCTCTGGAGCTGACCAAGATCAGAGAGTCACAGACTGGTTTGGGTGGGAAAGGACCTTTCAAGCTCATCTCATCCAACCCCCTGCACTGAGCAGGGACATCTGCACCTAGAGCAGGTTGCTCCGAGCCCCAAACAACCTCCCCTGCAATGGTTCCAGGCATGGGGCAGCCACCACCTCTCTGGGCACCCTGGGCCAGTACCCAAGCTTTTCAAGTACCCCAGATATTCCAAGACCCAAACCTCCAGCTCACCAACCCACAGCTCACACCCTTCCAGTGGTCAGCACGTAGAGCTTGGAGCCAAGCTCAGAGAAGCAGAAGCTGACAAACTGCTGAGGCAGCACCCGCCTCCCCAGGGCCATGCACAGGAGGGGTGCTGGGGTGACGTGATGGAGAAGCCCAGACTCCCCCCAGTGCTGGAGTCCCAAGCAGGGGACGTGCATTTCAACACAGCCAGGCAGGCACTGGCAGCCAGACAGCCACAACATAAGAGCAAGGAAGTGCTCCTAATTAGCAGGACCTCATCTTTAAACCAGGAGGAGTTTCACTGGTGGTGAGGCTCAAACAAGAGGCAATGTTGGTGTGCTCACAGGGGTGGAGAGCAGGCATTTGTCTCCCTTCCCCTCCAGCAGAGCACACATTTGTTTCTAATATATTCCTACAGATGGGATTGACCAAGTCCCCACTGGTGTCACCACACAAGAGCCCTGCCTGGAGGATGGGGGTTTCCAGGCAAAGCAAAGAGCCAAGAAAAGGTCCAAACCTCCCAAGGGCCGAGTCACAGAGTTCATCTGCTCAGACTTTGTTTGAGTTACTGTAAAAGAGCTCACCAGGAATTGCAAAAGGAAACAGAATTACCATGGGAGCACTTCTGGCTTGGGTTTACATCCCTCTGGACAGAGGTATCAGCCAACAGAAGTGAATCCCTTCGGAAGGGGTGGGATGAGATCTCTATGGCAGCACTTTCTGTGACGTGCAGAACACATTGAACCCACAAACAAAACCTGAACACATCAAAGTGTGATCACAGACACCCCTTGGGTCCTGTCACTGCTTCCAATATCAGCTGATCAAGTACCAGTTTCTGTTCCTCCTACATGTCAGTCACTACTAATAAAAGCCAAGTAAGTGTGAAGCTGATGCTGCAATACAGGAAAGGTAACCAAGTGCCCAAAACAGGAGAGAGAAACATTGAAAACATGTTTGTTTTTGTTCCTGAAAGAGCAACATACCCCCTCATTAGCTAATGAGATCTCAGCAGCACTTATTACCCAAGTGCTTCCTCCCTTACTCAAAGTCTTAGCCCCGAGGCTCCATGCAGAAATAAACTACTATAGTGAGCAAGGAGGAGCCCTTCCACACAGCCCTGGCCACTCAGGGCCAGATTTTCCCCTTGTAGCATCTTCTCAGACATGGTACCATGGCCCAGACCAGTCCTGGGGCCCCTCCAGCACTGCTCAGTGTGGCCTGGCTGTGTTTCACCAGGCACAAGCCCAGCAGGGTGCTGCCAGAGCTGCTCTGAGCGTGTTGCTGCTAATTACTCAGGAACATGTGACAGAGGGTGCAGGAGATTCCCTCTCTTGCCTCTCTGGGCAGCCAGACTTGCCAAAATGAATCACACACCCACTGCGTGTCTGAACTCACCACTTCCTGGACATGAGAGGAAGAAAAAAAACCCAAAAAAGAAGTTAAGGAGGTTACAAAACTCGCCGGGTTCTTCTCTTTCCGTACCACAACTGACGCTGTCGCCACAACCAGGTCATGGTAGTTTGCTCCAAGAAGTAGTTCCTGCTTTCCTGCCTGGGCTGGGTTTCTTCAGGGAGCAGGAGGTATGGCAGGAATAGAAGGAGATCAGACTTTGGGCAGTGAACTCACAGCCACGTGCAGAAGCGGGGGGTCTGCCAAGGCTGCTCCTCTCCTCCAGCTCATCCTCCAGGAGCTGCAGACGTCCCTGGCTCCAGCTGTCCCAAGCACACATCAGGTGTGCTCTGAAGTCTTGAGCTGGCAGATGCTGGGAGAGGTTCAGTGCTTCCACAGGAGTCATCCCCATGCACCTTTCCAGCCTCTGATGAGCCTTCCACAGAAGGGGTGGCAGCAGGGCTGAGCAGTTCTTAGCTCTTATCGAGTCCTGCTTCACGACCTTCACTAAATCTTGGCAACCCCCAGACCTCCATTTCCTCCATCATCCAAAAAAACCCACTCCAACAACCCAGCCCCATACAAACAAGCCCATGACTCCCACAGTGCTTCCTTCCTGGTCCCTTCCCTGCAGCATTAGCTCATGGAGAGGGTGCGTTTCGGAAGCACAGAGGAACCCATTGGTGCCAAGCCTCATTGTTTGCTCCTGTATTCTGGATTTTGACACCTGTCTGCAGTCACGCTCACAAGCCCAGCCTCTGCAGCCCCACCATGCAGCTCGTGACCCCCTTCTCCTGTTCTACACCCCCATATGAAACATTTCCAGGATTACTTTCAGCAAAGAACTGGGCACGTCTCCTCCTGGCAACCGCTGACTGGTATTTGTGCTTTGCTGTCAACTCAGGACAGCCCAGAGCACCCAGGAGGAGGAGGGGCACATGGGTCTGACCCACTGGAATGAGGACAACAGCCAGGAGACAAGCAGGTACCAGAAAGGTGACACCACTGGCACTTCTCAGAGCTGGAAACGTAGAAGTGGTGCTATCTGAGGAGATTACTAAGCCTGGTAAGGAGAGAGGATCATCCCACCACACCCCAGGGCATGGCAGAGGTGGTGGTGAAGCTGTGGCAATGCTCTGGGAACACACACGCTGCTGGGAGAGGCACAGAGCAGCTGGCAGGGGCTGCTGAGGTGGTGAAGAGGCTGCAGGGGACTCTGAACCCACAGGCTTGCTCCTGTCTCCTGGTAGGGACCCACTGCCCAGCCCAGCATCTCCTATTAGTGCCCCTCCAGCAGCCTCCTCTGCTGCTCCACAAGCACCAGCTTTCACATCCCTGCTTCTCCTCCAGAAGAAGCCATCTGGGATATATCCCCCTCTCCTTTACCATCCTAAAGGCCAGGAGGCTGGAGGCTCAGAGAACCCCCCAAACCCCTGAAAGCTGATGCTCTCTGAGATTCCTGAAGTCCTCTCACACTCTACTCCAGGGCACTGGGTTGGTTTAAGGACCCCTTATCCTCCCAAACCCCGGCAGGACACGTGGAAGGATCTGATTTCAGGAACACCAGTAATTATAGAACAGGGCTGAGGAGGGAGGAGGTCCAGGGAGCAGCAACACTTCCCAAGACAAGCAGCAGGCACAGGGTGCTACAGACTTAGAGCTGCATTTAAATGGAAAACCAGGAAAGAGGCAAGTGGAACAAGCTGACACTTCATCACTCTGGATCATACACGTGTGTGCAGCCTGCCCACTGGAGCCAAACACCCAGCAGGCCAGAAACCTTCATGGCTGGGCTGCCAGTGCTCCCAGATCCAGGAGAACACCCCCAAAACCAGTAGCAAGCCCTCACCTCTCTGCAGCGACAGGCATTTAAATCCCATGGGGGAAAAAAAGAAGAAAATAAAATAAATCCACCAGCCTGTAAGTTCTGTTATGCTTACAGTCAGGCTCCCAGAGAAGTGCTCCTGGTTTTGTAGACCTTAGCAAAACACCCTGGGCAGCAGCCACGCTGCTGTGATCCCAGGACACAGCTGACAGGGAGCATTATGCCCAGGCACAAGCTGAGATGATTCAGCAGGGCCTGGGAATGGTCAGAACAAATCACCACGGTCACTGTGTCTCCATTTCAGCCACAGAGCAGCAAAAAAAAAAGAGGGAGTTTGAGTTTGCCTGCAGACATTTCCGTGTGGAAAACGCCGGAGAACATGGGGAGAACTTTGTTATACAAACTAGTTCAACACCCTCTCAGGGAATGAGGGGGGAATGATGTTTCCTTACTATTTTAGGCCATTTTCACAGAGCCAGAGCTGAGTGGAGGAGCAGAGGTTTCCCTGTTTTCAGCAGTGATCATGTCAGCCTGATCCTGCCAAGACTCCTCTGCCCCTTAGAGGATCACTCTGTGCTCTGACCATTTGGATTTTCCGCCTCTGCTCCTAGAAAACAAAATGCTTGAGCAAAGCATCAGCACCTTTCAGAACATCCTCACATCCCTGGCAGCCTCCTGTGGGTACAGAGAGAGCAGCAGAGGTATACAGGGAACCAACGACTTCCACTCCCTGGCTCCACCAGCTCCAGCCCCACATTCCCACTCACCAACAATCCTTTCCCAGAGATCCCCACGTCCCAAAGTCCCACAACATAACACCTACCCCACAGACATGAGAACCCAAGAGGTTTTTCCAGAGATGTGGGTCTCTGACCATCTGCCCTCATGGGGTTAACAGCTCACAAGGTCCAACAGCTCCAGCACAATCCATATAATCAATGTAAAGATGAGAAGCAGATTTGGGCATTTTCAAAAATATTCCAGATTTGCACTAAGATGAAATCAAGAGTTGCATTAAAAAATGTTTATAATGAGTCGGGCAGGACAGAGATTGGAGCTTTGGTTCCCATCACTGAGGTGACTGCACAAAACACTGTGTATTTTGGAGCCATCTCACCTGTCCTGACAAAGCCTTTCCTAACGAGACACTCCTCAGGCTGTAGGATGGTTCACAGTAAAGGTTGTCTTAAAAGTTCCCCACAGAAATGCTTCCCTCTCAGCTCAGAAAGCTCCCCTGCCCTTTCCAGCCACCAGAACCATTCCCTGTCTCCATCCCACATCTCTCCTATGGGGCTGAACATGCACAGTCTGGTTTTTGCTATTCCAAGTTCCAGTTCTCAGACCAGGGCAAACCCAAAACGCAGCGTGAGGGCAACAATCCTGGTTAGCACAGACCTTCTGTGGCTGCTGTTGTCCACAAGCCTCAGAGACAGGCACTGGCTTGACCCAGCACCACAAGAAACATTCATGTTCCTGGCTTGTGCTTTCATCCAGCCACCTCCTCCTGCCTGGTCAGGATTCCCCTGCCAATCACAGCCTCCACAAAACCCACACTTCGGAGCAGAACCTGTCCACGGGGATCCCCAGGGAAGCACCTTCACACACACACATTGGAGCCCTCTACAGTTTGAAAGACCTGACCCAGATGATCTCAGATGCTCACAAGCTCTTGGAGGACACAGACATTTTCTAGATGCTGCAATCATAGCACTGAACATTAGAGCATTTCAAGAAGTCACCCTGAAACTCAGATAAATCTCGAGTTAGTTCTGCTCTGAATCCTTCTTGCAACCAAGCAGGGCTCAGGTGAACGTCCTCCCAAAACATTTATTTTGGGGAAGATGCAATTCACAGTCTCCTTGGCCAAAAGGCTTCATCTTGGCATCAATCCTTCCACTGTAAACCCTGCAATTTCCTGGGCATTCTGCCAACACAAGCACATTTCAGAGTGTAAAATAATCCTCAAAAATTAGTTCTACAGAAAAATCTGACTTGTTCTCACTCTGGAAATCTTGTTTAGGCTTTCCCAAGTCTCTGAGATGATGGCAGCAGTTTTCCTCTGGATGGTGACACTTCCAAAAGAGCAGAGCTTGCTCTGCAGTGCCCAGTGAGATCACAACAACACTGCCTGACAAATCCATGGGCATCAGCAATGGCCACAGAGCAAGGGAGCCAACACAAACCACGACATGGACCAACATCTCCAACATTCCACAGCCAGGGCAAGCCAGGCCGGGCTCTGGCAGCCTCTCAGGCAGAAGTGCTGTAACATCATCTCACCCAATTAAAAAATCATCCGTGTGTCAGGTCCCGCTGCACCAAGGAGCCCAAGAGTCTCTTGTCGTGCTAATTCCTCAGCCTCTAGGAACATTTGCAGATTTCCAGCTCATAATTCAATAGCCACAGACAGAGTTTTCCCCGAAAGGCAACAAGATGTACTGGACAAAACCCCATATTTGTCAACAGGCAACACGCTAGAGAACCATTAACACCAGCAAGCAATTCTGCACAACAATGCTCTTCTGAGCAGCAAAGCCTCATGCAGCTCATTACAAAACCCACTCTACACACTGGGAAGATCCTTGGAAGGCTTCATCTCGACTGCCAGGACAGGGAGAGCACAGAACCTGCCACAGAAAACCCCATCTCTGCCCACAAACACCTCAGGCGTGTGTCACAGCAAAAATAAACTCCCCTCCTACGCAGACACCCACGGTGCCACTAGAAGCAGCATTTGGGTGTAGAGCAATCACAGTGAGGACTTTGGGGCATCACTTCAGGGATCTGTGGGCAGGACAGTGCCCACCTGAGCCCGTGCTGACCACATCCTCAAAAGCCCAGTCCCAGTTTGTTTGGAACTGCTCAGCTCTGAGTAAGGGGGTCTCACAGCAACAGCTGGTACCAGATCGTGTGTCTGCATTGTTAGGGGATTATTTACCCAAGCAGGGTCCCTGATCTCATGCACCACCCCAAACTACAAGAGCTCACTTCAGTCATAAAAAAAAATCAGTGGAATAATCAAATATTACATTGCTACACTTTGACAGTAACAGTCAGCTTAGAACAGGATTAGCCCAATACTCACAGCACACTCCTAAGTGTAATCCATAGAGATCACATCCAGAAACAGAACAAAAATAAAGGCAGAGAGTTTAAGTTTAAAAAGAAATTTCAGCAAGTTTCAGCTCGGGGACAAAATGGAAACTTCCCAGGCTCTCCCCCACCTCTCCCAAGTTTTTCAAGACAGCAGAAGGATCAGTGCAGTGGTGGGAAGGGGAAGGGTCACCCACCTCTGCGGAGCAGCCGTCCCCGTCCGCCTGCCGTCACCATGTCAGCACGGAGAGCTGGGAACCAGAGCACTCTGCAAGAGAACACAAGGAGAATTTCCACGGCTGTGCCCAAGGCCGGATATTTATGCTGCTGGGAGGGAGAACTGGGCTGGATCCAGCCAGAGCTCTGAAATTTAAACACACGCTCCCTCTGCCGCACGCCGAGACCGTCGGTCAGGGTGAGTCCCCCCCTGCGCCACGGGGAGCAGCCACTGCTGTCCCTGGCAGTGCAAACCAGGAGGTAACAAACCCCCAGGGGTCCCAACAGACCTTTGCCTCACATCCCCCACACCCAGAGGCTGAGCTTTTATGCTGATGCATGAAGTGGGTGCTGGAGGAAGGTCTATGGTGGCTCTAAGGTGGCTTGTTTACCCAGCTCGCTTGATCCACCTCTGAGGAGCTGCCAGAAAGTTGCTGCAACTTTAATGAACTCGGGTGGTGGAAAGTTAAGGATTTGGCAGAGTTCATTCACTCCTCCTGGCTTGCCTGATAACTTTGTCTTGTGTGAATTTAAAGCTCAAGGAGAGGAGTAAGAGTCCAATGCTGGGGGTTAAAAAAAAATGGCTTATGTGGCTTTGAACGAGCGGACTTAGAGAAAATATGCTCTATTTTTAGACACAGTTATGCAGACTAACTGGACTAACATATTAAACAAAGATGTTGTGAACATGATGCTACTTGAACCCATGTACCCTCCCTGACATTACCCAGGCTTAGCTGCTCCTCCCCAGCCGACAGAAAAGCTCCATTTCATATCCCTACCTCCAGCACGGGATGACTTGCCAGGCAGCTGAGCGCTGGCAGCCATCCTGGCATTGCCAGGGCCCTGCTGAGAACGGGGCAAGCCCAGGGCAGAGAGTGAATCCCACCCTGTGCCACACACCCTGCTGCACCTCCTGACACAGCACTGGGAGCTGTGGCTGCTCGGGAAAGGATGAAACCAGAAAGCAAGTCTGCTCCCCCCAAAATCCGAGGCTCTCCACACATGGTGTGAGTGTGGAGGGTGCTGCCTACACCTCCCAGCAGCCCAGGTACAACCAGGGGAGGGCATGAGGGTGAGATCCCCCCAAAAATAACCCCAGTCCCTCACATTGGAGCATCACTGGCACCAGGATTGCTCTTTCTTGTGGTCAGTGGTGTGAAAATTGCAGCCCCCCTCGCAGGAAGGGATTGCTCTTGGTTTACAGGTGGGGCTGAGATCCAAGCTGAGCCTGTCCAAAGGTTGGCTGGGGAGGGCAGGAGTGTGGCTCCAGCACCCAGCCCCCTGCTTTACTGGGGGGGCCATAAAACCCCCCACAGGGACTTCACTTTTGCAGCAGGATGTTAAATCTACAGGAGGTTCCTCACCCCAAACACAAGGAGGCTTTTCTTAACACCCCAGATCAAGTTTTTCTTTAACTTTCCTGATGAGGCATGATAATAAAGCCACTACAACCACACTGGCACATCAGGGAGAGGCTTTCTTCACCTCCACCAGCAATAAAGCCCATCCTTGATCCAGGAACAAAGCCACCGAGGGCATGAGTCACACCCCAGGCCACACCCTGAGCTCCCTCCCATCTGATCAGAGCCCTTCACTGCCACAGAGCTGAGACTTCAAACTCAATTCCTGCCTCACCTCAAGGCCAGGACATGTCCCATCACCACCACCACACACAATACACACCCCAGCTCAGCAGGGAACCTGCCTGCACACCCCTCCTGGCACCTTCCTCTTGCATCCCTGCCTGACACAACTCACAGAGAAATCTCCCACCTTGGCACAGCCCAGAGGGGGGAAAGGGATTCTCTGCTGAAGGCAGCAAGGGAGTTTCCATGAAGAGACAGCAGGAATAGGACCAAGCAGAGGAGAAATGAGAGCTGGTCAAGTCACTGGTTCAAGAGACCAACACTGCTACCAGCCAGCCCTGGGACTCCAGTTCACGGGGTGGCCACCACTGCATCCTCTTTGCACACTCAGATCCCTCTGCATGGACGTTGTCTGGACCCTACAGCACATCCAAAGCCTCTCTGCCTGTCCATAGGGGCTTTCCCAACACACAGGGGCTCAACAGACCCATTCCTGCCCACAAGCACGACCGTCCCTCACACAAGAGGCCTCCCAGAGCAGCTGCTGAAGGGGAAGGTGGCTGAGGCTGGGGTAAGTTACACCAGGAGGCTGTTTGAAGCCAGGCAGATACAACACAGCTGATGACAGATGCTTTGGGAAAAGCATAGATGGGCTTGTCACAGAGGGTGTTTTCTCTCCTGTTCCACTGATGAGCTGCATCTCCAGCCACTTTTCTTCTCTGCGCCTTGATGTTCCAGGCAGGGACATTAAACACACCTACCTCATAAACTCACTCACTTCAGTAACTAGGTTGGAGGTTCCAACCACCAACAAACAGGGCAGTTAAACACCCCTGGAGGTGGGGTCAGTGTACACAAGCTTCTGAAGCATGGCAAGGCCAGGAGGCCTTTTGACCACACAGAAAGGGGAGGTCACCACTCATCTGGGGAGGAACAGCTCAATGTAACAACAGGATCCTCAGTGGTTCTAACAACAGAGCTCGGAGGCAGCCAACGAGGAAGGGAAAAACACAACAGGTTGAACAAAATAAAGGTGGGAAGCAGGAGGTGAAAGAAAATCAGGTCTCTTCCTTCAAGGTCTTGCCACCTACTTCTGCACACTCCTTTACCTTCCACCTCAGATTTTTTTTACAAGCACTTCTAAAGCTAATTAAAGTTACACTCAACCCAGCCCACATGCAGGTACCACCTTCCTGCATTTGGTTCACAGAATGGGACAAACAACCTCGTGCAGAACTCTCTGGTGCTTCAGAGACACTATTTCTAAAGGCAGCAGTACCCTACTTTATAGGTGGAAAAAGCACAGCACAAAAACATCTTATGTCTGGGACCTCAGGGAAAGCAGCAACAGAACATGGATGAGAAGAAAAAGTCTCAGATCCCTTCTCCTCAAGCAACCCCTCACCTGATGGAACATCCTGACCCTCCTGCTTCTCCTCCTTCCAGCCACAGACAGTAAACAGGGTCCCCACCCTCATCCCCATCCCCTGCTCGTTATCCCCCACAGCACAGCCCAACCCTCCACCCCACACCCTGCCTACCTTCTGTCCTCTCTGCATAGAACACCCCACACTCCATGTCCCCCAAACACCTCTTGCTCCACATCCCATGCCCCTGTCCCCCACATACCTCTATCCCCACTGCTCTATAACCCTTTGCCCTTGTCCCTCACATACCCCATCCCTGCAGCACAACATTTCACATCCCTGTGTCCCACACACCTCCTGCCCCACTGTCCCGTAACCTCATGCCCTTGTTCCCCACATACCCCATCCCCAC
>VYZX01006914.1:0-64375 GCA_013401335.1 Brachypteracias leptosomus
CAATTCTATGATTCTAAGTTTATCGTTCTGAAGCCATGAAATCCATCTCAGAACTTCTTGGTGAAATTTCCTTGCTTTGAACATAGTGTCTACAACTGAGTCACGGGTAGAAATATTTAGCATAGGTAGAAATATTTAGCAATAGGTAGAAATACTTAGCATTCAGTGAGAAGCTGGAGCCCTTATGGATAGAACTCACGTAATTAAATGCAGATCACAAGAACTAAGCTAATCAGCCCACATTTCTTTAACCATCAAAAGACAGAAAATGGTGCATTTAGAGTATCTCTTCCTGAAAGGAACAGCTGATATGTTGGATGACTCACACCCTGGAATTGCCTGGTTTTCTTTGCTGGATAGAAAGATGCTTTTGCAGATGTCTAGACTGCTACATAAATAAAAAATAGTATTTCACAAACTACTCACAATGAATAATTCAAGCAATTCAGCTAATGTAGAAATCATTGTTTCAGCAGAGAACATTGGGGAAAGCCTAAGAAAGTGTATGTTCATGAATGAAGCAGCAAAGAATAAGACTAACAAGAATTTTCTGTTAGGCAGATGTTGAGCAGTAAGTAGTTGTATTAGAATATCTAGTTCTTCAGGGCAGCTTCTAGCAGATGATTCATTGTGCCTGTGGGGCTCTGCGCACATGGTCTTTCCCTAGAAATTATGAGACTTGTAATAACTCAGAATTTGGCTGCCTGGCAATGTAAATAGTGCAGAGAAACTTCCAAGATTGAGTGTCCAGATACAGAACTAGTAGGTTTGTTGGAATACATCTAGTAAGCAGTCAGAAAGGGGGATTACCATCTTAATTTCTTGATTCTGCAGGCTTTCCAGGATCCAGGATGATGTTTGCCTCAGTTTGTAAACTATTACAATGAAAACAATATTCATGACTTTGGACCAAGTTTTGAAAAGCTTAATTATCAAGGTTTATTAAAGATCTGAGTGCTCGAAAAGAGCAATGGAAGGAAAATACTATCACTACTTTAGGCTGACCATCCATAGTAGCATCTGGCCTTGATCGCAGAATCACAGAATGGTAGAGATTGGAAGGTACCTCTGAAGATCATCTAGTCCAACCCCCTGCCAGAGCAGGATCACCTAGAATAGATCACACAGGGACACGTCCAGGTGGGTTTTGAAAGTCTCCAGAGACAGAGACTCTACAACCTCTCTGGGCAGCCTGCTCCAGTGTTCTATTACTCTCACAATAAAGAAATATTTCCTGATATTTAGGTTGAAAATCCTTTAGGTTGATATCCTCTTAGATCTAGGATGGATAGACTGTGGTGTTTGAAACCCATCTGTGGGAAGGTCACATTCTGTTGTGAATGGAATCATGCACTTCACTCATAAGAGAGAATCAACGATATATTTTATGGGTACAACGAAGGTCAATGGTAAATGCAACAGTGGTTTAAGAAGATTTGATGGCAAGGTACACTCAGTTATTTACTGCATAGAGGACAGGGTCAGACAAAACCCTCCTCTTGAGTCATGAGGTTCAAAAAGGACTCACTTTCTAAACCCTTCCTCAGAAGAGTCTAGGTACAGCTAAATCCACTCCTATTCCCAGACTTGGTCAATGGTTCATGTCTAAAGGATTATATATACACAACCAATCCCTTACATCACTTAGCTAAGATTTCAAAGTTTAGCATAATAACTTACCAAGAATCTGTAACAGCAAGGAAGCTCTCAACCTCGAGGTGTCCCTACTCAAGGGGAGGTCATAGAATCATAGAATTGTCAGGGTTGAAAGGGACCTTAAAGATCATCCAGTTCCAACCCCCCTGCCATGGGCAGGGACACCTCCCACTAGACCAGGTTACTCAGAGCCTCGTCCAGCCTGGCCTTCAAAACTTCCAGGGATGGGGGTTCCACCATCTCTCTGGGCAACCTGTGCCAGGGTCTCCCCAACCTCATGGGGAAGAACTTCTTCCTAACGTCTAATCTGAATCTCCCCACCTCTAGTTTTGACCCATTCCCCCCAGTCCTACCACTACCCAACATCCTAAAAAGTCCCTCCCCAGCTTTCTTGTAGGTCCTGCCAGGCAGCCCACTGACACGAGAGAAGAGGGGCTCAATGGGCTCTCCTGGAGAGCTCCCTGGGCTGTCCACTGTTTATAACATAAGATTATTGACTTATAGCCATATTTGCTTACAAGCAAGGCATCTGGCCCACTGCTCCAGATGGCCCTTGGCTACCATGTTGCCATCCATCCTCCAAAACCCAGAGTAAGCTGGACGTAACAATCGCAACCCCATTGATGGTTTATGGCTTGGGTGGGGGGAGGAGGGAGGTGAGCACAGAGCCCCCTCCAGATGTTACATAAAGTTCTTCTCTCAGTTGATTTATAGACAGGAGGTGGCATCTCCTTGTAACTTGTCAGTTTGAAATGGTCCAGTCTTTGAGTCTGAGGGGTGGGTTTCATGGTCTTTGAGAAATAATCCCTAGGCTAAGAATGCTCTTTGTTTTCGTACTTCGGTTCTTTGCAAAGAAGTCAATGCTTTATTGTTGTTCTCTTAATAAGTGACACATTTTTTAATCTTTTTTTTTTGTTTCTCCTTCCTTAAGTCCTTGCTTTTGTTACAGCGCTTTGCCCCATGGGGTGTAGGTTTTCTTAAGGACGGGCAAATTAACTATGACATATACCAACTTACCATAAAAGGCACATGGAGCCCAGTACCAGTTCTGTGCTGAGAACAAAGATAATTTAATTTTATTTTCTTTTAGGAGGAGCAGATCTAGATGCTAACTAGAAAAACATGCAGCTCCTGGGGGTCATTTTCCTTTTTAGAGCAATTGTACTGGTTAAGCTGCACGTAGAGCTTCTAGGCAGGTAAATTCTCACTGACTGGAAAGGCAGGACAATCAGAAATGCAGCCGGAGCAAGTAAAAGACCACACTGCTTGTCTGACAGATAATGACAGCTTGGTCCACATTGCATGACTCTAGTATGGAAGGCAAATTAGTCAGATTAAGTTCATTATACATGTAGCAGAGAAAGAATTGAGACATCCAAAATTAGAGGTGTAGTGCAAGATCAGAGCAGCAGATGGTGGACAGAGGCAGGATTTAGCAGCAGTGAGACTCCTTGAAGCCGCCTTTTCTCCTGGTGAAATGCTGGGGCCTGGGCTGTGGGCCCCGAGTTGGAGTTGACCTGTGGATCAGTCACAACCCAGCAGGGTGTCTTGTTCCCCAAGAGGTTTCAGGCCCTGGAGACAGAACCTGGCCCAGCTGTGTGAGGCCCCAACTGTCCCCAGGTGATCATGGTTGAGGTGGTGGGCGAGGCTGAAGAGATATCAACCAGGGACCAATCAGTTTGTGAGAAGTAAGGAGAAGCTGATTAGTTTGAAGAGAGGGCCTGAGGAAGAGAATTCCTGTTGGGGCAGCTTGCTGAGCTCTCTCTCAGTGGTGTGTTCCCCCTTGGCTGATTCAAGATGGAGCAGAGCAAACAGATGAAGAATAAAAGATGAAGTTACGCTGAGGGGTTGTTGCTGAGTTTGGTGTTGGCCTGAGGAAGAACAGAGCTAGCAGCACACCTGGTTCAACAAACTCAGGTTTCTCAATGTCTCCTCAGTGTTCCAGTGCCCTGAGTATCTTTGGTTACTCTCTGCTGAACCCTGTTTGTCAATGTCTGTCTTGTACTGGGGAGCCCAAAACTGGATGAGGTATTCTACACATGGTCCAGTGAGGGTTGATATGGGGGATAGAGAGGATAGAGCTCTGCTCTGATTACATTGAAGGGCTGGAGAGGGTGCAGAGCAGGGCAACGAAGCTGGTGAGGGATCTGGAGAATAAGTTGTATGAGGAGTGCCTGAGGGCATTGGGATTGTTTAGCTTGGAGAAGAGGAGGCTGAAAAGAGACCTCATTGCTCTCTACAACTACCTGAAAGGGGGTTGTAGAGAGGTGGGCATTGGTCTCTACTCCCAAGTAACTGATGACAATACAAGAGGTAGTTATGGCCTCAAGTTGCACCAGGGGAGGTTTAGATTGGACATTAGGAAGAAGTTCTTCACTGCAAGAGTGGTCAGGCACTGGCACAGGCTGCCCAGGGAGGGGGTGGAGTCACCATCCCTGGAGGGGTTCAACAAAGGAGTAGATGTGGTGCTTGGGGACATGGTCTGGGGGTCAGGGAGATGTTGGGCTGAAGGTTGGACTTGCTGATCCCAGAGGTCTTTTCCAACCTAAATGATTCTATGATCTCTTGAATAAACTTTGCTTAGACCTCTGAAGAATAAGCAGCACTTGGGGATGGGGAAGAATATCCTGTTACAAAGCTTGGAAGGAGCAGAGGAGGTGTTCACAGAAGGTAAATTCCAGAATGATGCTTGGAAAGAGGTGAAAGTGTCCAGGTGGAAATAGGAGCCAAAGAACACCTGAGTTGTGGCATGAGATTCAAATTGTGTGTGTTTGTGTGGATTTAAGGGTGGAAAAAGCAAGCTAAAAGTTGGGCTCTGGTAAATTTTTATAAGATACCTGATAGAAAAGGGATTTCAAGATTGTCTAAACAAAAACCAGCATTTATTATAACCCAGTCCAGTTAGTAACATTTCTTTTCCTAAATGGTCTACAAAGTGATGATGATTTCTTCAGATAATCACTTCTCTGACTCTTGACTTGCTGTGGACGTGTGTTTCACTGCAACTCACTGTACCTGATAAATATTTGACACATTAACTATTTTTGGAGGAAACATTCTTGTGAATTATTATCTCCATGACTGCATGAAACTAACTCTCTTTTTAGATCCCAAAGCAAAGGCAATGACATCAAAAATAAATATCTGGAGATATTTGCCTGTGTTTCATTCAGAGAAGTTGTCTATTGGGACTTTATTCCAGGGGTTGAATATTTCTGTATTACTGCAGTGACTGCAATCTCAACTGAGCAGACTCAGTATTGGCAGAATTTTCTTTTCCTAGTTTGCAGAAACAGGACTTTGATTATATGAAATAATAACTTGGTTTTAAGCCTAAACTTTCAGAATTGTCATTTTGCAAAAATAAGTTTGACAGGTTGAAATATTTTCCTGAATATAGAACAACCATCTGAATATTTAAGAATAGTAAACATTGATAATTGTAAATAATAGCAAATTAATTCTATCACAGCTGTTCTTTAAAGTATTTATCATGTAGATTTGTCTGAGAAGAATAACAAAAAAATATGCAAAAAAAAAGAAAAGAATAATAAAAATGTTTCATACCATTTATACTTCTGGTGAAACAAAATATATTGTTTTCTGTAGAAAATTCTGGCTGGATCCAGGGTGTTTGATTATTATTACTGCCAGAAATAATAGGAATAGTGGGGAAAAAAAATAAACTTCATACCTAAAGTAAAGCAAGACATTCAAATTCTGAAAGAAATTATCTTTCATAGAGATGGGAATGTATGGTCCACTGTATAAAGTGGTTTGTGGGATCAAGATAGTAGCATATAAAGAATAAAATTACTCCTGTATTATCTAGGCTTGGATTCATAAAACAGTCCACTACTGCTTTGTGTGCTTATTCAATGAAAGAGAAGTTCATTGCTTTTTAAATAGGCATTTTAAAGCTTGATTATTGATTGGCATTTTATACAGTGAACATTTAACCTCTCAGTCAGGTTTCTAGTAGAATTCCATGGCAAGCTGAGTGATAGAGGGCTGTCTGTGAAGCACGACTCGAAGCAGAGAGAGAAATGACTGTTCTCTGCTTCTCCTCAAAGATAGAAATACACCAAACTGAAAAAGAAATAAAGCAGCCCTTTGAACTTCAAAAATCCTGCCTAAAGAGATTTCTGCTGAAGGCAAAATGTTTACAGACTATAGCATGAAGAGAAACATCTGCTGGTGGATGGCAGCTGAGGACTGGACATGTACCACGGTAGGACAACATCTGGCAGTGACACAGTGCGGGGTCCCCCTGTGGAAAAAAGAGATTTTATAGTATCTGTGCAAGGAATGTATCATTTGAAAACTATTCAGCAGTGTTGCTTTTGTTGTCCCTTCTTCATTGGCACATCTGTGTGTAAATAAGCAAACCCTGAAGTATTTTGAAGTTTTTCAGTAGCTTCTCTACGTCAAATTCTCAGTTGGTGAGTAGTGTTCATGTAATTTATGAAGCCTTCTGTCTTAAAAACAAAAAGCTGAATGACATTCGGATGTGTTTGCTTCTTTAGAAGGAGCTGTGTCTTGGCTTTTGAGAAGTGTACTTCAATGAGGCTCATCAAATGGGTTGAAATGAAATACTGGTAGATGAAATATGTGGGACTTGCCCCAGCAACACTGATGGTGACTCTGAAAGCCACACTGAATAAATGAATGGTCTCTGCTCAAGCCTAACAAATCACTGCTAGTAGCCTAACCTTACTAAGTTTTAGTTCAGGTTTATGGCCTTTGAGAGGTTAAGGTCTCTCAGCATCACCTATGGGACAAATCCTTACCCTGAATTTTCATTTTGCTTGGACTCCAGCAGTGCACAAGGAGTGAGTATTTACCAAACATCATCTACTGCAGCCAGAGGTGTGGCAGCAGAAGATGTTATAGGAGAGCTGCCCTGTCTGGCCTGCTCAGCACAGCCCATGTTCATTAGTCCCTCAAATAATTCAAACTTCCATCTCAAAAGATGAATTTAGCTATCAGCATTTGCTGACTATTCCTTTAATCCTAGCTTCACAACCACCTCGCTGCCAGCAGCCCATTTGTTGTTTGTCAAGACAAAGCGTGGTGGGGATTTAGTGTTGGTTTGTTTCTTGGGGTTATTTTTGTTTTTTTTAAGTTGAAGTATGAAATAAATTTTACTGGAATAAGGGCTGTGATTTTGAAAAATATGCTTAGCAGGAGGAAAATTGCTCTCTATTCCACTTGTGCTGACTAGGATGTGCTGAAATGATGATAATCAAGACAACTGGCAATTAAGTCAAAATCAAACTTCCTAATGATAGCACAAGAGATAGGTCAGAAGGGAGCCCTCCATTATGTCCTGCTCTAGACTCTTCAGAGTTGCTTTCTACAGTGGCACAAATCACTGCTCTTGAAGCATCCTGTTTTATTACTTATTGTGCTTGTTGCGGGGTCCTTGCTTGTTGGCCATGGTAACAAGTCTACTTATCTTGAGAGCGGTCCAAGACAAACTGTTGTGCAATACAATGGAGTGTGGCTGTTCTCCCTTATTTAGCCAAAGCATGAGTGGGTTTAGTGCTCTTGGAAAAAGAAAGAAGACTCTGCACATCTGCAAAAGACTTTTAGGCAGAATGTTGGAAGCTTTGTTCCTGAGCACCTTGTATTTGAAGGTTACTACATGAACAGCTGTCTTTATTTTTTAAATTAGGGAGGAGAGAGCACTTAATTTCAGGCCCCTGTCACCAGTTTGGGTTGGTTTTAGGTAATATATGCTAGTATATATGTACAGTGTATATATATATTATATATCATGCAGCCAGTTCAGCTGCCTTTCATCTGTAAAGGCCTCATAGTTTAATATCCTGAATTAGATGCACAAGAGGGGATATATCCCAGCTGCCCGAGTTGGACTTTCTCTGGTTTTCTGGAGCTGTTGGAGCCCTGAATAGGTGTAGCGTGACCTGAAGGTTTCTGTGGTAGACACAATGTGGAACTGAGAACAAAGATGAAGGATGAGGTTCATCAGTCTTCCACTTTAGGTTCTTAGGTGCTGTAGACATTTTACATAACTGCTGTTAGATTTAGATGCCTGTGAATTGTAGAAAAGAAACCTAGGCATGGTTTTGGTATGTTCATGGCTAGGAGCATGGCCACAGGTGAGGAACACCAGGAAAGACTCTGGATAAAGCAGAGTCTGTTGATGTTATACCTAAAATATTAAATGCCACTCTTGGCTCCTTCCCAGGTTATAATATTGCCCTGAAGGCTGTGATTCCAAGTAGACAAATCAATGATACTTTTGTAAGTACGTTTAGAACAAGAGAAGAAAATTACCTTTTTTCTTTCCAAGGAACAACTGTAGCACCTGGGATACTTCTAGTGTGCTGTGATTGGTATTTCTGGCATCCTCTGCCTTCAGAGTTGCCTGACTTACATACAGAAAAGTGGGTCTTCTTTTACATGCAATCAAAAACTATAATGCTATCTGAAAATAGTGTGCTTTGAGGAAAGAGGGGATTTCTTTATCGCTAAGTGCTAAAGACAAGATTAATTGGTGCTAAGAGAAGTTGCTGGTGATGGCCAGTGAAGAAAGTTGGGTAGGACTCATTTTGAGACATACTTATAGGCAAAGAAAAGATATTTGGAATCAATCTATGATCACTATGTGATTCCAGATCATGTGTTAAAGCCACAACATTTGGTTCACCATATAGGCAGAGAAAATTTGGCATGGAGTAGTGGGCAGAACGGGCAACCTTGCCAGGAGTACAGCAGTGGAATCTGTGGGCAATCATTCAACTGAATTAGGACAGCTTTATATGACACTAATTCCTTGGCCCATACTCTGGTGAGAATAACATAGGGTTGTTCTATCTTATTGTAATTCTCCCCTTAACGATAGCAATTAATTTCTATTCAAGACCACTGACTACAAGCCAAAGCAAGGTGTGTCATGGCACCAAGTAACCCTTCAGAGGCTTGGTGCTCCTCTCAGTTGAGATAATATATTATCTCTTACTACAAAAGCTGTGTCTTGATATTTGATTTCTGTATATCTATGGAAACAATTACAGCAGTTTAATGCCCTGACCTCTTCTCTTCCATTGACTCACAACAATACAGCATTTGAAAGACACTCTATCACAATTTACCCTTATCTTCCAGGAAGAACATTAGGAGCTCAGTCAAATATTTGTGTTTTCTTGTCGTACCTCCAATTGAAAGTCAGCTGAGTTCAACAGCATTTTAGGCTTCTAAGCTGAAAAGCTCCTGCCTAAGGGAATATTTCACAAGAAACAGAGAGAAATTAACATTTTATTGACTCTCAGCAGTGAAGCTCTTTGCAGGAATTGGAGACCATCTGTTAACATCACGATCCTGGTCTGATTTAAAAGAACTTGCATTTTCAAAGCTGAAGGGCTTGTGATATTAATCATTGTCTTAGTGGTTGAGGTTAGATCCAAGGTCTAAATGCTACTGGAACAACATTTTCCAGAAGTATGCAACCTCAGCAATTGACTCCACCTTTGGTCTGAGGTAACTGAAGAGTAGTAAACTTACTCTTTGTCTTGCAGCTCCACCCTTACTAAAGTGTTTTTATTCTTTTTTCTCTTCTCCACATGCATTTTGCTATTGGAAACAGTGAATACAGTGCAACTCCCAGTCCCTCTCCTAGTAAATGTGAAACTCATAAAGCAACATGAATAACTTATTTAAAATATTCCCTTTTCCAGATGGCCATTACTATAGCATCTACAAGTACAAAAATTAATAACTTAAAGACAACAATTTTCAAAGCCACAAGCTTAACTCTTGCTTAGTTCAATGTATTCCTGGTTGGTTTTCATGTTCAAAGTGGCACTTTTTAGTTGTATTCTAGAATTTTTTTTTTTTTTTCCTAGGTTTCTAGCCAGGAAAATTTAAAGAGATAACAGGAATATAAGGGGTCTTCATTAAAGCAGTACTTTAATTATATATATATTAACTATGATTTAGATTTAGAAGTGGTTACACAGTTTTCACCTACTATACTATTAATTAAATAATGTATATGTTCCCACAATATGTACTTAGAAGCCTGATCTGGAGATCATTGGTTTCTTATGTAATCTGTTTTTTTTGACACAGGAATACTAATAAGCCAAAATATTTTTTTGAAGCTTGGTGGCATATTCATGCATGACCATTAAGTGCATAAATAGTAAAAAACCAAATTGAGACAAGTCTCTAGATTTTAGTTGCTGTTGAGCACCTCCATGTTCAAGGGCACAAGACAGAATTACTGGCAACCATTGCCCCAGAAAATCAAGTCTTTAAGCTAGTGTAGATCTACAGATAGAGATGCTTAACCTTCTCCTACACAAGTTTAGACCCTGTGCAGAGTTTTTACCTTTGTAGTCTCTGGATGAAGTGCTTTCTATAAAGATAAAGTATTATTTAGTACCTTTTCTTGGCCCAAGTTGTGTATTTTTTAAGCAGCTTCATAAATGTAGGCGATAGCATCTCTTTCTTCAGGGTTGTTATTATGTCTTTGTTAGTTTTGGTTGGTTGATTTTGTTTGGGTGGTTTTTTTTACGAGAAAGAAAAGAGAGGATCTGAATTCCACTTCATGTAAATCAAGCAAGTGCTATTTAAAAAAGATGCCGTACTCTTGAAGACCTACAAACAAAACCAGCTGTTCATTGCAACCTACAGCTCATTCTGTTTGTTGGCAGATCAGAGCTTTGTATTGCATATAACAGCAGTTTGTTTCTCAATCTTAAGAAGTTCAGATGATAAAGAGTTTATTGACTGCCTAAGAAAGTGGCTCTATTGGCTCCTTTCCAAAGATATGCTTTATTTTTCTAACTCCATAGTCTAACTTCAACTTGTAGTCAAGTATCATCCTATTTCTGCAAAACTAAAAAAGCTGTTTACTGTAGAGATCTGTCCCTCAAGCTGTTCTTGTTGATTATAGTGAAGCTGGCTCTTGATTGTTGAAGCCTAGTTGGATATTACTGAAGGGATATTACTGAGCATTGGCTCATAAATGTGGAGGCACGTGTTGGTTTTGCAGGGTCAGGCTCATTCACCTTCTGTGGGAGTTGTAGTTATGAGCACTGGGGTCATGGCATCTATTATTTGTTAGCATCTCAAGTAGTTCAGCAGAAACCTCTTTTACATTGTTTGAACATATAAGTAGGTAAAATAAAGTCAGTGGTGAAAATTCAATCATATAACTAAAGAAGTAAAGGGAAATCCTTAGATCTGCAAACAGAATGTATAGAATTATTTTGTGTGCTTTTCACTGTAAAATCTCGTGTGATGTGAGCTGTGGATAAGATCTGGTTCTGAATGAACCCTTTTTCTAACATACCGATGTTCATGAGCACAGGGAGGAGGAAGCTGGATATTGGCTTCATCATCCAGGAGGAGTTTCTCCTTGCTGCAGAGGTGATTGCATCCAGCTGTATGGAAATCAGACCCTGAGTTCCCTGCTCTGGCTACACTTCTGATCTGATAATATCTTTTGTGTCTTTTCTCTGTCTCATCTGAGCTAATACAAAGAGACAAGAAAATCTCCCCAGATACCTGACCTATGGCATTGAAATGCCTGTAGTTTCAAGATTAAAACCAGACAAAGTGGGGTGAAGGAGAGGGAAAAGCTGTGGCTACCAGTATGGAGAGGAAGAGTTATGGGAATGAGACCATACATCTGTAGTGAAGATCTTAATATAACGATCCATCTGCAAAAGCTGATACTTTAAGTGAAAAAACCCAGCTGAAAAAACACAATGAAGTCATAGGTGTTGTGGTTTAGATCTGAACGGGAGCTGAGCACTGGTGGGATGGGAAGGAGAATAGGGAGAAAAAGGCAAGCCCCTGGAGGCTGAGATAAGGAGAACTTGATAAACAACACAAGATGAGAAGAAACAAGAGTAATAGCAATAATAGTTATGAAATGATATATAAAATGAATGATCTAAACCACATTGATTGTCTCTGCACCAACAAGACTGCACCAGATCCTGGGCTTTGCCCAGCCTGCCCTCCACTTTATGTAGTGGGTATGATGTCAGGATGCTATTGAATATCCCATTGGCTGGCTCTGGTGTCTATCCTGGTTGTGGCTCTCTCCCAGCTTCTGCTGAAAATGAACCCTATCCTAATTGAGCCCAGGACAATACGTTTTTTGGACATTGTTTTAGCAGCAAGTAGATACTTTTGAAGTTACTCCTGAAGGCTCCCCAATCATTGCAGCAATTGGAAGGCAGGTGAGCATCTTAGCAGAAGTAATTAACAAAGCTAGAACCTCTGTTTTGACTGAGAGGAATACAAAATGCAGGCAGGGCAGGCATGGAGCTCTGGACTGTGGTGGTTTGCTCTACAAGTGAGCCTCTGAAGTGTCTGTATGTGACCTGAATCTCCTATGGGTTGAGGTGTAATAACACAAGATGTTGTTTTTTTAACAACAAACAAAACTATGAGATATTTTAAAAAGTGAACCCAAAGACACACTTCAGGCCACCTAACATTCTCAGACTCCAACGTCTAACTGCCATTGTAAGGTCATGGCACTAGATTAGAGCAGGACTAAAATAAAACCTCTGCAAAGGATTGTGGTTGCTGGCTTCTCAAGTGTTGACCGTGTTGCTCCACATTGTTGCTGCCATTGAGCTGCACTACAACCCATAGCAGTTGCAGCTCCACCAAGAACCTCCACCTATGCTAGATCATCTGGTCTTGTTGTATTTGAGCTCATCTTGAAGCAATACCACAAGCTGATAAATTATCATCACTCTGAAACTTGCAGGGCTATGGTGGAGCTGCACAAGTGATTGTTATTCATGCAAATGGCTAATTTCTTAAATCCAAGCAAGTTCTGTTGTTGCTTGATCTCTGGAAACAATTGTCATTAAATAAAAAGGCCCCTTTTATAAATTCTCCTTATTTCTGTCAACACTTGTTAAAAGCTCTGCTAACAATTTCAATCTCTCCCTAAGTTCTCAGAAGGACCATATTAATTCTTCTGCCTATTTGTGTTTGATTTATTATTTAATCTTTCCACATTATTTTAATTTTTTTTAGAACCAGAGAATAATATAGGTTGGAAAAGACCTTTAATATGATCAAGTCCAATCATTAACCCAGTTAACCACTAAACTGTGTCCCTCAGCACCACCTCTACCTGGCTTTTAAATCCCTCCAGGGATGGGGACTCCACCACTGCCCTGGGCAGCCTGGGCCAGTGCTTCAAATCCATTTCAGTGAATAAATATTTCCTAATACCCAATCTAAACCTTCCCTGGAGCAACTTGAGGCCATTTCCTCTTGCCCTATCACTTGTTACTTAGGAAAAGAGACTGACCCACTTGGCTCCAATCTCCTTTCAGGGAGTTGTTGAGAGTGAGAAGGTGTCCCCAGAGCCTCCTTTTCTCCAGGCTCAATACCCCCAGGTTCCTCAGTGTGGGACGAGGCCTGAGGAGCAGAGCTCCTGATACTGCCCGGCTAATTAGCGGGGGCAGGGAACTGCATGAGCTTGTGGGCCATAANAACAGGACCTCAACTGTTCCTCATCAGACTTGTGCTCTAGACCCTTCCCCAGCTTTGTTGCCCTTCTCTGTACCTGCTCCAGCCCCTCAATGTCCTTCTTGCAGTGAAGGCTCCAAAACTGAACGCAGTATTTGAGGTGCAGCCTCCCCAGTGCTAAGCATTTGGAGATGATTGCTTCCCTAGTCCTGCTAATCCCATAGATGGACAACTGGTCCAGAAGGATGCCATTAAGAACAATATCAAAAGCCTTACTAAAAATCCAGAAAAAATACATCCACCACATCCACTGGGTGAGTGATCTTATCATGGAAGAATATCAATTTGGTTAAGCAGGGCTTTCCCTTTTTGAACCCATGGTGACGGAGCCTAATGATTGCATTATTCTTTAAATGCCTTTCAGTAGTAGTATAATCTTCTTCACATGCTCAGCAAACTTCCTCTTTATACTGAGCATGACATTTATGGTCTGGGATCCACCAGCTTGAGTCTGCTCTCCTGGCTTTTGCCCCTTCCAGCTTAATCTCCTGGCTGACTCAAAACTATTAATGGCCAGCACACCACAGCTGGACTAGGGTTCTGTCTCACCAAAACCAGGGCACTTCTACTATCTTCAGTCACTAAATTGCAAAATGCTTTACAAAGAGAAGTCAGCATCATGGAGAAAAGGAGAAAGAAAGTGATGAGGTGACCTTTATGTGGAAATGGAGTGATGGAAACAGGCAAGACCTGATGATTTCCAACTATTTTCCATGAAGTTACAGGTTTGAACTCTAAGTCCCATGAGGAGGAACTCTGTAAAAACAAATGTAACAAATTAGTAAGAATCCCAAGGATGCCTGAATGTTCTGGTTTTCCTCTAGAAAACAAAGCAAGTTTCATGTTTAAAGTTGCCAGTTAATTCACTCCCCTCTTGAATGCTTTCATGGAAGAGAATACTGGCTTCAGTCTGGTCACATGTGATAGAAAGGGTTGATGAGAAAGAAGAAAAGTAATTTTGACTCATTTTCTCTTGGAGCCACTGGGATTACAGGGTTTTGTTTTCAAGATGCATGGTTGATGTGCCATGCTGCAGGAAAAAAAATCATCCATTAATATATCTAAAGAATAGCTTCAATTTGTAGCTGTGCAGTTTTTCTGCTGGCCAATTTCAAATTAAAAGAAATGAAAACTCTGCATTGCGAAGTCCCCTGCATACAAGTACAAAACTGAGTGAATCTGTCTGTTCCTAGGAGATCTTCCTACTACTGAACTTCAGCTGAAAACAAGCAAGAGCAAAGAAATCATCTGGAATAAGGATGGAAATGTGGAATACTGCTAAAATTTTAGATATTCTTCTCATTTCAGCCATTTCCACTTCTTTATCTTTGTGGGTTTGTTGGTTTTTTTTAAATGGCTCAGGGAAAGTTTCTAATTTCTTTCTCTCTTTCCCTTCGGAAAGGAGAAATGCAGAGAAATGTGGTGAACTTCAGTGTCTCCCTGCAATCCCTCCAGTGCCTCCAGAGCTAGCAGCCAGAAATGCAATGGGAAAAACTCACTTTAGATGTATAGAGGCATTTTCGGTGTCAGACTCCCTCTCTGATGGCACAGGTGGCCGATCAGAACTCTATATCCCAGTGATAGAACATAATAGCCCATTTTAACTACAAATCAGGATCTTATAGGGGACGCAGCTTCTATTAAATATTAAATTAATATTTTAAATATTTAAAATATAAAATATTAATAAATAGTCAAAAGTAAATAAAAAATAAATAAAGGAATTCCATCCGCATTGGGTTTGGACACACACACAAAAAAATATGAATTGTGCCTATTATAATATTTTTAAGAACTTGAGAATTTCCATGATGTTTAGAGAGAGAAGCTACTCATCTCAACTGCAATTTAAATGCCTCTGTGATGAAACCACAAATCTCTTACTAGATTTGTCTAGAAGCCTAAAGGCTCTCACGGGAATGGTGGGTACCACAATTTTATCCTCTTATTGTCTTAATAAGGGGAATGCAGCAGCTTCTTGCACCTCTATCTTTTGAGTCTGTACAGTGTGGATAATTGGAACCAATTGGATCTTTCAAGTTGTAACATTTGATTAGTGCTAATTTAAACATTTCTACTGTGTAGAAGCATATGGTGCTTTCAGATGTGTTTTCTTTGTAGCTCCAGAAAGAGAATGAAATTAATGTAGAAAAAAAGATCACGACCAATTTGTTACAAAAAGAAAGAGAAGGCTTCTGGAATAAATTTTCTGGGAAAGTAGAATGTATGTGTTCCATGGAATTAGTACATGTTGAAGAAAAAAGGTACGCATTCAAGAAGAGTTTATTTTCCCAAATACCCCGAACAGACTGTCAATCTCCCTCACTTAAATAACAGATCTTTGCTTAAGAAGAATCTGCTGAATGAAAATAGGTACCTTTAATGGCAAAGAGGAGCAAAATGCAGCCTTGATTTAGGCTTTCTCTGTCCTATTTGCCTGTTTCTAATCACCTGTTTTTTATGTCAAGAGACCTGAAATCCAGTGTTACTTATTTCAACCACTTTCAGTCTAATTTAATTTTGTAATATCAGTTGTGAAATGGATTCATTATGCACTGATTTGACTTTGTGAGTCCTTTGGAACCTTATTAACTGCAAACTTCAAAGTAAATGCTGTAACAAAAGCCATTCTGAAGCATGTGAGACAGGTGTTTCTGACTTTAAGAGTTTTATTGAATCTGGGGGCTCTTTACTGTTTCTTTAGAGAGAATCAACACTTTGGAAAGATTGGAAGTGCAAGGTTAGGGACATTGTGGTTACTGGGAGAATCTGAAAATATGCCCTCCTAAAAGCTGCAAATTCAAGAGCCAGAGTAGACTAACTGATGAGATAGTTATGGCCTCAAGTTGCACCAGGAGAGGTTTGGATTGGACATTAGGAAGAAGTTCTTCACTGCAAGAGTGGTCAGGCACTGGCCCAGGCTGCCCAGGGAGGTGATGGAGTCACCATCCCTGGAGGGGTTCAAAAAGGAGTAGACGTGGTGCTTTGGGACATGGTTTGGCGGGTCAGGGAGATGTTGGACAAAGGTTGGACTCGATGCTCCTAGAGGTCTTTTCCAACCTAAATAATTCTATATAAGTCATTATTTTAAATCAACTAATGTGTTTTGGGCTATGTGATATCTAACCATAGCTGTTCTGGTATTCCTCTTTCTGCTCACGCTTGGTCATGTTTTTTTATGCAAGCTTTCCTTCATCTTACTTTCCATATGTATGTCCTAATATCTACTAAATACATTAATGACACGATTGGAGTTATCTGAATCAGAAGACCAGCTTCTAAGCAATCTCAGCCCAGACAAATCCTTAGATCCCCAGCACAAGGCCAACATTGCAGCCAGGTGGGCAGCAATAGCTGTGCTGAACGCAGGGAGCTGCTTGCCCACCCATGAGCAGACAGTGCTGACAACCATCATCTTCCACAAAAATGTGCCACCACCAACTGGAGAAGAGCTTCCCCGTGATGTGCTGGCTGCCATGTGAACCCAGGCTGCTCCTGGGGAGCAGGAGGCATCTGGTGGGCTGGGCACGCTGCGTGCAACCAACAGCTGTCCAGTTCAGCACCATTTCGGCACCAAGAGAGTGCAAAAAAGCAAAAAAAGAAAATAATCAGGTATTAATAAGATGATGGATTGTAAAGTGATTTCCTAAGAAATACCAGTCTGTTTATTCCCAACAGTTCTGGAGATGTGAGAATGGGATTTGATGCAAAGCACAGATTCTGGCATGCAAGCACTGGCTTGTTGGTTTGAGACTTGAATATCTTATTTTAAATAAATGAAATGGCTTCAGTGATAATCTACAGAGAAGTCACAGTAATGACAGTAAAGAACATAATGCCCTACTCTTTATTTAACCTTATGTTTGAGAAAAGGCAGAAAGGCAGGAGAAATAGACAAAGAAAATATCCTCCTACCCCTGCAGCAAGTACATCATACCCTAGAGTCTGGGTTGCTAAGGGATGAGTTGTGAATGGTTGAGATCATGTATCTCAGTGCAAAGCACTACAACCTCTGCAGCTTTGGGCCTGCCACAGCAGAAGACCTCCCATACCCTCTTAAAGAAAAGCAGATGTACAAGTATCCGATGTTGTCACTGTCAGTGGGCAGATAAAACTGACAATGGCTAGTTCAAAATATTTGTCTTGTCATGCTCTGCTTCTTCAGCTAAAATATTTCAAAACTGCTAATAATGACAGGATTTGAGCTTTAGAATGAATGTTTACAACATCTTAAGAATTAACAAAACCATTTTCCATCAAGAAAGGAGAGAAAATCAACAACTTTGTTATTCAAAGTGGAATCACAGAATAGTAGGGGTTGGAAGGGACTCCTGAAGATCATTTAGTCCAACCCCCATTCTAGAGCAGGATCCTAGATCACACAGGAACACATCCAGGTGGGGTTTAAATGTCTCCAGAGATGGAGATTCCACAATCTCTCTGGGCAGCCTCTTCCAGTGCTCTGTTACCCTCACAGTAAAGAAGTGTTTTGTTACGTTTAGGTTGAACCTTCTGTTTACCAGTTTGTGGCCATTGCCCCTTTCCTGCCACTGGACACCACTGAGAAGAGTCTGGCCCCAGTATGAGCTAGAAGGCGTTTCAAGTTAACTGGAAACATTATGAATAATATCCTGAGTGCAGGTTGATGTCACTACCCAAGGAAACACTCCTCTGTCGCAGAGGGGAATGAAGAAGCTGAGAAGTGACACCTGGCCTGTGAAGGCTTGTGCTTCTACAAAAGAACTGATCAGAGGAGGAAAGCAAAAGCTCTGTTGGAAACAACACTGAATTTTGAAACAAACTAATGGTACTGGTGGCACTATTGACATGTAGATCCTAAATGCTGATTTTCTTTGCTTCACCAGGTAAAACAAACATCTCAACAAACCCATCCAGTGCTTCATACTCACAGATCTAGGTGGTGCTAAGTACCTAACTGCTGCTATGCACTCATCTGGAGTGTTTGTGCATCTCCAGAGCTCCCCTGCAGGTACTGGACTGCTGAGGGTAACCAAATGATCTGAGAAAAAGGGAAGGATCTACTAAAGAATGCAATGAATGGCATTCAGCATTCCTGCTTGGCTACACCACAAAGAGACAACGAAGACCATCTTCCAGAATGTAAGTCCCCTTCTGTGTCTCTGCCAGTAACTTGCAGTACTGTCTCTGCCAATGACTTGTGCTTGCTTTTAATTTTCAGTTTAGAATAGTCTGAAATATGTATACATAAGCTGATAGTGATGAAGAGCTTGTGTTGGAGGTTTCTGCTTGAGCTCTGCTGGAGGAGAACATGTATAAAGGCTAGAGTGAGGTCTGCAGACTAGTGGCATGCCTAGAGCAGAGGGTAAACTTGATGAATCCAAATAGTCTAGGTTATCAGCCCCACTGCTAGAAAATACCTCTAGTGTCACCAGCTATGTTAGGCAAAAGACACTCAATGGAGACACCGTAGGACAACTGAGCATTTTGCTAAGATACATGATACTCCAGGACCTGAAGATACAAGTGTTACTGTTTAAACTGCTGTCTATGTACTCAAACAAGATGTAGGTTCAGCCCTGTGCTGTTAGCATTTCTACTACCTTAGGATGATATTGGCTCAACAGCTCCTATATGGCTTCGGACCTCTTGTCAGTCCAGAGAAGGGCAACCAAGCTGGTAAAGGGTCTGGACAACATGCCTTACGAGGAGCAGTTGAGGGAGCTAGGACTGTTTAGTCAAGAGAAGCCTGAGGGGAGACCTTATTGGTCTCTACAACTACCTGAAAGGAGGTTGTAGAGAGGTGGGTGTTGGTCTCTTCTCCCAAGTAACGAGTGATAGGATGAGAGGAAACGGCCTCAAGTTGCACCAGGGCAGGTTTAGATTGGACATTAGGAAGAAGTTCTTTACTGGAAGAGAGGTCAGGCACTGGCACAGGCTGCCCAGGGAGGTGGTGGAGTCACCATCCCTGGAGGGGTTCAAAAATGAGTAGATGTGGCACTTCAAGATATGTTCTAGTGGTCATGGTAGTGTTGGGTTGACGGTTGGACTTGATGATCTTAGAGGTCTTTTCCAACCTTAATGATTTTATGATTCTGTGACTATAAAATTGCTTTGATTATTTACTAATTTGCTGAATTCAGCTACGAGTTGTATTTAGTGAAACAAGCTACAGGTTGGTGCCTGATAATCTGTATGTAGATGTGACCTCCCTTGCGTGCTATGGATCTGCAGAGCTCTGCTCTACTCTGGTGGTAATACTATGCTAGCAGAAGTCTGTTTACTGTCAAAACAAATACTAGATACATCGCTTCATACCAAATGCTAAGTAGTAGAGACTTTAGCACAGCAAGAGCATTGGGGAAATAGTTGGCTATAAAACCCCTTTTGTTCTCAGAACTAAAACGTGATGTACATAGAACAGAAACAGCTGCTTTTGGTAAGCCATTGTAGTCATAACAACTTAAACTAACTGCAAAGGACACTGAGGGGAGTGAGTGTTGCTACTGGTGCCAAGAATTCTCCAGAAAAGGTTAATCTTGGTCATCTCCGAGAGGACATACAAGTGTCGAGCAGAGTTGTGTCTACTAACAGCCATTGAACATTTTGAAGCTACATCATACTGCAAATCTCTTTTCCTGACTTACACCCATTAGTGCTGCCTGAGAACAGAGAATTTGTAGCATTTAGTACATTTAACAGATTTTTTTCCATCCAAAACAATAGCACAAGACTTTCTATCAGCAATTGCTCTGCAATGAAGTTGGTGAATTTTAAAAACCAACCTGCAATGCACTGTATGGACCATGTTGGGATTTTTGGAACATTTCTAAAGATGCTCAGAAGTATCAGAGGCTGGAGCACCTCTCCTGTGAGGACAGACTGAGAGAGTTGGGGTTGTTCAGCCTGGAGAAAAGAAGGCTCCGGGGAACCTTCTTGTGGCCTTCCAATACTTGAAAGGGGCCTATAGGAAGGCAGGGGTGGATCTGTTCACAAGGGTTTCTAGTAACAGGACAAGAGGCAATGGTTTTAAGCTAGAAAAGGGTAGATTTAGGTTAGACATTAGGAAAAAGTTCTTTAATATAAGGGTGGTTGATCACTGGAACATGTTACCCACGGAGGTGGTGGAGGCCCCATCCCTGGAGACACAATATTTGAGTATGGTTTTCCAAAATGCAACACTGGGAAGGCTACAGCATTGCATCAAAACCACTTACTCGTAAGGAAGTCGTGAAAAAGACTATTGGGACTACAGAAGAATGAAGGACTGAATCCCAGAACCTCAGAGTTAAACAGGGCATGGATGATATTTTGAGTATCTTTTACTAAATGAATTGTCTGAAAATGGAGTTGAGTTCTCGAAGTTCATTAATACTGAGCAGTCCTTTCCTCTCTGTGGTGTTGGCTGCTTTACAGTTCCTTCACATGCACCTTCTCAGTCACCTCTTCTGAGAACGTCGTGTTACACTGGTTTATTTGGATGGTAGTTCCTCAGCTCTGGGCATCCTTTTTGTCTCTTTCTGGGCTTTGTTGACATTCACAACTACATGTAGAATTCCAAACATAGATGCATCACTGGTTTATGCAGTCATCCCCCCCCAGTTTCTTTCCTAATGTACTAACTTAATTTCATCAACATTAAGAACTGATGTGGAAAACGCCTCTGATAACTACTCTGGGAAGTGCTTATGGAGTCATTAAAGATTCAGGCTTCACCTTCCACATCTGTTTCTTGGCATTGCTGACATTTTATTGACCAAGCTTTGTTGCAAGACCTCCTGATGCTTTATGCATGCTTATTCTGAGTAACCGTGTCAGCAAACTTTGCCTTAAGCAACCTGGAAAAGGGCCAGAGACCACTTGGCAACTCTGAGCTTCCTCTAAGTCCCTTTAGACTTCTCTTTCCTCCCTGGGAAGCAACGGTTCCTTCTTAGTTCTTTTAATAACCATTTAAGCAACTGTTGGTACAAAGCTAATGTCTTGCACTCAATCCTTCTCCTGTGACAGATTAGTTTCTTTAAGTGCCTTCAAAAAGGCGCTGCTGAAAGATGTTTTTGAAAAAGAATAAAATCTGTGGTGCAATGACAGCAAATCTTTACCTCTACCTGCTAATGCCTTTATATTTTTAGATTTTTGGGGCAAGACTTCTCTCTGCAAAAGCTATGTTGGCTCTTATCTAAATATTTGAGAGTATTATTTAGTACTGTACTGGGGTGGTGGTTTTTTGCTCTGTAATCATACCTGCTTTATTTTGCTCTGCAGGAATCCTGAGGGAAGTCCCACACGCAGCTTGCTCTTCAGAACTGAGTCTGACCAGCTGCTACACATAGCTCGGGGCAAAATCCACAGCTCAATCTTCTCTACTTCTTTTGCTGCCTATTTCAATCACCAAGCGGCTGTTTATGATATTTAATAACGTCTGCATTGTGGAGTATTGAATGTCCCACTGCACCTGGCAGGTAGGTGACCTCTGTCCTTCTTTAAGTGGGAAGACAGAAATCTGGACTCCCATCCTTAGCAAATCAGTCTCTGTGGCTTGTCTTAATTGAAAGGTTTGTTTTAAAGAAACGCTCAGAAGTGGTTTGTCACAAGCTGTGAAGCAGTTTGTCATGTTACACTGGTTCTTTTTTTTCATTTTGTTCCAACAACAAAAAAATTAGGGGCGATTTCTGTTGTGCCGCCTAAGGATGCCTCTCGTTACCTTTGTCTCATGTCCAGTATCGACAGGTTTTTTCACCGTGGCTTTTTTGCTGTGAGTCCAGTTTCTTCCCAGCTCACAGTCCATCCAAGGCCAAACTCTTCTTTGCACTGACTGTTCTGTTGCATTTTAGCATGGTATTACCACCAGAGTAGAGCAGAGCTCTGCAGATCCATGGCACGCAAGGGAGGTCACATCTACATACAGATTATCAGGCACAAACCCGTAGCTTGTTTCACTAAATGCAACTTGTAGCTGAATTCAGCAAATTAGTAAATAATTGAAGCAATGCAATTTTATAGTCACAGAATCACAAGATCATTAAGGTTGGAAAAGACCTCTAAGATTATCAAGTCCAGTAGAAAAAACCCCGAGGTTACACACATCGTAGCAAAACTTCCCGTGTGTTGAGAGTGTGTTTTTGCATCTCCATATGCCCTTCTACTGGTGCAAAACATATACATTTTTCCCACGAAAATAAAGCTCTAATGAGTTGCTCTAATGGCAACTGTGCTACTCTTACTGTACTGTTTGGCACATTTCTGTAATGGGATTCTTAAAGCCAGCAGCATCAGTGCAGACCTAGCTACAGATCTCAACCACCAGCTAAAATCTCTCGGTGTTTTTGAATCTTTGCCTAAACCACAGATTTACTTCAAACAGAAAAGGGACTCATGAGCAGTTCTGTTTAGTATGAACTAGATAATGAGACTTTTTCCCTGGCTTGCGTGCAGATAATTGAAGCCATCATAATTGATCCTTGGTTTCATAAAAGTTTCAATCTCGACCAACTTAACTAAGGTAAAATGTGCCAACGTGCACCAGGGCTGAGCTAAGGGCCAGGGTTCATTAATATGAGTTTCCTGTTCAGCTCAGATAAACTGTGAGCATTTACACCTGCAGAAAGGATTCCTTGTAGAAAAGAAAAGCATGTAAGGTACTCAACATGTGGTTCGAGCTTTTTGTAATTTCTCTGCTGGACTAAACTGGGGATGAGCAGGACCATAATGTGCATATGAAGATTATAAGAAACTTCTAAAGGCCATGCGCGAAAAAATTAAAGAAGAGAAAGCTCCTGATGTAACCATGGTGTGGACATGGCTTGTGCCCGAGATCTACTTCAAAATGAGCTGAAGGCAAAGTTGAGGACTAGTGCAGGTGTGTTTATATCACTGGGTACCTACTCTTCATTATTCATAATCATGGAATCATAGAAACATTTAGGTTGGAAAAGACCTCTAGGATCATCAAGTCCAACCTTTGACCAACATCTCTCTGACCCCTAGACCATGTCTCAATAATGTTCTTGTGTCATACCATGTCACCAGCACATCTTCTCCATTTTCCTGAATAACAAACCCCCAAAATCATTAGTCTTGGAAATCTTATTAACAGGCAAAACGTGGTTTGTGTTAGGCCCCATGATGCTCTGAAGGAGCTGCCTTTCCTTCCTAAAAGGAGGTGCAAGCAGCCCCTGTAACTTCAGCTACCACTGGGAGCAAGGCTTTATAACTAGGTTTGTAACCAACACTGATTGCAAGAAGGCATATTTAAAATTATGAGACACTTATATTGCAGTAGACATTCAAAATGTATTGTTTTAAGGTACTCACAGGGTGAAAGTGTTAATACATTTCATTAAGGGAGTGTTGAAAGGCAACATTTTTCATAACAGTGTGATATTTTGACATTGCCATCTCTTTTCTTTTTGCTAAGTCTACCAGTGAATTTTGCCTCCGAAGAATAAAAGTTGCAGTGAATTTGAATAGTTTGTGAAAACTCTAGCCACAATATTTCCCTCCAGTTCCTTCCCAGAAGCTTTAGTCTGGGAAGTTTTAAGGCCATATTAAAATGGAAGCACAGCTATAAATTTTCACTGGGTTTGCTGATTCAAAGGTCTCCCATTTATGGCCCTTAATATCGTTATTTTGTCTTTCATTTTTGCAATAGGCATACCAAAAACAAACAGTAAATACAAAGCAAACCTATTTTGTACATCCAAAACAATCTTGCTCCTGTTTTCAACTAATGCTGTAACGGATTATTGGATAAAATAATATCAAAATACTGTTCAACACAGATTGGAATAGGGTTTGCTCACTGGGCTGTGCTGGCAAAACTCTAAGCTCACTTCTTAAGCACTAACCTGAAAAAACAGCAAAACCCCAATGCTGAGGCCAAACACTTGCCCCAAATGATGGGATAGAGATGGGGATAGGGATGGGGAGGGGGACAGGCAGCTTCTGCCTACAAAAAAACTGGAAAAGTGCTGATTTTGGTTGTTAGGCAGACCAGCCTAGATCCTGGAAATACATTTTAAAACAATGAAATGGTTATAATAATTGCAAAATAATTTTTAAAATTGTAATCTATATCATATTATGCTAATTATCATGAATAAAAACAATTGTTTAAATGCTGTTTAAGATATTACTCAAGCCAATTATCACATTTGGAGTGTGTGAGGCCAAGTATGTGCCAGTTCTTGTAAGACATGGACTGTAATTTCCCACTTGGATTTCTAGAGCTGTGCTCCCACATAGTAAACATTCACACACGAACCCACTGCGGAGGATTCTCTGTATTTCAGTGAAAAGTCAGCAAGTTATAGGCTTCAGTCTCTTAGAAAATGAGATTTAGAAGTTTCCAAATATGATAACAAGCTACAGAGGTGTTTGAAACCCAAAGCCATGACTGTGACAGAGATGACTACGGTAAACAGGTAAGGATTTAATTTTCAGGTTATTAAAAAACTGTGTTTATTTAAGATCTTTTCTGAATTAGATATGCTAAAATTTCCCATTTTTGACCAGGAAGTGAGAATCCCATTTCTGTCAGTACTTAATTATATGTCACAGATTGAGGAGATCTGAGACACTGGCAGAATCTGTGCCTGGAAGTTTATTTACCAGACATTTTGAAGTGGTTTTTTTTTTTTTTTAATCTAAGATGAAATGGCTTTCTCTATCAGAAAGGCTTTTGTTTCTTCAGCTTCATGAAAAATCTAGAAAAGCCACCATTGCTAACCAGGAAAGCACGGTTTTAGTGCAAGTTCTTTTTTATTTGCAAGATGCATTATTGAAAGCACATATATTTATTTCTTTCAGGAACCTATTTAATGTTTCAAACTCAGACTGGATTTTCAAAAAAGAATGAAACCCAAGCAAAAATGACAATGTACTTTCAAGAATCACATAAGCCTTAGATTTCTTTTATGCACAGAGAATGGAGAAGGAGCATAAGACAAGTCCAGCTGTCACACTGAGAAAAAACAGGCTCCCTAACTCTTGCATTTCTTAAGCATCAGGAATGCTGAAATTCACTATACAAAAACCTTTTCATGCATTAAAGGACAATATTGCCTTTGAAACTCTAGGTTAATCATGTAAAACTTGCCTTTTGGAAATTGGAAGTAAGAACGAATAAGGAAAAAAACCCCATTAAGTACATGGGAGCCAGGAAAAAAGAACCTTTGCTGTTCATAGACTTTAAAGCAACCCAGTGGTCTTGCCTTGACAGGGAAAATCTGGTTAAATGACACTTTAAATCTTGTTGAAAAGGTTTTCATAAAATATTTTAAATCAGAATGTTAAAAGCGGTAATGACAAAATGAATTTTACCACTTTAATAGCTCAAAACTTTCAGTAAATATTACAATATTTGTAAAATCATTAAAAAGGACTTTATGCATTAAGTTTTCAGTAAGTATACACTTCAATGAAAACAATATATATATTCTTTCTGGATTATTGTACTCTTAAGTATAAATGCAAGCATAATTACCATCTTCAGTAAGATTGCACTTGCTGGGCTTGGAGTTTTAAAAATAATCTGGAATCAGACACTTTGATTATTAAATCTCAGCATGGAACTCCACACTTTGCAATGCAAGACGTAGAACTGGAATAAATAGTTTCTGTATTAAGCATATGGGGCATTTATAGCGAAATAGAGCTACTGAAAGACTCTTAAAACACATTCAGTGGGTTTTTCCCCAGCTATTAATAACATCTGTGGTTATAGATTTGTACGTTCATTTCCTTACAGGAATATATCTCTATACCTGCAATACAGTGAGAAAGTGAAGACACCAATTCTTCACAGGAATTTCCGAAGAGCTTCACAAAGGCACAAACTATCACTACTGCATTTCTCTCCCAGGAGAAGCAAAGCATTTCCTAGCTTTAGGTAAGTTCAGCTTATACAACATAGAAAGTGTTAAAAATTAGCTGTATTATCTCATGTCTGGCCACACTCTAAATTAACAACAATTGGGAAAATGAAGAAAAAAAGAAAGCCTAAGCAAAACATGGAAATATTTTTTATTAGAGTTTTAAAGAAATGCTTTTTGTATTTCAGGCTTGATTTGACACATTTAATATGAGTGAATAGCTAGACTCTATTACTGTCTACTTACAATGTGAAATAAGTTAAACATATGTATATATATATATATGATACTGGAAATGTTTCAGTCTTGGTGATCATCAAGATAAAACAGAATGTGATGATTTTTGTCAAATCACTTCCCCAACATCCTTACAAAACTGTGAGTTAGAGTGACTATAAGTATTGGTAGAAAAAACACTTATTTTTTATTTCTCCTTTGGTGGTTTAAGCAATGCCATAAATCTAAGAGTCTTGGGAAATTAGCTCCTTGTATTTTAAAGATACAAAATATTCTGCATGTGCTACTGAGAATTTTTTGAATTGAAAAATAAAAGCTTAATTAAGAATGATCCAAAGTTTAAAATAAGGTACTACAAAAAAAGGAAATTACTACAAAAAAAGCAGCATATACTTTAAACTAAAAGCTATTGAGCATCAGTGCAGCATCAGTCTGAGTTTTGTGTGGCTTTGTATGTATATCATAGAAATTTATTTCTCCTCTGATTTATGTTACCAATAATAATCACAAAGAAATTGGATACATTTATAATCTAAAACAAGTTTCATTGTGCTAGTAGGAAAGAAATTCCCGTGAAAGAAAAATTCTTTACAAAGAGGAAATGTAATATTGAGGTCTGTAGGTACACACTTCCATTCCTGAAGATCAGTTCTTTTAAATATTTTTTTTTTTAAAAGAGTTTGTGAGACTCTTCATATCCAAAGTGATTCCCAGGTATTACAAGGAAAAACCCTTGGTGTTCTCAGCACCGCTTCAAGATACAAGATGATTTCTGGCACCTTTTTTTATAGATGTCTCTAAATTAGATATTTTTCCATCAGCAAAAGAAGCTTATTGTAGGTAAATGACAGATACTATCAGCAACTCAAAAGATCAATTAGCCATTAAAATCACCAGCTTTAACTCGGAGTGTTGCCTTCAGAAACGTGATACATGAATCGTGTTCATTCTAATCATCCAGTAACCATGAACCTCCCCAAAAGTCTTCTGTACATTTGCAGCTGAAAAGGAAAACATGAAGAGCAGCACAAGATAATTTCCTGAATAAGCAAGAGATGACAATGCCTTCTACAACGTGTAGTATCACGGGAGGGAAAGAGGCAGGAACTGGAAAGGAAAGCTATAGGATTTGTTAGATGCTTGAGGAATAAACTCAAGGATCTCTATCCTACCTGAGCAGAAGAGCAGCTCTAATTGTTTATCCCAAGAGCTCTCAATTCCCACTAGTGCAACTGGAACAGTCACTGCCTTTAAGAAGTCAGAGCCCCTCATGCAAGAAGAAATCTGGCATCATCTCCCAAAAAAACGATACACTTGTGTATGAAAAAAGAAGGGGGAAAAAAAATCAACCCCAACCTGTCAATAAAGGACAAATTGTGCTGCCTCCACCACAAATCCATCCCCTATCTAAGAAGTTTTTATTGTTACCTTCAAAGTGGAACTTGCCTGAAAAGAAAACACACCAGTGTATAATCATCTCAATGTTTTTCCTTCTCCAGATGTAGGCATTGCCTGGGCGTAGTTGAGGAGCTCTTCCCTGGTTCTAATTTGTGGTGAAATTCATAGGCCATCTTGATTAATTTCTGGTCCCTTGAAAAATCAAGGTACAGGCTTAGTCTTTACAAAAGAAATCCAGGTTTTCTGCTGGGAAGAAGGCAGCAACATTCCTTGTTGTACATGATCAGAGCCTGGCTGACAGGGTCCTTCAGGGCTTCAGAGTTTGGGGCTTTGCCCCTCTCCAGGGCCTGGTCCTGCCATCATCATGCACTCAACTGATGTGTCTCCTACGAGTTCAGTGACTTGGGCAGCATCAGCCCGTCTCAAATGGAAGCTGGATTTATGAAATCATAGAAAGGCTGGAGTTTGTGTCACAGGGGATAACTAATTTCCACAGGCCTTCCCTTGCAGCTCCTCAGCTCCAGTTTAAGGATGGTGGGAGCTTTCCATTTTCCAGTCCTTCACAGCTGGCCACCCCTCTGTACCCACATCGTACCCAGCTGGGACAAGTTAAGGCTCTCTCTAATGTAGTCTTGGCCAGAGAATAAGAGGAATGTCATGGCTTCAGGCTATTTGCATCCACTTTAAATACAGTGCTGCAATTTTAAGCAAGAAGAAAATTGATGCTTTAGCAAATATTTCTCACTGATAGTTAAAAAGGGCCTTTGCAACAGGACCTGCTCTTCCTTGCACAGCTCCTGATGCAAATGTTAAATATTGATGTGATTTCTTAGGCATATTAGGATTTTTTTTTTCCTGGCTACCCTGTGTGAAAGGAGGCACCCCTGAAATCTGTCATCCCTTCTGCCATGAAGGGGAAAATGGAGGAAATTTTCTTAGGGAAAAATTGTTGCAAATTTTTACTCATCCGATACTGGGCAGTTATAACCCAAGTGAAGGAACACGGGTAAGTAGTGTCAGAACAATTACAGGCAATTTATTTTTCCTCTGTGTAAACACAATAATGTGGAATAGGCTAGAATGCAAGCCATAATTGGGTTCTGCTTGCGGAGCTCAACACCAGCTGAGTTAGGGTTGATACTACTGTTAGGGCTTAGGGACTGGAGAGGACTTGGAGCACCTTATACATAGGCCTACACGGAGATAAAAATTGTGCAGGGATCAAATGATGCTCTGAAAAAAAGGAAAAATACCTGATTTTTTTCTTACACATTTTTTGCAGTCATTAGTAAATTAAGGATGTGTTGTAATTTGCAGATCATAGAATGGTTTGGGTTGGAAGGGACCTCAAAGATCATCCAGTTCCAACCCCTCTGCCATGGCAGGGACACCTCCCACTAGAGCAGGTTGCTCAAGGCCCCATCCAGCCTGGCCTTGAACACCTCCAGGGATGGAGCATCCACAACCCCCCTGGGCAACCTGTGCCAGTGTCTCACCACCCTCATGGTAAAGAATTTCCTTCTAATTTCCAATCTAAATCTCCCCTCTTCCAGTTTGACCCCATTACCCCTCCTTCTACCACTACAGGACTTTGTGAAAAGTCTTGTGAAAGTTTCGCCTTTTGGAACATGTTTTGTCTCACCTTATAATACTCCTTCAAGGCCACGCCCAAGCTTTGAATTTCATCCTAAGTAGCATTTAAATCTTTCCTCATGTGCCTTCCACCCCTTCCTCACTGCACATCACTAGGTCTTAATATTTTCATTTGGAGTGATATTGCCAGGGTGGTGTTTTCTTCACTTTTCTCTCTCTCCTGTTTTCCCCTGTTTTTAAACACAAATTCACCAAAATTTTCTGTGGACAAATCTGTGCCTTCTCCCTTCTTGCTTCCCCAAAAAGGGGAAACAACCTCCCCAAAATGCTAGTCCCAGTTATGCCTGGCTGGGAAGTAGATTATGGCCAGTCCCATCACTGGTGTCCCACCTGGAGGGGGGGAATCCACGATAAGAATGGGGCTGCAATGCCCTCTGCTCTGCAGAAGGCTGGTGTTGGAAGAGGGTTCAGCAAAGTCAAAATGCCCTCGTAGAGGTTACTACAAAAAAATTAAGGGATTTACTGAGACTAGATCGTAAAGAAATATACAAAATCCAGGGTGTGGATGGGAAGAGGAATTCGTTGGCATAGAATGTAACTCTGTCCAGAAAAAAGTGTTAAGATAACTTTAAGAAACTCCAGACTTTTCAGGATTACATGCCCAAATCCTAGTCTAAAAATAGTGAGACGAGACCATGACTAGTGAAAAATTCGTATTTTGACATTCAGCTGCTGTAGGATGATGAGCTAAACCTCTTAATACTGAGGAAAATTGACAAAAGAAATATAAAAGTTTTAATAAAAGAAAACTTTGGTTGGGTTCCTGTTTAGTGTCTGCTCCTCTTGATTTGTTTTTCTGAATCAGAGCATTGATAGAAGAAAAAGTACTCATCAGGAAGTGATACCTAATAACTGTTCTGAGACATTTTTACCAGATAATGTAGTTAGAGGAGTGTAAAGAAAGATGAAATATTTTGATCTAGAAAAAAACAGATTTAAAGTAATATTTGATACATTTAATTGCAAGCCTTTTTTTTTTGGTAATGAGATTTGTCTGAAGAACTTAAGCCCAAAGCTTTTTCAGGTCTGATTAGATGCAGTTTGGACACTTCTAAGTAGAGGGTGGATGTCTTGAAACGTCTATTTTCCTGAGTGATCTTTGAGAAATTTGTGTTTTACTTCAGCATAAGAAACCTTCTAAAGCTATTAAAAATATTATTATTATTTTTAGTTGCTCTTGAAGCATTCTTACCTGTGCTCTTGGATACATGATGAGGGGTAAGGCATTTGTGTGCCTACAAAGAGGGAGAGGAGCAGCCCTACCTTAGTCCTGTCATCATTTTTTCTGCTTCTAATTGTAAATATTTTTATAACTGGGGCAAAATGCCAAGTTTTATGCAAAGTATTGAACTGCATGTGCAGTAGTGGATGCACTGGCAAGGGGGCACAAGTTTTCAGAGTGCTTCATAAGTGAAGCTGTGTCACTATTAGGCAAACAGAAAATGGGAGGGACTGTGCAGAAAGCATCCTCTGGAAAGGATGGCAAGTGTCTCTTTAGTAGGGCTAGGATTTTGTTCTGAGTCTGACTTTGTATTTTTGCTGTAGCATAAAAGGATGATAATCCTTTTATCAAGGTCAGGCTTGATGGGGCTCTGAACAGCCTGCCCTAGGTAGAGATGTCCCTGCTTGTGTAGGGAGGTTGGACCAGATGACCTCTAGAGGTCCCTTCCAGCCTAAAACATTCTATGATTCTATTCTATAATTCTATAATCTTAAAAACAAATACCTTGCATAATTCAAGCCTTGTGCATTTACTTTGCTTTTCCAAGCAACAGAAGCGAAGCTCTCCTGACCACAGAGAAGCTGTGTGTTCTCCAAGGGTTCAAGACTCCACAGGGATGAGATATCAGAACTGGCTGGGCTTCGAACACGGTCTTTTTCTGCAACTCTGCCTGCTTGGGCTCCAGCTGGATAGCAAGGTATCTTTTCATATGTGTCTGCTTCCAGGGTTATAATGCAGGGTTATATATTCCAGGGTTATAAGACTTTTGGTACCATGTCTCGGATCGGTGGGGTACAGCCCCTTGTGCTCCTGTTGGGTGACTGCATCCGGACAGCTCTAGGCTACGTGCAACCAGGAATGTGGCCTAGCAAATTCTCTATATCTCCTCAGGAAAGGCAAGATGATGCCTTTTTCCTCTAGCAGAAACAGGCTCTAAATGTACCCTCTCTTTTACTAAAGCCAAACACAAAATAGCTTCAGGGCTCTGTTACATATATTGTGTCCAGAAGATTTCTTCCTCCCTGGGTAGATAGAGTCCTTGATCACACAACTTGACTTGACAATTCACAGATCAGGAATGGAACCACCCACTCTGGAAGATCAGCTTTTTTCATGGACCAAGCCCACTAACCATGTGAACTGAGGCAACCACGGAGAGAAACCACCTTGGCATCCGGACAAGGGTGGTTCTTTGGCTTGAGTGCTGGAACAGCACTTGGGTCCAAACTTTGCATCAAGACTACAAAAAAGATGAGCTGGTCTCACAGCACATGGGTGTGTGTGTGACAGCAGAGGGGCAAAGAAGTTGAGAGAGAATCAGGGTCTCACCCATCCTTCTGTAGCTTTCTCCAGGGACTACTGGGGATTGGCAGGAGGGCAAGTGGCAATTTAAAGGATATGATGAAGGAGTGCTTAGATCCAACAGTCCAGTCCAGCATGGCAGCCTGGGGCTTCTTGGCAGAGTGTTGTATTTTCTTCTCAAACTGGGTGTTCTTTGTAGTGAATGATCTGAAATGTCCTTTGGGTTATGTTGACATTTCTCCAGGCATTGGGCTTAGCTCTGCCCAATAGCTTCATGCAGCTCACCATGGCCTCCTGCAAAGACAAAAGCTGAAGGAGACAGAAGTGTGTCACAAATCGGTCTCGCTTGGCAACCTGTGCCCCTTCAAATAAATCCAACTTGGAAACAAATCCACAAAACTGCACATCTAAAAAGAAAGCTGTGGGCTGTACCCAAAGAATGGGCAACTGGGAAGCAGCAACCATACAAAAGATCTAGCACCTAAAGTGGAATGAATAGGCAGCGTCCCAGGGTCTCCAGTTCAGGTGGCGTAGGTAACTTAGATGTTTGTGAATGCTCTTTAGAATTGCATGAGATACAGAAGTTGTACTAGGTTTGATAAAGGGAACGCTTTTCTTTGCATGGCTTAGATTTCTAGAGGCTGCAGAAGCTTGGTCCTACAGTAGAAGAGCAGTTATACACAGAGCTGCCTGCTTCTAGAAACTGGACAGGCTGCACCCAAGCCTGCTCCTTCCTGCAGATATGTCTAGAAGCCTTGGCATGTGTATCTTCCCCCCAGAGTGCTGCATTGGTGACAGGGTTTGCTCTTCCCACACCCTGGAGTGAGCTACAAGCTTAACTCCTCAGGGGTCTGCAGTTGCTCTGCATGACTACATTACCTAATTACTCTATCACTACCTAAAAGGAGGTTGTGGTGAGGCTGGTGTTGGTCTCTTCTCCCAAGGAACTAATGCTAGGACAAGAGGGAATGGCCTCAAGTTGCACCAGGGGAGGTTTAGATTCGACGTTAAGAAGTTCTTTCCTGCAAGAGTGGTCAGGCACTGGCCCAGGCTGCCCAGGGAGGTGGTGGAGTCACCATCCCTGGAAGGGTTCAAAAAACAAGTAGATGGGGAGCTTTGAGACGTGGTATAGTGGTCAGGGAGAAGTTGGGCTTGATGATCCTGGAGGTCTTTTCTAACCTAAATGATTCTATGATTCTACCTCCATTTTAGCAAGTCTATGTGTAGCTTTTCCCCATGGCTTACTTGCTGACCTCCAAAGTACCCATATATTTTCATCTTCTAACTCTAAGTGGATTGTCTGCAGTCCTTACAGTGGAAAACATCTAATCCTTTTTTTCAGTACAGGGTGTGGTGGAAAAACTAGACCACAAAGCTGAAGCAAACAGTTCATTTGAGCTTCACTCACAGGTTTAACTGCAAGTCTCAACCAAACACTTTATTTGAGCTTCACTTACAGGTTTAATGAACACTACTGTAGGTTTCCACAATGGAGGAGTGCACTATTACAGCTTAAACCTCAAAACTAGAGGTGGGGAGATTCAGATGAGACGTTAGGAAGAAGTTCTTGCCCAGGAGGGTGAGGAGACACTGGCACAGGTTGCCCAGAGAGGTGCTGGAAGCCCCATCCCTGGAAATTTTGAAGGCCAGGTTGGATGGGGCTGTGAGCAACTGATGTAGTGGGAGGTGTCCCTGCCCATGGCAGGGGGGTTGGAACTAGATGATCTTTAGGGTCCCTTCCAACCCTGACAATTCTATGATTCTAAAAGCAAGAATACACTATATTGACCTAAAGAGTGTGATAAATATTATACGTTACTTAATTGCCTGTGGTTGCAAACTTACAGCATGCTAAATATTTGCTTAACCCTCCAGGTAAGAGCTCTCAACCCCAGAAAAGTAGCCTTGCCCTGTGTGCCAAACAAGGGGAAGAGTCTCCATACAGGCAGCATTGGAGAGATGACTCCCAATTTCTAACCCAAACCTTGGGGGTTTGATCTCCTGACTCACGTGACTGTAGCAAGACTATGCCTGCTTGGATGATCCCACCTGGATACACAAAGTTGTCTGCTGAAACCCTCCAGGTTCTCTTCATCTTACTTTCTAAGGCAACTGAACAGTAGTTTGGACTGAGACTCAGGGCATATTATTTGTTGAGGGAATTCAAGGTCTAGCTCAGGTTTCAGTTCTTTGCATGAGCAGCATTGCCCTGTTTGGTCTATGACTTATGGACAACTCAGAGCTGAGCTAGAGAGCTCCCCATGGGTCATCTCTGCATAGATAGGGCCTCAAGGTGATGCAAGGCTGGGTCTCTTTCACAACCTGTGAGTTGCCTGCATGTCCTAGACATCATCAAAACTTGTTTATGAATTACGAGCCAGACAATCCATACACCAGGAGAATGTAAATGTTCTTGATCCTGTATTGTCTTCTCAATTAAGGGCATACTGGTTGGACAAATATTTTTGCAGTGAACAAGACTGATAGGAGGTTTTGACAGGTAAAGCAATGAGACCAGAAAAATAGGAGGTACCATTGGAGAAGACGTGTTCAAACCAGGTCTCTCTGCAGACCAACCAGCAGCTGCATTTGCCAGCAACAAGAGTCCTAATTATGTGCTCTTAATGGCCTGGAGAAGCTGCTCTCAGCTGAGTGCATAGAGAGCTTTTGGGGGTGATGGAAACACCTAAGGTGGCGTGCTCTTGTTTGGTCTAGGCTAGACAGACTAAAGTACAATGAGCTGTTACCTCCTTTGTCTCCTTTTCTGATGACATAAAAAAACCCCAGCAAACTCTGGGTAGCCAGAGTCACTCAATACGTCTATGTGCAGATGACCAGTCCTACCAGTCACCTTTGATCCATACAGGTCTATGACCTGTCCTGCTTTGCTGCTCTTCTAAGAATGGAGCTTTTTCAAATAAAAGGTGTAAACGACATTTCTGTACGTCTGCCTTTGAACTAAGGAGGCCCGAGAGCTCTAGCTCTAAGTGCAGACACAGCTATCTCCAGATGGGCACCAGATGGGGACAAAAGGATACCAGAGGTTGACCTGCTATCTTGAGGTTATTGGCGCCAACTGTATTCACCAGCTGTGGATTTAGATGTCCCTGCTTGGGATTTGTCTCCAGCACAGAAGAAAACGTTGACTTTCCCAGTCTGAGTAGATACAGCCCACCCTGGGCTGAAATGGTATGAAATTAGAATAGAATCATAGAATCACTTAGGTTGGAAAAAACCCCTAGGATCATCAAGTCCAACCTTCAGCTCAACATCTCCCTGACCACTAGACCATGTCCTGAAGCCGGACATCTACTCATCTGTTGAACCTCTCCAGGGATGGTGACTCCACCACCTCCCTGGCAGCCTGTTCCAGTGCCTGACCATTCTTCCAGTAAAGAACTTCTTCCTAATGTCCAATATAAACCTCCCCTGGTGCAACTTGAGGCCATCACCTCTTAGTTACTTGGGAGAAGAGACCAACCCCAGCCTCACCACAACCTCCTTTTAGGTAGCTGTAGAGAGCAGTGAGGTCTCCTCTCAGCCTCCTCTTCTCCAAGCTAAACAATCCCAGTTCTCTCAGCCACTCCTCATAAGCCATGTTCTCCAGACCCCTCACCAGCTTCATTGCCCTTCTCTGCACCTGCTCCAGCACCTCAATGTCCTTCTTATCCTGTGGCTTAGCCTCCACTTTTTTTCTAATTAATGCTGTACTTACTGGTTCTTGGTTGATTCATATCTTCAGTTCCAGTGTATTGTGGAAGGGCTTGGCTGGTCTTTCTCAACTTCTGTGGGAGTGTTTTTTTAACTGTCATCTTGGTCGCATTAATTGCCAGCAGCACAGTGTGGTTGTTGTTACACATACTGCATGACAGAGAAAGCAAAGAGATCCAGGTCATGAGGCAGGGTACAAGTGTTGCCAGTAGAACGTTTTGCTGGTGAGACAAGGCTGAATGCAGGTGTGGCAGAGGAGACAATTCAGAAGTTAATTGTTGGGTGCTGCTTTTGGAGGAGTCCTGACCAGGAGTAATGGTTTTAAGCTAGGAAAGGAGAGATTTAGGCTGGATATTAGAAAAAAGTTCTTTAACATGAGGGTGATAGATCAGTGAAATGGGCTGCCCAGAGAGGGGGTGGAGGCCCCATCCCTGGAGTCATTCAAGGTCAGGCTTGAGGGGGCTCTGAGCAGCCTGCCCTAGGTAGAGATGTCCCTGCTTGTGTAGGGAGGTTGGACAAGATGACCTCTGGAGGTCCCTTCCAGCCTGAAACATTCTATGATTCTATATGGCATGGCCAGTCTCCTACTTAAGAGCAAACTGTTAAATTGAACAGTTTAGTGACTAAGATACCTGTAAAATTGCTGGAAAAACATGGAGGTTCTGTCAACAGCTCCCTGTCAAAGAGGAAAGATGCATGGAGGGTACAGAATGTGGAGCAGCAATAACCCATTTCTTAGCAGCAGAGCCCACGTATGATTGCTCACAAGCTGTCTTTGAGCCCACTGCATCATGCTACAGAGGGAAGGGAAGACCTTCCTGCAGAGTGTGAGCAGCTGGATGGTGTACAGCAAATGTGGACTGGACCTTCCCTTCCATATGGTGCTCAGGCCTTTGCTGCAGAGCTTGCAGGCCAGTGAAAGAAGAAAAACAGGGTGCTTGAAAGGGTGCATGAGAGATTAGAAAGAGTTCTCTGAGAACAGGAAACTGAGACCTAAAGAGATCTTGCCTCTGAGGAGCGGGAAGCAGTTGGGTGAAAGAATCCTGGAACACTGGTTATTACTGGGCTACTGTAAAAACAGGAGGGTGAAGAAGGAGCAGAAATGTGAAATATCCAAGCAGAAATATATCAAAATGTTAAATATTCTGACTTTCAGAGAAGAGAAAAGTTACTGATGAGCTGATCCCAAAACAATTACAAGCTTTGGCTCAGCAGTTACGTCCTTTAAGTGAAACCATATGTACCTTATCTTCTGTGAGGTGAAGAAGGCAGCTTAACTGTGAATGACCCAGAGAGTCCTGCCAAGGCAATGTTTCTGACCCAGTAGTTGTAAAAACTGAATTAAATGCAGCTTCTATGGTAGCAAATGGTGCGTTATGTGAGCTTCAAAAGCAAGAGCAGAAGGAAAAGAAAGAAAGAAAAAAAACATCTAGATGAGCACAAGTCCAATGAAAACAAAGAAATATATCAGCAGTTACAATCTTCTGTCTGTGATCTTCTAAATAAGAGCTGGACAGACTCCAAATTATAACCAGGTGGCATTTAAAACAACTTTAGTAAACGGCCTGACCCCAGAAATGTGTCCATGCATCTAACATCAGGGTGTGTAGATGTGGACCAGCATGGGATGTGTCAGGAGCTCTGCTGGGGCAGGCAGGAATAGGCTGTTAACAGCTAAAAGAAAAGGCAGCTAATTAAAAGGAATGGCCTTTGCTACTGTAACTCCCTGACACCTTTCCTTGGGGAAGGACACAAAAGGATGGGACTGGGAAAAAAGGGGGGACAGAATAATGTAACCCTAGAGATAAATAACACACCAATGGGTCTGCAACGGGAGCAAATATGAGCTCATGTATGGGAATGGCCTTGGGGAGGATAGGAGACAGGTCTTCAGGATGTGTCCTACTTGATCCCTTGACAGAGATCAGGATGGAAAAAAGGGAAGGTGAGCCTGGGGCCTCCATCACACCGGTTCTGGAGTAGGGATGCCCATCACCTGCTCTACCTGTGCCTGTGGACTAGGGTGCCCTGGAGCTGCAGGGAATTTACCAGGTAACAGGACAATAAAGAGCTCAGGATGCTGCTGGGTGGTGGTTGTGCCCATCAGGATAGTGCTGGGCACCTGGCTGCCAACCTCCATTAAGTGGGGCTACAAGAAGGTCTATTAAGCTTGAGTCTGTTACCAGAGGCACAGTAAAACCCAAAGAAATTTGACCCATTGAAGTCCATACTGGCTTCAGGAGAGGACTAAAACATTTTGTGCACAGCATAATGCTAACAGCCTGCCTGAAGAGTAAGAGCAAGACCTCCTGCTTCTAGGCTTTTTGTGAGAAAAGGAATTAATACTGGGTTTGTTGGTCTCTACTCCCAAGTAACTAATGACAGGACAAGAGGTGATGGCCTCAAGTTGAACCAGGGGAGGTTTAGATGGGACATTAGGAAGAAATTTTTTACTGCAAGAGTGGTCAGGCACTGGCACAGGCTGCCCAGGGAGGTGGTGGAGTCACCATCCCTGGAGGGGTTCAAAAAATGAGTAGATGTGGTGCTTTGGGACATGGTCTGGGGGTCAGGGAGATGTTGGGCTGAAGGTTGGACTTGCTGATCCTAGAGGTCTCTTCCAACTTAAACAATCCTATGATTCTATGATCTTCTGTCACAGAAGGTCAAAATACATTTGGCCATAGTGGAAAGCTGGGAGCCCACCTACAGGGGCGTATTACAGCAAGGAGTTGTCCAATCCCATGTGCCTTGGTTTGGTGTGTCCTGAAAGCAGATGGCAAGGCTCACTAGTTAGCAACTTTTTATTTATGAATCATTCCAATTTAATTTCTAATGCAGGATTTTGTATCCACAAGATTTCTATTAGTAATTTTATGGTTAAGTCCTATTATGCACCAAACAACACTTGTTGTAGCAAAAAAACCCAAACCAATGCTAGCAGACTCTGCTGTCATAGTGGCTGGGCAAAGTGGTTCAGGGTCACAAATTTAGCAAATGTCAATTAATTTAATTTAATGTTAACTAATTTAAATGTCAATTAATGTTGATTGTCCTACTAATAACTAGTACTTACCTTTTACTCAGGTTCACCCAGGGTTTCACAGCACCCAGCTATGTTATCTCTGCATCACCTGGATGCAGGAAAAAATATCACAAGCTGATAAAGCCCATGTTTCATACGTAGACATAGTGTTAAAAAGTGTAGAGGCTAAAAAGTGAATCAAATGATTGTTAGCTACAGTTGTGGAAACAAATAAGGTGGGAAAAGCCCTTTCTGGTACAGAATGAAATACAAAGAAAATGCCTGGGAGTAGCTTTGGGTGGGAAGGCTGTCTCGGCAAAGGCTCTTCTAGAAAGATGCACCCAACTTCAGACCAGTAATGGTGAGAGAGGCTTCCCTGAGCCAGCTTGGTCTGTCCTGCACAAACCTTTGAGCCTCAAAACTTGGAATTTTTTGCAGAAACATCCCCCCTGGGGATGACTGGGATGTTGCTTCCCAACCGAGAGGCAGCGCTGGCTCTGCCAGTGTACCAGCACTGATGTTAACATGGTAAATACAAATGTCAAGGTCTTGTGCCAGCAAAAAGGCTGCAAATGAGGTTAGTTCTTGGGGTGCTATCCTCCAGCTATCCTCATGGGAAAGAGCAGCATTCAGGGGATGGGCAGCAGCAGAAATAAACCACTGTGGATATGGTTTACTTTCTTAGATAACCCATTCCCCTCACAGAAGAATGAAATTCAAAATCCTGGTCCTTGCAGCATGAATAAGAAGGAGGGGGGAGTATCTATGTGTAGGCTGTGTCATGTCTTAGGTTTATGATGTTCCCCTTCCACTATTTCTCAGTTTCTCCATTAAAAAAACCAAACAACCAACTAAAAACCCTCATAACCCCAACAAAACCATAGTCCCATGCTGCCAAATAATCAAGTCCTACCTGTTTCCAGGCACAGTCGGAGCTGTTGTCATTCACTCCTATCTCAGAAGGTCCCCCTGGGTAACTGATCCTTGTTTTGGTTTCTGTTGGCTGCAAAATTAAGTAGGATTACCTTGATGAAAAGGAATTGGGAAGATGAGATTAAGGCCTTCTCATTTAGAACTGCACAATAAGGTCCTTAAAAGAGCAAATAGTTCTGCCAAGCTCAAGGGTCACCTGAGAGAGAACTAAGGTCTTCATGTATAACAGGGTAGCTAAACAACATTAGAAGTTGTAGAGATCTTAATTTCAATGGTTTAATCTTGATGAATTCTCACAGGATGAACTACAAAGCTCTGTACACAATTTTCTTATTTCCTCCCTCTTCTCAATTTCAGGCACATACATTCACTAGATTTAATTTTCATTGTTGTTGTTCCTGTCCTGCGCCTCAGGCAAGAAATTCTTCTTAGATAAAATCCCAACAAAAGCTGGCAAAAATTGTACCCAGCTGGTTTCTTGTTTCTGATCTAAGCAAAGCTGTTGATGGTAGACCATAGAAGAACCATCTGCCAAGTCCTTGAGCAGCCATGGGTTGTTCTTCTCCAGCTGCCTGCCAAAGGTGCCCCATTGGCATCCTGATGGGGTGCTGCACATCAAAGTCTGCTCTTCATCCATGTTAGTGTCATCAGGAAGGTGGTTATTCTACTACAGCTCTTTGGGAGGAATGGAAAATTGCTTGAGATCTGAATCTGCCCTGGCTCTGTCCTGGATGAAGCACATGGAAAGCAGGACCAGCACTGGTGAAGTACACTGCCAAGACACTTCTATTCAACCTTAATGAGCAAAAAGTGCACTGATCCTGGTTTAGATGGTGCTTTTTCAGATTTGTAATAGCACCACAAGGCGGGAAGTAATGTAAATTGGAAACAGAAATGCCATTTTCATTCACATCTCTCGTATGAAGCGGCTGACGCAGAGAAGAGACCAGATGAGAGCCTTTGAAAATTAGATGTGGAGCTGGGGAAAGCAGAAGGGGATTAGGGGAGAAGAGAAACCTTTGTAGTTGGATTTCTTTTCCCCTCTCTTTGTTTCTATGGTCCCTTCCTGGCTGAGAATTCATTAGATTGCCTGATCTGCCAGGCTTTACATTCATCACAGAAAAATGTGTCAGGTCTACTATCTTCACTTTTCTTCTCAGCACTAGATCACTTACCAAGATCAGTCACTTTTCAGACATTACTGTTGTGATTGCTCACACCTTTGCTGTGCACCCATTCTGTATCCATCCCAGCACAAACAAATGACCTGTATTGCAGATTTATTGCTGGTCAGTTTATATTGCTGGTTTGATCCCCTCCTGAGTTCTCTCCCCTTACCTCAGCCCTATTCAAGCCCACCAACTATATTACACCATGGAATATTTTCTAACCATGGTGGCTATATCCTTTGTAGATAATGTGCAAGGTATATAATATACTGACTTATTTAGCTATAAAATATAAGGTATATATTAAGCAATATACTTGCTTAAGCTATAAAACCCAATTTGTACATTCTTTTCAAATGCAAGATTTAAAAGCTGTGGTGTGGACAGACATACCTACTGTTAAGAATGAGTGGGCAGTTAACAGCAAAAAACTTCTTGTATTACTTTTGCTACATGCTTCTGTTCTCAATTCTTTGACATCTCCATTAGAATCATAAAATTCACTCTTTTCTCTGCAAAATCTACAACAACTTGACAGGAGTTGCTTTTATAGGTCACCTATTTCACTTTGAAAAACCTGCCTGGACCTGAGTGCACTCAATGAAGGATGCAACTACAGCATCTCCTTTGATTATTCCATTAATACCTCTGCAACTGCTGAATCAGTCACCAGGAGATACTACAGCCAGGGAGGTGATGCTGTTTCCTTATCCAAAGAAACAGAAAAATACATCAGGGTCAGCAGGAATATAAATTGTAAATACATAAAACACACTGCCCTGCTCTGGGCCAGTGACCCATCCAGTTCAGGCTCTCATCACCAGCTCAGAGAATCTTCCTTCATGCTGACACAGGGAGAGGGCTTAGTTCAGGGACATTAGGAAGAAGTTCTTCCCCGCCAGAGTGGTCAGGCACTGGCACAGGCTGCCCAGGGAGGTGCTGGAGTCACCATCCCTGGAGGGCTTCAACAAACGAGTAGATGTGGTGCTTGGGGACATGGTCTAGGGGTCAGGGAGATGTTGGACAAAGGCTGGACTTGCTGATCCTGGAGGTCTTTTCCAATCTAAATGATTCTATGATTCTGTGGAGCAGAAGAACTCAGTCCTCTTTGGAATTTTTGTCCTCTTTCTAATAAATATAAATATTCCTGTTAATCTTGTGAGTCTTTAGCTCTTTTCTGGATCCTGTTAAGCTATTAACTACAATTTTATTTCTTGACTATGAAGTTCAAATTTATTTCATCGAGGCAACAAAATACTTTTTAGCTCTTTCAAACCTGCTGCCTTTCACTTTCCTGTATCTTCCCTTGCTCTTCTATTAAGCAGATACTCTGATTTTCACAATAATAGGCAGAATCATGGAATCATAGAATCATAGTTTGGCTTGAAAGGGACCTTGAAGATCATCTAGTTCCAACCCCTCTGCCATTGGCAGGGACACCCCCCACTAGACAATCAAAGGTAAATCTGTCATATTTCTACCTGGTTTTGTGCTTAATTTCTTACTGGAATTCACTAATTAGCACAGCTGTACCTGTACAATTTATATAGCAAACAGGTGAAAGATATTTCAATGCAAAACTTTGCTGTTTGCATCTCTTCCATGATTAGTTGGGCTCAACGCTTAAGTTTCTTTGAACACAAAGTATTTTTAGTCAGATTTTTTTTTTTTTTCTACCAGATGGCTCTATTTCCATGAAATCTCAATGAACAAAGCTTTGCTTAGGACTGCACTAAGGAAATAGCGTGTTTGAAATTGCAGGGAAGAGAATGCAATTAAAGGATGAATGAAAATTGCAGCTGTTGAGCTTTGGCCTAACTTGACTATCAAGTTATTGGAAGAGAATGTACATTGCACTGGTGGTTCACATCTGGGTTTTTCCTCCTTGACAGACAGTTAGAAGCTTTTTGAGGCTCCTAAGTCTAAACATCTCAAGGTGGAGAATTTATTTTCAGCCTGGTGTGTCAGATGGTAATTTCTTAGCCCTTTGCTTTGGAGAGCCTTTGACAAGCATTTGAAGAACAGCAAAGGGCAATTAGTGGGACAGAACTGCACGAGATATAACAAGATAATCCCACAAATGGAGTTTTGCACCAGTTCTTGCAGATGTGATAAATTACATCAAATAGCTTCAAGAAGGGCTATCTGCCTTTCCAGCTCCTTCTGCTCTCCCAAACACTGCCAGTCCTGTTTCTGGCTTCCTCTCACTATATTTAGAATTTCCTTGAGCTTGGTATTTTCCATCTCCCAAGATCTCTCTTCTGAAGTCCTCCTTTTGAAGGCTGCATTTTTGGCAAGGAAAAACAATGCTATGTGTCTAGGACAGATGTGTTGTCTTGTTCCATCTCCTATCCTACCAATAAGGGCTGTCACCCTCATTCCTTGTCACAGTTGGGACAGTCGAGCGACACAGATCTCTTGTAGCAATAGCCAAAAAAGCTCTTTATTACTGCAGGCAAACTCTTTTTATACATAAGGTTACATATTGTGTACATATTGTGTACATCATTCATTGGTTAAGCATATTACTAGCATGCTGTCTATTGGCCAATAGCTTATGCATACTTTTGCTCACAGTCAGGACAACATCCCTATCTTGTGGTTGCAGGTTCGTCCTTGTACTTGTTTATCCCTCATTTTCACAGGCACAGCCAAATCGCCAAGGTCGAAAAATATTATTGAGGCCTGCAGTCCAGCTGCAAACCTCCACAATTCCTGCCCTTTAAAACAATGTCAGGGCTATCACTGCAATCTGGGAAGCACTTGATGCTCTTCAGTGTTGCAGATCATCCTAAGTGCCATTTATATTATTTCAAATTATGCAAAAGCTAATGAAGGAGCAGGAATGATGTGAGGCCACGAGGATGATCAGAGGCTGGAGCACCTCTCCTACAAGGACAGACTGAGAGAGTTGGGGTTGTTCAGTCTGGAGAAGAGAAGGCTCCGAGGGGACCTTCTTGTGGCCTTCCAGGATCTGAAGGGGGCTACAAGAAAGCTGGGGAGGGACTTTTTAGGGTGTCGGGTAGTGGTAGGACTGGGGGGAATGGGTCAACACTAGAGGTGGGGAGATTCAGATGAGACGTTAGGAAGAAGTTCTTGCCCAGGAGGGTGGGGAGACACTGGCACAGGTTGCCCAGAGAGGTGGTGGAAGCCCCATCCCTGGAAGTTTTGAAGGCCAGGTTGGATGGGGCTGTGAGCAACTGCTCTCATGGGAGGTGTCCCTGCCCATGGCAGGGGGGATAGAACTAGATGATCTAAAGGTCCCTTCCAACCCTGACAATCCTATGATTCTATGATCAAAGTACAAACCATGAAGCAAAAAATGAAAATGGAGGAATGTAAGACAAAGTCAGGAATATGAAAAATGGCTGAGGAAAGCATCACCTAGATGCATCTCAAAAAACTCCTTGTTGAGTAAAGAATTGATATTTCTCTACTCTGCTGGGGGATAAAGAAGAAGTCTAAAGCTAGGGCAAAGTACGTGATAGGCAAAGACAGGTGACAGTTACTAAATATTTTTTTAATGAACTCTAGTGGTTCTGTTGATGAAGATACAGACTTTATTGGGCTATAATAAAATAATTAAAATGAGAGAGTTCTAAAAGTCATATTTATTTTTCTACATTAAATGTTCAATGCAGCAGAGATCCTATGACAAACAAGATGGTTTTTTTCTCACAGGGGACACATTCTGCTGGGAGAGATCTCCACATCAGCCTGAAAAACATCTGCTGAAGGTCTAAAGCCCATGAGGCCAAAAGGTGAGTGCTGCTTCTCAGCCTGGTTAGGCTCTCTCCTTTTGAGCTTAACATCAGCCCAAGCCCCGAGAGCAGAGTGGTTTCATCTGTTTGCCTTTGGGAAGAACAAACGTTGCAGCTGGACCAAGCCCAGGCTGCTGGGGCAGGATGGTTCCTGGGTCTGCTGCTCCATGGCCAGGCAAGAGACCAGCAGGACCTCGGTGGAGGAGGTAGCTCATGATGACCAGCTCAGCTGGGAACTATTGTGGTTAATGTACGAGGCTGCAACTGATCCTGGCTCACTGATGAAGTGGATAAATCCCAACAGCCCTTTAAGCCTCGAAAAGCTGCTTTTTGTTCTCCCCTGCCTCTTTTCTATCCCACAGACCAGGGATGTCCTGGGGAGGGAAAGACTGAGAGATCAGACCCTGCTGAGTTTTGGTTTTGGTTTGCTTTGAGGTTAAGGTTAAAGCTGCCATTCTACAATAGTCTCTTTGATTAGTGGTTGCTGAAAGGTATTGTGCCTTTCTGGGAAAAGGATTGCTGTTGTTTGTTTTGCTGTCTTCATTGCCCCTTGGTAAAAATCAAAACAGAGCAAATTGGTGTCAAGGATTGTATTGGGATTATGTGGCAGGGTTTTGGTAGTTGGTGGGGCTACAGTGGTGGCTTCTATGAGAAGCTGCTTAGCCAGACCCACCACTGGCCAAGACTAAGCCCACCAGTCCAAAACCTATGGACTGAGCCCTGGCTGCCAACTAGGCTCAACCCATCACAAGGATGAAAATATAACATAAGAAGAAAGATTAAATGGCTTAATGTGGCTACATGTGGTAGCATGTATGGTTTCCCACAAAGAGATCTGGCAATATATACTGAAGTTTGGATGTTATTCCTGTACAACTTCCATAGAAGATACAGCTCTGCAATGGTCTGTATTTCTGTAATTGCTTGGGAAAAAAATGTCATTTCAGTGCTTAACATAGAATCATAGAATGTATTGGGTTGGAAGGGACCTTCGGAGGTCATCTAGTCCAACCCCTCTGCAGTCAGCAGGGACATCTCTAACTAGGGCAGGTTGCTCAGAACCCCATCAAGCCTGGCCTTGGATGTCTCCAGGGATGGAACCTCCACCACCTCTCTGGGCAACATCCTGGGCTTTTCACAAGAATAGCAGAGCTTCTGAAAATGTTTACTTGCTGCCACAGCATCATAGGAGCACAACATGAAGTTCATCTCAAAACACAGTTGAAGAAGCTGCTTGTAAATATTTGGTAAGTGTAAAGCAGCAGCTTCGTGCTGTTTTTCTATTTTTTTTCTTCTGTCTGTGAAGGTGCAGTTTGGTTTTGAGTTGAATTCTTAAAGCAGAGAAATGAAATGCTGTGTGTTACAAGATAAACCAGCACTAGAAAATGCAGAGAAAGGGGTCGTGCTCTGCCTGTGAGGGCTGAGCTGAGAAGAAGCCATCAGTATGGATAAACCAAGCTGGTCTGTACTTGTGAGGAGTCTCAAACTCATGGTGACCAACTGGCATCTTTGGCTTTCAATACCTTAAAGAGTGTCAGGCAGAACTGTCATTTCCAAGAGGAAAATATTGCTTCTGTGATTTCCCCAGAGATAAAGGACTCAGAAAAAAGCAAGGCAGCAGTACCCTTTGGTACTTTGATTTCCCTAAGAGCAAAAAATATGTTTCTTGTACTGGAAAGAGCCTGCGGGAAAACAACTGCCTGAGTGGCAGGGGCAGGAGCCAGTGACATCTGCAGGATTTGAGCTGCCTGCCAGTTGTTCTCCCAAAAGACCATAATCAGAGAAGAGTCTGTAAATCTGCCAGCTCAGGAGGAAGCAGTTCTGAAGCAAACAGGCACACAGATAAAACTGTCAAGGAGAAGGGGTTTCTCAAGCTGTATTTCTTCCAAGAATAGTTTCCCGAGATGACAAGGTGTCTATTCAGATTTAAAAGATTACATTTGTTTTATTTAAAAGGGACCTGGGTCAAATGCTGCAGGGAATGAAAGCATTTGTCATATCTAATAACTGGGTGACATGCTCACAGACACATAGAATCGTTCTGGTTGGAAGAGATCTCTAAGATCATTGAGTCCAACCATCCACCAGCTCTGCCAGGGCATCACTAACCCATGTCCCTCAGCACCACATCTCCACGGCTTGGAAACCCCTCCAGGGATGGGGACTCCACCACTGGCAGCCTGAGCCCTCCCTTCACAACCTTTGTCTTAAGAAAAAAACCAACAAAGCAAACAAAAAACAAACCCTAGAGACATAAAGGGTTTGGAAAGATTCTTTAACAACAGGGAGCATCTTTCTCCCCTCCTCCTCAGGACTTGTTCTCCCTGAAACATTCATTTAAACAATTAATTCTGGCCAGTAGGCTCTCCCAAACTGTGCATCACTGAATCACAGCGACTCTTGATGTGCACTCTCTCCATCCACATGGATGCTGCCTTTCTTCATCCCTTATTGGAGAGTGTTCAGCTAAAGTATGTCACTTGGCACTTGTAATAACTTTTAAACACTGCTATTGCAATTTAGTGGCTGTGGTCTAGTAAATAGTGCTCTAGCATAGGTGAGAACTTGCTACCATACCTTAAATTAATCACATGTCTTGTTTCCCAGTTCAAGTGTTTGCCATTCACAAAAGCACCCTCTGAAACATCTCTATGTTGCAGTACGTAAATGATAAAGTGGAGAAAAAGATGAAATTTTGAGGGAGAAATTTAATGAAGTATAACAAGGGCAAGTGCAGAGTCTTGTATCTGGGCAAGAACAACCCCAGGTACCAGTGCAGGTTGGGGACTGAGCTGTTGGAGAGCAGCGTAGGAGAGAGGGACCTGGGGGTTCTGGTGGGCAGCAGGGTGACCATGAGCCAGCAATGTGCCCTTGTGGCCAAGAAGGCCAATGGCATCCTGGGGTGGATTAGAAGGAGTGTGGTTAGTAGGTCAAGAGAGGTTCTCCTCCTCCTCTACTCTGCCCTGGTGAGACCACAGATGGGATATTGTGTCCAGTTCTGGGCCCCTCAGCTCAAGAAGGACACGGAACTGCTGGAGAGAGTCCAGCACAGAGCCACAGAGATGATGGAGGGAGTGGAACATCTCCCTGGTGAGGAAAGGCTGAGGGAGCTGGGGCTCTTTAGTCTGGAGAAAAGGAGAATGAGGGGTGACCTCATTAATGTTTATAAATATGTAAAGGGAGAGTGTCAGGAGGATGGAGCCAGGCTCTGCTCAGGGACATCCAGTGATAGGACAAGGGGCAATGGGTGTAAGCTGGAACAGAGGAGGTTCACATCAATATGAGAAGAAACTTCTTCCTGGTGAGGGTGACAGAGCCTGGCCCAGGCTGCCCAGGGAGGTTGTGGAGTCTCCTTCTCTGGAGATGCTTAAAGCCACCTGGACATGTTCCTGTGTGACCTGCTCTGGGTGATCCTGCTCTGGCAGAGGGGTTGGACTAGATGATTTTTCAAGGTCCCTTCCAACCCCTGACATCCTGTAATTCTGTGTGACGCTCCATCAGTGGCCAAGGACCACATGAATGGTTATTGATCTTCGTGGTTCACTTCATGGTTATTGATCTTTGTGTGAGAATTGCTACAGATCATCAAAAGAATTTGTTATTGCAGGCACCATGTTTGAATTGACCTATTCATAAGAAAATATACACTGGGCAGTGTTGTGCTGATGTGATCTCGTCACTGGCAGAAATACTGCTCTGGAAATAGGCTACGTCTCTGCCTTTCATAGTGTTAGTAGTTACAGGATATGGGAAGGGAACTGGTTGAGATTCAAGTCTCTCCAGTTTTCCTTAAACAGTTGTGTCTTTTTTTCTTCTGTAAGGACTCTGAGTTGCACATAAACCTCATTAAAATTACATAACACATGTAGTAAAGATATAGCAGGAAGATATAACAAGATGATAACAAAAGGAGTGAAAAATGTTCCTTTGAAAAAAAATTGGGTGTTGATTTTGCTACCAGATGATGAATACCACTTCCTGGGGATCCTCAGATCTCCTGGAAAACTACATTGAGCTGTGATTTTTCATAACGAGGTTTAAAAATTAATATTGGTGGCTACTTTTTGTTTTTTAAGATCCGATGAAACATATGGCTGGAAGCATGAAAATGGATCCCCAAAGAGAAAATAGTAGGAATGACTCTACAGCTTTGTTCCTCCATCTCTCAGGGCAGGAATTGTCTTCCTATGTGTTGCAGAGCCCATGCTGTGAAAAAGCCATGGACATGAGGGAATCAAGCTAATGAATTATCCTATGGGTGACTGTGCATGGGTGCAGTCTTGGGCACTTCCAAGGGGCTTGTGACTCGCGGGACTAAGACTCCACAATCAGAGTAGGTTGTAAAGTAGGGATGTTTTATTCGGCGCCGGGCACACGGGGGCTAATGCCACCAAAGACGTGTGCAGAATTTCTCAAAGAATTACTTCCTCTTTATACAATCAACTAGTGCATATTCACAAGATTTCCAAATACACCCATACATATTCATGACCTGTCCCCACTTCTCATGCTAATCAGGCTCCTCCCATCTGAGGCTGCGCAGTATCTTCTGGTGGTGGTCGCAGGGGGTCTCAGGGATGAAGATACGCTGGTCTTCCTCGCTGAACTCTCTCTGACCCCGGTGTTCTGCGCATGCCTGGTGTCCATTTGGTCTCGGCCCAAGGCTCCAATCTAGCCCAAACCAGCCCCTTGGGATGAGGTCCTTTGTTCTTAGGGAGTATCTCCACTACATTCTAATTACTCAAAAGCAGTAAAGTGGCAACACAAAGCAAGGGAAAATTAGTAGAGCAATAATGCCAAGCAAGGGAAAGTTACAAAATGTTACTTTTGGGATGGCTTATGCAGGGGAGCAAATGTAGCAACCTTATTCCCATATATCAATAGCAAACTCAAGCCTATGTATCAATAACAAACTTAATCCTATGTATCACTTGGTGGGCCCCTGGCATCCACCACATGCTTGTTCAAGACTTGGTTGGATGTGGCCTTGAGCAACCTGTCCCTGCCATGGCAGGGGGGTTGGAACTAGCTGATCATTAAGGTCCTTTCCAACCTAAACCATTCTATGATTCTATGGTTCATTTTTGCAGATGGGGAAAAGCTCCTGACTCTGTCTATATGTGCAAGGGGAAAACAAGAGTCACAGACAAAATAAATACAATTCTCAGAAGTTACCAGTGATCTGATGAGCTAAACATGACTTTTTTATGTGGGCTGTTGGTTACTAATCCTTACCATTTACTGTGGTTTTGTTTATTCATTGCTGTGACAATAGTAGAAGTCATAAATTTGGTCATGAAACAGAGGACTGTCCATTTCTTCTAGAAAAAGGGAGTGATAATAATAGACGGTGAACTGAATTTTCTCCCCTTCTGGCAACAAAGTTACGTAACCTTGGGGCGGCAGACTGCTTATCACAGGAGACTTGAGCCAATTTATTGGAGAGATCTTTCAACAAGTCAGGGATTCCCAGCTCCTCCTGTACAGAATGGACACCAGGAGCTTCTGTCCCTCTCAGATACCTCTTTTAAAATGGTTCCTGCTGTGTGCTTGCTCTGCTGTGTTGTCTGTTACCTTCTGCCCAGTGTCTGTGCCCTTGAGTTACAGCACAAATCTGAGTTAACCTCGTCCCCTTGAACTGTGGCAGCAACTGTGACCAAGCTTAGAAAATCAGCCGAGTTGTCCCCTGAAGTGGGGCAGGAGGCTCCAAGGGAGTGTCTGTCAACAGCAGGGAAGTGTTGGACATCAGGATCCATGGGCTCTCCAGCTTGTGGTTTGGGAGCAGTGTGTAACCAAGAGCAGAACAATAGCCCTGAAACCAATGTCAGTGGTGGTAGAGCTGTGGAATGTGCTCTGAAAGGCAACGGAACCAAAGGGAAATGGTCCAAGACACTTTAGTGCAAAGGGTTTCCAGGTCCTAGTGAGCTTTTAGGGGTAGAGGTATGTGGAAAAGGATTTTATTCCTTCTCCAGTGCTGCTGCCAAAGATGTGCTGCTGATGGGTCAAGGAGAAAATGGCTAAGACAGTGATATGGACACACCTGCTGGAATTCCTGAAAGCCAGGCTGTCCCCTAAGGGGTTTCATCATAGACAGCCAAAATCTGTCCCTTCACCAGGGGATGATTCAAACCAGCCTCCTGGACCAATTTATTGCAGAGCACTGCAAATACACACCCCCCTTCTGCAAGACTTCAGCCCAGCCTTGGGCACTGTGACTTGGGGACTCAGCAAAACTGAACCCAGCTCTCGGGAGTGCCCAGAGCATGAGGAGGCTGCAGAGCAGTGCAAACCTCTTGTAGCTAAACCTCCCAGGAGCTCAAAAGCTGGAGCATTTGGAAGAAGGAGATGGGGATGAATAAATCTTCTCGGTGCTCGAATTCTTGCGCTAACACCCAGCCGAGTTAAAATCTATTGTGTGGAGTGGAAAATGCAGCAAAATGCGAGTGCTGGTGTGCTGGGCCAAGAGCAGCTGGGTTAGAGCCAAAGCTTCATGAATCTCCAGGCATTTTTCAGCTGCTTTGTCTCCATGTTCAGATGCCCGTAGATCAAGATCAGGGTGTTGAGAGAAAAAAGATGCTTTTCTCTCCTGAAACTCGGGTTCCAGATTTCTATTTTCTTTCCCATTTGGCTCAATATAAACAAAGTACTCAATACCAAGGCAGATGCTTACTTGTTAAGAATTTGATGGCTTTTTTACCATGAAAGAAACATTTGTGAGAAACCTCAAGCTTCGGGAGTTTTCCAAACAGCTGTACTAAAAGGAGGTGGTGGTGAGGCTGGTGTTGGTCTCTTCTCCCAAGTAACTAATGACAGGACAAGAAGAAATGGCCTCAAGTTGCACCAGGGGAGGTTTAGGTTGGACATTAGGAAGAATTTCTTTACTGGAAGAGTGGTCAGGCACTGGCACAGGCTGCCCAGGGAGGTGCTGGAGTCACCATCCCTGGAGGGGTTCAACAAACGAGTAGATGTGGTGCTTTGGGACACGGTCTAGGGGTCAGGGAGATGCTGGATGAAGGTTGGATTTGATGCTCCTAGAGGTCTTTTCCAACCCAAATGATTCTATGACTGTGAAGATTGTGTTTCTACTGACAGATGCAGAAAAAGAGATGCTTGGTTTCCCTTTCCACCTCATCTGTTTCTTTTCTGGGTCTGCATCCTTACATTCAAACCTAGACAGAGCTGGTAACTAATTTGTATTTAGTTTTGTATTTGTAGTTCAAAGGCAAAAACCCATTAGATGGGTGGTCACAAACCCCGGGCCACCTAAAATCCTTAATCTTTCCCTTTGTAGACTGCCTGATAGCCACTGACAAGTCTATCTCCTCCTCTCATCCAGTTCCCACCAAGATGTTGGTAATTTTTTATTTCTTTATTCTGTAGAGTGATCTCATTTTTGCCTTTCTTAACGCCTTGTTTTTGTTACTGGTAATCAGTTTTCTGTTTGGCTTATTGCTGTAATGCAGAATATTTTCTCATCAACTATATTAGGCACATGTCCACAACCTGCAGAGACTGCAGAGAGAAGTACCAGCCAGAGCCACACTTGCTTGTCATGGCCCTTGTTGGGAGTTTAGCTTCTTGCAGTTAAATAGAGCCAGTTCTGGACTTAGATATGAACTGTATAATGTAGATGAGGGAGAAGGAGCATTGATGCTTGCTCTGCATGGAGTTGTGTTTCCTTCAAACAGTAAAACCACCAATCACTGACCTGGCTGCACAGAACCTTCTGCTAGGAAAGCATCTCAAGATGAGAAAGGGAGGGAGCCATGAGGTTCTCTTTGGCCTTTCCTCTTCCAGAAAGCTGCAGCAGGATCTTGCCTCCAATCGGTGCTACCAACATGACATGATTAGAGCTGTGGGAGCAGCCCCCCACCCAACGGGCTGGAGATCCATTACCCCCAGGTCAGGCCAATTGCACGTGTGCTTACGTAGCCTGGATAACCCATGGGAGAAAGCTCAACCACTTCACAGGTGTGGTGGTGCTGAAATTGGGTCCTGCCAGATGTGTGCTTAGCAAAGCCAACCAGCCATGGTTGGGAGAGGATTCTGGGAAATCTCTCTTTGCTTTCATGCAAAAGCTTGTGTATAAATGCCCAGATGTTTCATCCCTGCAGATTTTTGACTCTCTGCTGATAACAGCAATGAAATCACTCTCAGTTCCCAAAGATTAGCATATTGGGTTTAGCAGCTTGGCTAGGTCTGGATCAGATCAAGGGTTACTTCTCTTTTAACCATAGCTATGTCCTGCATGCTCAGCCTGTAAACAATCTCTGTGTGTTTCTTTTCATGCTGCTTCTAAGAAACAGAAACCTCTAAACACAGCATGTGAGCAGAGCAGGAGCCTTAAAACCTTCTAAGAAACAGAAGCAGCATTCTCGGAGCAGCACATTTTAAAAGGTTTTTTTAGTATATTGAAGACAAGTTGGCCTGAAATTAAGGCTCGTAAAGCAATTTCATGCTGCTAACAATCTAAAAATATTATTGTTTGTAAAGAAATCCATGTCTGATCTTCATCTGAGACACATTTATCCTCTTTTGCTGCATAGCTGGATCACCTGGCTGTTCTACAAAGCTATTTTTTACATTTTCAGCACCTTTCCCCCACCCCCCCCACACCCATCTGAATTCTTGGAGAACTCAAAAAAATGATTACTTCCATTTTTTTTTTGAACAACTGTCCATTTGTCAGAGTTTTCTCAAGGAAGACCAATTGCTTTGGTGCATCTGCCACAGGGGTTGTACAGCACAAGCAGGTCCTGCAGTAATCACAACCTACACACATGTGTAGGAACAGTCTCTCTTCCAACTCTAACCCCTATAGACAGAAAAGATGGGAAGGAAAACAGAGGCAAAGCCCTATGATATCCAAGTGTCTGAAATTAATGGGAATTGGGCACATAATATCTCCTCGTAACCTGGGGCAAAGCAAAATTTCAGCAGTCCTGAGATCCTTCAAACCTTGTTTAAGCCCTGCCCAAGTTTCAGCCCGTGGACATTCCCATGCCACCCGTATTTCTGCAGCTGGCACACACAGCTACAGAAGGTCTCAGAACTTGCTGAGCCAGAGGGGATGAGAGATGGCCAGCAGTAAAAGCTTTTCCCTTGGAGATCTGAAAACCACCACCTCTGCTTGCATGTCGAGCAGCTTTGAAGGAAGCCACAGCCTACCCCGCTGCCCACTTTGTCCCATTACTAGGGTGTGCCCCCAAGACATAGGTGATGAGTGTTCAACTCTGTGCTCTGGAGGAAGAAATGAAACAGAGACCATTTGCTTTCCCACGGCCTGAGTGCTCTGCTTCTACATTTGTAGCTGCTGCCTTCTGGTCATGTCATGGTTGTAAGGCTCCTGCTCTGCTCACATGCTGTGTTGACAGGCTGGACATCTAACTGGGGCTGAGGGTCCCACCAGGTCCATCCTGAGGTAATTTTTTCACATTGTACAGAGAGGCAAGGCCAAGTTGGGATAGGAAACCCAGAAAGCAATGTGCTGCTTCCTCTTCTACAGGGTGTCTGAAGGCATTTTAAGATGGCCTCAATGCCATTGACACCAAATCAGAGTCACACAGAATTGCTATGATTGGGAAGGACCTATAAGATCATCGAGTTCAGCCATGATCTATCTCTACCAGGCCACTTCTACACCATACCCTTGAGCACCATATCTAGACAGCTTTTAAATACATCCAGGGATGATGATTCAACCACCTCCCTGGGCAGCCTGTGCCAGTCCTTGACAGTCCTTTTGGTGTAGAATTTTTTCCTCATGTCCAACCTAACCCCCCCCTGGGGTAACTTAACAGCATTTCCTCTGTCAGATGCGGCTTGTAAGAAGAGACACCTCAGAGCTCGAGTGTCTCCTTCTAGTTCCATGTTCCTAAAGGCCAAAGAGCAATGTGAGGAGGGATTTAGATCCAGGAGCTGTCACAACAGTTGTGCAGCCCCATCAAAAAGCAGGGGTATAATCCTCCCTGGCTTCCCACGGGCACCAGCACAGGGGCAGCATTAGTTGCTCCCAGGACCAGTGAAGTTACCGGGTGAAGCAAAAGGTCCATGTCACTGTTAGAGATGGTGGGATGCTGTGTGCAGTCACACAGAATGTATTAAAAGTCCTTTTCTGACCGTGCGTGACAGCGACTGCCAAAGCACTGGAGTCCAGCAAAACGTGGGACTAATGAAGCCATCCCTACATTACCCAAATCAGCTCCTCTGTGATTTATTGGATGTCTCTGGTCCTCACCCTGGATTTGCTGTCATTATTTAGCTAAGGCAAATGTTTTTCATTGAATGCCTGTCAGCCTTCCAGATGTACTGAATGGGCTTCCTCACCTTGTGAAGGAAGGGTTTTTCCAGCTTGCTTCTCTTATATTAGCGTTTGAAAACAGGATCAAGGAATCAAATATTATTTGGGCCTTTTTGAGTCTTAAATAATTCACAGAATCGAATCAGATCCTTCTTGCCAGATTGATGAAAATTACCTTCAACATCTGAACTTCAGGATGCTGGAGGCAACAGCAACTTTATAAGTAAGCAATGCCATGATATGCCTAGAATAGCTTTTTGAAAATTGATTTAACTGTGTAGTGAGAATCAGAAAACTTTGAAAAACACCAGTCCCCTATTTTTCAACCATGACTATTCAGAAATCCCACTTAGTGGATGAGTTGCACAGTGTAACTTAACCCAGCTCCAGTTTTTGAAAACCTTCCCCAGCTGGTACAATAATGTGCTAATTAAAAAAAGACTGGGCAGCACTTTTACTAATCCCCCTGATTTTTCTACCACTGCACACTCCTGTTTGCACAGCTTCTGCTGATCTCAGTTACCTTGCCTGGCTGGCCCACTCCTGCCTGCAAAAATTCTATTGCAGATACAATTTTAATGGCAAAACTGCACATTTAAGAGTATCTTGGGTCTGTGTGAGGTGGTGAATTGCTTACAATGGGTTTTTAAAATCTTCTTTTTGAAAGACTTATTTTGACTGGGCTTAAGTCAATCACTTATAAATTCAGGTAATAGAAAGATAAGCTGCTGCTGAAGTGAAATATATGCATGTACAAGATCTGTGCCTATGTGTCAGTTTAGAAATGGATCTAATTGGGGTTTTTTTTTCCAAGACCTTGTTTGAATTCCAGAACAGAGATGCAATTTGGTTCTGCCAATGCTTAAAAACCTGTGTTCATTCATAGTGTCAATTATCACTAATAGGTATGTGTCAACTTCCAGTTCAGGGGCTATGATGAGACAATAATCTAAAACATACGCTCGTGTGTATCTATTTTTTATCCTTTATTTACCTGATCAAAACTTGTGACAGAAAGTGGCATTTCCATCAAATCTGGAAAAGATTATTTATCATCTTGTATTGTTTTTAGACATATCTTTGGCATCTTTATCCACATGCAGCTTTTTGAAATACAGACATGGAACAGAGTGTTTTCTAGCAATTAAATTAGGACTTAATTGTTAGAAAAACTCCTATTTACACGTGGTGGGGGGTTTTGATCAAACCTATTGACAATATTTCCTGAGCAAGATGCTGCTCAAGATTAGCAACAGTGCTTTAAATGCTCTTGATCTCAATTAACCCTCGAGTCCAGGAAAGTTTTAAGTGAAAAAAGTGACACCTCTGTGAGTGTGACTGTCTTGCAGGTGGGTTCTGCACCTCTGCAAGAACAAAAAAGCTGATGGAGACAGGTAATGTTGATGTAATTGTGTTTATGTACAAACAAAGGCACAAAGTTCTCTGTTCCTATGTATAATGGCCTCAAGTTGTGCCAGGGGAGGTTTAGATTGGACGTTAGGAAGAAGTTCTTTACTGCAGGAGTGGTCAGGCACTGGCACAGGCTGCCCAGGGAGGTGGTGGAGTCCCCATCCCTGGAGAGGCTCAACAAAGGAGTAGATGTGGTGCTTGGGGACATGGTCTGGGGGTCAGGGAGATGTTGGGCTGAAGGTTGGACTTGCTGATCTTGGAGGTCTTTTCCAACCTAAATGATTCTATGATTCTACCTGAGAATTGAACATGGATCATGCCCTTGGCTTTCAGGATGAGGTCTTGTTTCGCCTGCTCTTTCTCCACCATATTTAGAGCTTGTCCAGGCTGTGTGCTCAGTTTCCTGGCTTGTTTAATGCCCAAAGGTGCTTCTCCTCTTTCTCCTCCTTTTTGCCATCTGTATTGAAAACAGCAAAACCTGTGTCAGCTCCTTACTTCATTCCCAAGTGGATTTCTCTGTGATTTTTGTCATGCAAAGCAATAGGAGGGACAGCAACATGTGCATGGGATATTCTCCAAAGAGGTCCTAGACTATGGCTACCAAAGCTACCAAATCAGGTACTCAGAGATCTGGCTATAACAGCTACATTACAATTGCTCCCGACCTCAGAATTTCTCACACACTGAACAAAAGGTTTATTTTAATGGCATTTTAACTGCACTCTGTGCAGTTATCCAGGCAGTTTAGAAAGCTGAGTTGTGCCATAGGAGAGTTAGTCTCTCTAGATCATGGTTTGCAGTGGATTTTGAGTATTTGTATATCACTTGTTGAAAGTGGCTGCAAACACCATGGTCAAAATAGCAAAAGAGCTGGAGGCAGTTATGGGGAAGAGCCATGTCCTGCCCTTCCCTCTTCATCTAAAAGAGTGAATGGTGTGTTGAAACTTTCCTTTGCAAGTGATGAGCAAGTGGTTTCATGCATGAATCTCTGCATTAGCAGTTTCTGGCAGGATTGAATGGAACGCCCCGGAGAAAAAGAGCTCTGAGCTGTACCATGCTCCCTCTTATCCTCTCTCCCAAAAGAGGTGCAGGAGATCTAGAGACATTCCTGCTGACTGCAGGGGGGTTGGACTAGATGACCTGGGAAGGTCCCTTCCATCCCAACCCATTCTGTGGTTGATTCTGCAATATCTCACTGCCCACACAAGACCAAACCACCCAAACCCACCAGAGACTCCGGGGCCGTGCCACACACATACACCCCAGCTTGAAGCAACGCATTTTGGGTGCTACCTTCTTTCAGGGTGCACTAATTGGGGCTGATCACCTGGCTGCGTTATGCATTTAATCTGGTAAAAACCATAACCACCACCCCCCACCACCCGTTTGCTCCCTTGTTATTAGCTCTTCGGTTTCTGCTGCCTTTGCCGCTTTGCCAGGCTTTGTGACTCTGCCCAGGGGAATAAATATTGGTAAATATTGGGGGGGTTTTTTGGCTGTCACACCAGGGGTCCCTTTCCTGGAGCTCTGAGGGATCCCCCCCAACTGCCCCCGACCCCCCTGCCCCAGCCCAGCCGCGCCGGGTCCTTTGCGACAGCGCCCCCTGGTGGCGGCTGAGGGCCCGGCAGGAGCGGGCCGGGACGGGGATGAGGATGGGGATGAGGATCGGGGGGGTCCTGCTTTTCTCAAACAGCTCAAAAGTGACTAAACCACCACTTGAAATTTTGCCGAGAGGCTCAAGCCTCTGGCTTTGTGCGCGTTTTCACACAGCTGGAGTCCAATGTAATGTTCCTCTAATTGTTTCAGGTTGGTTGAGAGGGATCCCAGCCCTTGCTCCAGTTGGCAGCAATGCAGGCTCATTTTTGGAGTGGAAAATGGATTTTCGTATGGTTAATTAAAGCGCATTCCACTTCCTCATAAACAATTGCAGAGTGCTCTGGAAGTGATTTCTCACTTTTCCCTCAGAACACCCTGCCTCGAAAGAAAGCAAGTACAGAATCTGTTTCACTTTTACCATTCAATAACTGAAATGAAGAAAGAGAAAAGAAAGAGCAGAGGAATGGGGAAGAAAGAGCCAGTGAATCCAGCACACCAGCAGCCTGAAAGCTGCTGTGTTTTTCTAAGTATTGTGGAGGAAGGACGGATTCGGAGGTTGGTTTTGAAGGGATGGAGGTTTTCCCATACAGAGTGGATAAAAGCCTGGTGAAAGACAGAAAGAAAAGTTTTCACTTGCACTCAGCCAGACTGATGTTAGACTGTGGGAAGCCTCAAAAACAGGCATTTTGACCAAGTGCTGGATCCCTTTGGGAAGAGCTTTCACCACTGTATGAATGCACTGATTAAAATGTAAATTTGGCTTTACAAAAGCATATGTTGTAGAAACAAGTCCCCAGGAAGGGTTTGAAATCCTCCCCTTCTCAGCTCTTCCCTTTCTGCACAGCCAGAACTCCTGTCCCTATCAGCTGGGTTTTTGGTGGTGAAGCAGATCCTTCTCCATACTCATCCTCAGGCTGTGATGAGTCCTGCAGGTTTCCTCTGCACACCTTCAGAGGGGTCCTGTTTGTCTGGGATGTTTGCTAGAAAACCTTCCTTTTCCATTTCTTCTCCAAATCTACTTCACCTTTTCTCCGGGCTTCCCTAAGAGCACAGACGTGTTTAAATTTCCATTGAGAATCCCACCTCTTGCTGTTTCACTCTTTTTGGGTGGAAATAGGGCTGCAGTTCTGTCTTATAGATACCTCAAGAGAAGAGCAGTGGTTAGTTAGTGGTCAGTTAGTTTAAGCCCAGCTGTTAACACCTCTTACTCCACAGCAATCTTTAGACTAGTTATTTTAAAATTAAATTAATTACTGAGAGCAGAATTTAGTGTTATGCATAGACTTAGTAAAAAATGACTTAAACAAAGCTAGTTTTAAAACTCAATGTTCACATAAGCCTTAAAATTGTGTCTAGAGTTACACCAACACTGTGGAAGAGTGAACTTCACTCTGTACAGAAAGAGATCTTAGAATCATGGAATCATTTAGGTTGGAAAAGACCTCTAGGAACATCAAGTCCAACCTTCATCCCAACATCTCCCTGACCCCTAGACCCTGTCCCAAGGCACCACATCTACTTGTTTTCTGAACCCCTTCACAGACGGTGACTCCATCACCTCCCTGGGCAGCCTGGTCCAGTGCCTGTTTGGCCAGAATGGAATCCTGAAATTCTTCCTTTTGCTCCCCAGGAAACCACACAAACAGAGCTACGACCTAAACAGCCACACACGACTCTAAAATCCCAGTTTATTACTTAAAATAGATGTCTGATATCTTCAGGTTTTGGCATGGTATGAAAATATGTCTTCAGCATCACAGGCAAATCCAGAGCAGGGCTCAGAATTCAGGAAAATTTGCAAGGACTTTTTCTGGAGGGCTGTGTGTCCTGGTTTGAGTTAGACCCAAGCCAGTTCTGTTCAGAGATTGTACTTTCCAGCTGAGTCTCTGCTCACTCACTGCACTTTCGGAAGCTCACAGCAGGTTTTTGCAGACAGTGTCTGCTTCTAGCAGTGATAACACCTGATGTTTAGAGTTCCTACCAAGGATTGGTGTGTGCAGACCAAGGTCACTGCTAGAGCTTGTGAACCACATCAGGGGTGCAGAAAGGGAAAGGTCACACCTGCGGGGAGGAGCGGCCAGGACAGGGGACCCTAAACTGACCAACGAGGGATTCCAGCCCATCTACGTCATATTCAGGATAAAGCTGAGGGATCACCAGGGTCTTGATCCCCCTCCTCTTCCCTTCAGGATCCTTGGGCATTCCTTTTTCCTTTGGTGGACCCTTCCCTTCCTTTGGCCTTCTGCCTTCTCAGTCCTGCCTTCGATTCGTGTGTTCCTGTACCCAGCTCCTGAACCTGGCTCCCATCAGCGCTGAGCCCAGCCTGGGGCTTTGCCACTGCCTGCTCCACAGCCTCAGTGGTGACAGTGATGTCACTGCCACCAGGGGGAGGTTGGGTTCAATACTCCTTTGGTATATATTTGTATATACTCCCTTTTATTGTCATTACCTTCATTAAAGCTGTTTTAGTTTTCTTAGAATCATACAATAGTCAGGGTTGGAAGGGACCCTAAAGATCATCCCGTTCCAACCCCCCTGCCATGGGCAGGGACACCTCCCACTACATCAGTTGCTCACAGCCCCAGCCAGCCTGGCCTTCCAAATGTCCAGGGATGGGGCTTCCAGCACCTCTCTGGGCAACCTGTGCCAGTGTCTCCCCACCCTCGTGGGCAAGAACTTCTTCCCAATGTCTCATCTGAATCTCCCCACCTCTAGTTTTGACCCATTCCCCCCAGTCCTACCACTACCCGACAGCCTAAAAAGTCCCTCCCCAGCTTTCTTGTAGCCCCTTCAGATCCTGGAAGGCCACAAGAAGGTCCCCTCACAGCCTAAATCCGGAAGCCTCTCTCCCATTCCCTTCCTCTCCCATTAGGGAGGGCAGGGGGCCATAAATCTCCCTCCCTTATTCTCTTTCTCTTCCTCTGATTGGGGCGGGGGAAGGAGGGGATAACAGAGAGCATCTGTTTGTAGGTGGATGGGATCTAAACCTTGACACTGGGTAAAAGGGGAGACATTCTCACAGCTCATTTCATACAATTGTGGTTTTCCTCGTGCCACTCCTCCAGCTCAGGGTTGCATTTGAAATTTATTCCTCCTGGACTGTGATTGCTTATCACTTTCGGACTATAACTTGGGTAACTGCATAATACTTCCAGGGTCCTCAATTTCTGAGCTTTAAGTATTTAAATTTTTGTTAGTGAAGTTAAAATTCCGCTTGATACGCTGCAGCTGCCTCTTTCTTAATGTCACGACTGCTGCTCACCAACAAAATAAGTAAAAAAAAAGGAAAAATAAACCTTTTTACCTGCGTGTTTCTGCAAACACTTTAACCCAGCCTGTGCCTTCCTTACCAAAACCCATGTAGGATTTATTTTCCCCACATGTCAGATCAAAGATACCAGTTCCAGCTGTTCTTGGTCAACTGTTGTCATTGGTAACAACTAATTAACAACTAATGTAACAACGCTCTTAAGTTTCTGGAACTTATTTAATTCACAAGGAAAGCAAAGAGGAAAACAGAACAAGAAAGTCCTGCATCCTGACTAGTCTGTCAGCAGAGGAGAGGAAAAAATCAATAGAAGGTGATCTCTCAGGCATGCCTTTGATGTTGCAGTGTCTGCAGCCAAGAGCTTCAAAGCCCGTGTTTTGGTTTCTATCTGAAGATCAGGTTGTAACTCCAGCACAGCACTTCCAGCAGCTCCCACCAGCTTCTCCTCTGACATTTTCCAAATACTGTGTGTTATCTACGTGCACAACATTATGTTGTGGATTATTCCTTAGGCAGTACAACTGGAGGAAATCTCAGGATTTTTGATCTCAAAGTATCTCAGGGTATTTTTTTTTGACAATAATACTTGGCCCCCAAGTGTCACTAGCAAAGGAAATGGTGAATCTTATTCATCTATATGTTATGGGAGACACTGGGGGGAATTACGCTGCTCTGTTTGGTACTGCCAAGGCATCCAGTGAAACCATTATGCCCAGTATTGGGTACTGCACTTAAGAAATATGTTCATATGTGGTGCTTCGGGACATGGTCTAGGGGTCAGGGAGATGTTGGACAAAGGCTGTATTTGATGATCCTGGAGGTCTTTTCCAACCTAAATGATTCTATGATAAGGAAGTGAGGTGCAGAAGATAGCAATGAAAAAGGGATCAAACAAATATGATCTCATGAAAAAGGTTTGAGGGGCTGGTTTTGCATGTTTTAAAAAAAAATAAGAAGACTGTGGGGGTCAGAGTAGAAAGGGCACGGTGATATTCCAAAGGTCTGTGGGTAGTCACACAGAGAACTGAACTTCTGTGTCCTCAGGGGACACTACAACAGGCACTGGATTCAATCACAACAGGGAAGATGAAGAAATTAGTCAGGCACAATGTTTAAGTGTTTGTGTGCAGAGTGGTTTGTAAGAGCAGCTTAGATGAATGTCACTGGGGTGATATAAAACTATAGTTGTGCTGTCTCAGGCTAGGAGACTGGGCTAGGGGAGCTCTGGGGAGGGAGGTGGGTGCTGGGCTATGGGTAGGCACAGTCACCAGCAATCCATGTGCTCTGCCTTCAGGACAATGAAAAGTGTTCCAGTGTGAACAGTCTAAGAAAATAAGGATGTTGAAGAAAACGCTTGCAGCAGAAGAAGGAAGAATTTTGTGGGAGACCACGTGTGTTAGAGCACACCAAATGTGCCTGCTTAGCTATCAAGAGCATTGAAGAGCAGCTGCCTGAACATCCAAGGTGTCCCTGCAGCAAAATGGCAAGTGACAAAGCCCCAAAACCTGCAGTTACTCAGGGAAACGTGGTGGTATGGAAGCAAGAAAGGTAAGTAATTTCTTCGAGTTGGGTTTTAGAGGTTTAACAGAAAAGTATTTCAGTCATACTGGGAAAAGCTACAGCTGATCCTGTCCTGGTGCCCACCAGATCTCCAAACTGGTGGCTTTGCATACAGGGTGTTCTGGGTGTCCTTGTTTTCAACTGAAGCAAGAAAGGCAGGTGAAAGAGAGACCAAGGAGAGACAAGAGGGACGGTATTTTCTTGCGGTTAATTAAGAAGTTAAATGATAGAGTGTGCGTGATCTACCAGGAGTGTAAAAAGACTAGTACAGGTTTACACCAAGGAATGGGAAGTTGTGGCACTCCTGGGAAGTCAAGGCAGCCTGAACTGCAGTGATCATACACTGGCGGAGTTCAGAGTCCTGAGGGTGCTGGGTCAGGCAAGGAGTAAAGTCAGGACCCTGAATTTTAGGAAAGCAAAATTCCAACTCTTTGAGGAGTTAGTCAATAGGACTCCCTGGAAACAGCCCCTGGGGACAAGGAAGCAGGACAGAGGTGGCAGATCTTTAAGGACACTTTCCATAGAGCATAAGGGCTCTCAATCCCTGGGGGTAAGAAATCAGGCACAGAAGGCAAGAGACCAGCTATGAAGACAGGTGAGACAGTTGGGGTTGTTCAGCCTGGAGAAGGCTCCGGAGAAACCTTATTGCAGCCTCTCAGTACTTAAAGGGGCCTGTCAGAAGGATGGGGCCAGTCTTTTTAGCAGAGCCTGTTGGGATAGGACAAGGGGTGATGGTTTGAAACAAAAAGAGGGAGATTCAGACTAGGGAGAAAGAAGATATTTTTTACACTGAGGCTGGTGAAACACTGGCCCAGGTTGCCCAGAGAGGTGGTCACTGCCCCATCCCTGGAACCATTGCAGGTGAGGTTGGTCAGAGCTCTGAGCAACCTGCTCTAGTTGCAGATGTCCCTGCTCCCTGCAGGGGGTTGGACTAGATAACCTTTAAAGGTCCCTTCCCACCCAAACCAGTCTGTGATCCTGTCCGGGAAATGGAATGAGGAAGGACTAAGGGTTTGCAGCATGTGTTATACGAGGAGAAGCTCAGAGAGCCTGGGTTGTTAAACCTGTAAGAGAAGGCTCTGGGGGATCTTCTCCATGGGTAACAGTGGGGGGCAAACAAGGCAGAGGCAGCCTCTTCTGGCTGACAGGACAAGGGGCAGCAGGCACTGCCTGAAATACAAAAATTCATAGAGAAAACGTTTTTATTGTGAAGATGGTGAAACATTGCCCAGACACATTGTGGCCTCTTCATCCTTGGAGATACCCAAATCCCAGCAGGACAAGGTGCTCAGCAACTTCTGGCTGACTCTGCAGGAGCAAGCAGGTTGGACCAGATGCTCTTTCCTACAGCAAGTCCAGGATTCTGTGGAAGGAAGGTCTGCTTGTTTAATAGACAAAGCAGTATTGCACTTCTCCCCTGCTTTGACCAGTACAACCACCCCATCCTCTCCCTCTCCCATGCCTCAGCTCTGCCCTTTTGATGGGCAATCCAATTCCCTTCATGCCTTTGTGTGCAATAAACCTTGGGGAAAAAATGAGGGCCCAATAAACCCCCTCAAGAGGCGGCCTATGAACACCAAGGGCACGTCCAGGGCACACAGCCGAGTCCGTGGGGTCCTGCTGCCATTGCTCCCCCTCACAAAAGCAGCGGCGGCCGCTGCCCGACTCCTCTACGGGGAAGGAGCCCGGGCGGAGCTCGGGGATGCCGAGGGGGAGAGAGCTGCGCCCGCCACGCACCAAGGTGGCCGAGGGCCCCGCTTCCGCGGCGGCGGGAGAGGCCGGGAGGGCCCG
>VYZX01006914.1:64593-90904 GCA_013401335.1 Brachypteracias leptosomus
GGCCCCGAGCAGCGGGGCCGCCGCTCGGCGCGGTGGGCGGGGGCCGGGCCGAGCGCGGAGCTGGCGCCTTCCCCGGGAGCCTTCCCGAGTGCCGGCCGGCCCGCGGCTGGGGCCTGGCCTCGCCTAGCGCGGGAAGGCCCCAGGCCCGCCCGGAGCTCCCCGTGTTCTGCCGGCGCCCGGAGAGGCGGTGGGAAGGCCGGGGAGGATGGCAGGTTTTCCCCGCCAGCCGTTTTCCATCGTATTTTGTGCTTTTGTAGCCATATGCAGCATTTAGTCGGTTTACTTACCACTGTCTTTTTCTGGAGCTTTAATATGTTGAGTTTTAATCCTGAGAACTAAATAGCTACATCTTAACAAACCATGACTTCAGATTTTTCGGCTCCGATGGTGTTTGCTTACACACACTTCCAGGGAAGTAGATACATCCGTCTCTGAGAAATTTAGATACATCCATCTCTGAGAAATTCCAGCCTCGTTTCAATTGCTTCCATGGGGAAAAAGGAGCTTTACATGTGTGAGGTTATAAGCACCCTGACGGATGACTCTATAGCCTGTGGGGAGCTGGGCTGGCTGACTCCTTGAGATGGCTGCTTTGGTCTTGTATCTTCTTGCTGGTGCTGCTTAAAATACCTGTGTGGCTTGTTTCCTTCAGAGCAAAGTAGCCTTGCAGACAGGCAAGTCATAATTTGTCTGAAGTAACAAAGGAGAACTAGTGTAATTACTAATTATTTTAATGGTAGCTGAGACTGACTTATTCAGCTGCTTTAACATCTTGAATGCATGTACTGCAATTTTATGCATAATTATGTCCGTGGAACTGCAGTTCTGATGTCTAGTTTGTGTTCTGATTCTGGAAGTTAGAACCCAGGAATTCTTGCATCAGCTGCTTTGTCTCTGGTGATCACAGAGAACTCATCTGGAACTTCCTGGTTTGGATTTAGTCGAGGTGTCAGTAAAACTCTTTTTTTTTTTTTCCTTCCAGAACTTCTGTGTATCTGGTTGTTAGGAGCCAAATAGTTTGTTATTGATAAGTTGGTGAAACTTTTCAAAGCCAATGATCCTGTAAAGTTGAGGAGGGTGAAGACACATGAAGACAAATTTACACCTTAAACTAGTATAAATAAAGCTTTGTTGTGTTGAATTGGACTGGAGCTTATAATTTTTGGAGCTGTCTACAAAATGAACCTCCCTGGCAGAAACATCTGAGTGCTGCCCAGGAGTGTGGCACAGCAGAGGTGGCACAGGCCCTGTTTGCAAGGGGAAGCAGTCGATTAATGTCCATTTATCATAGAACGGGTTGGGTTGGAAGGGACCTCAAAGATCATCTCATTCCCCCCCCCTGCCATGGCAGGGACACCTCCCACTAGACCAGGTTGCTCAAGGCCCCATCCAGCCTGGCCTTGAACACCTCCAGGGATGGAGCATCCACAACCTCCCTGGGCAATCTGGGCCAGTGTCTCACCACCCATTTGCTTTATTAAAAATCCTACTATCTCTGTAAAATCCTACTAGATACCTGAAAGTTCCTCCAACCCTGTATCTTTGTGAAGCTCTAGCAAATAATACTAGAGAATGCTGTGCTTTGGAGCAGCCAGATGGCTTCAGTGCAGATTAGTCTTGATAATTTTGCCCCTCATCATAGATATCTGGGCAGTGTAGGGTAAGGATACCAGAACAGGCTTCTTCAGTGCAGGGTTGTGGTCTGCTTTGTAGACGTCCCTGTATTTGTTCACATTAAAGACACGGGATTTATTGATGCCCTCTCTGTTAGAATCCCCAGCATTTGCCACTGTTACAGGTTAGAGTGACATTGGCTCCTGTCTTGAGAATTGCTGTTTGCACTGTGAAGCTTTGATGCTTTTGCTTTTTCTTCTCCTCTGTTCTTTCACTTTCAAAATCCCAACTTACAGAAAATCAGCAAGTAGGCACTTGAAATAAGGAGTAGATATATATGGAGCTGGATTTGAGAAAGAACTGTGTGTTCTACAGAGGAGAAAAGCCCATATGGGAGTTTGGCTCTGAGAGCAGAAACACAACAAAATTTACAACCATCTCTACCCAGAAGAAGCACAAGGTTTGGTGTGTTGGGGTGAGGGCTTCAGCAGAGGGTGTGGAGTTACTCAGTGCTTAAATGGTATCATAATGCTTTGGCTAAACATACCAAATAGAGAAAAGGAATGAAGAAACTTCTGAAACGTCTATCTCAGAAAGACAAAACACAGATTATGCTGCTTATCAGACTGGTTGGTTTACATGGTGATTTGTTAAAGTGTGTGACCTAAAACTCCTGCTTAGTTCTTGTTTAAGCCCTTGATGAACAAAAGTTTCAGGCATAGACTTCCTTCTCAGGTTGTGGAGCTCTTCTGTTAGTGTCCTGAGAGCAGTTAGCATGTTATGACTAATTTTTAGGTTTGCAGAAGCTTGATGTGACCAGACTGGATGGAATGGACCTTCAGAGCAGTTCTCTGTTCAAGGCCAGCACTGTTGTTTTTTCAGCATTAAAATTACTGTGTCCAGAAGTTGTTCTGTGTAAACTCAGGATGTGCTTCATGGTGGTCCAGGGCAGAAGATGTCTTTTTCTTCACAGAGAGATTTGGGGTGGATGGGCTGATTCCTTCTTAGAAATTATTCCACCCGATATAAGCAAACTCCTAGAGCCTTGCAAAGCTTCTTCGTTGAAGTGAGTCATGATCTTGGAGATGGTGCTGATGTGCTTGTCCCCAAAGCTGTGGCCTCCTGCTGATGGAGGCAGCTTTCCTTCTTGTTGGGCAGACTGTGGAGGTCACAGGAGGAGGCCAGCAGACAGTGCAACCAGTTGTGGGCATTCCTTGATGACCCTGCATTGCAAGAGCATGATTCATACCTGTATCTAACTAAGCTTTAGAGGGTAAACCTCTGGCAGAACATTTTTGAAATTCATTCTAGCACAGTGTGTACAACTGAAGACACTTCAGCAGTTTGGAAGCCCTCAAGCTTCAGTGTCCCATAGATAAGGATGCTTTTGTGGTGCTGGGCTTCAGACCTCTATGTTCACTGCCTTGCAGTAGAGCCTTTTTGAAACACAAGTTCCAGAAAACTGGAAGAATGTCACAAGAATATTGTGTGTAGGAGCATGAGAAGTGCAAGGAAAAGATTGTTTCGTGGGGGTAGAGGAACTGCCAGCCTTGCAGGGTGCTAGAAAGCAAGAAGTTGGAGAACGGCTCCTTTGAAGTGGTGGTATTTTCATGAGTGAGGGTATTTGGATGTGGAATTTTAGCTATCTATAGGAACATTCTTCAATTACTAGGAAAGAAAAACTGGAGAGAGTCTCAATAAGCATCTAAAATTGTTTGGTGTACTAAATATATATATTATAGTGTGAAAATATGGCCAGATATACTAACAGAACTGACCAATAGCTATGATGTCAGACTTGAATTTTAAGTGCAGCATTAAGAAGCATTCTTCTGGGGGAAAACTGAAGATCTTGTGTGTTAAATATCTCAGGTCTGCAGATGATGAGTAGGTTAAAAGTGAGTCTTTGGGTTAGTGCCTTCTCGGTCAGACTGGGTGAATTAGGCTTATTCACTAGCTAAAGAACTCATTAACAACTTTTAATCACTTGGTCTCTGAGGTTGTTTCCCACCTGTGGGGGAAAAGGATGAGACCTTTGCTACTTCATAGTGTTGAGATCTGATACAGGTTCTGCTGTAGCACCAGCCTCTTCTAGGTTTCTCCCTAGTCCAGAGCATTCTTGCCAAGAGAGCTGTTGGTCAATCTTGCCTTTTAAGAAACATGGAAATGAATGTGTCTCACAAATGAAAGTATGAAGTGTAAGTTAAAATGTGCTTAATATTTTTTTCTGATGCTGAGTGGTTGCTTTGCATAGCCTTCAGAATTTGAGTCCTTAATAATAATGAAATGGAGTAGTAGCTGGTAGTCTGTTGAAGGTTTACTGCTTTCATATAGATATTTTGAGCTGAATTAATACATAGATGACAGGAAATTTGGACTATCACAGGAAAAGTAGCTCTAAACTGTCAAGCAGCCTTGTAATTTCTCTTGTCTTATAATTGGTCGCATCAGTTACGCCTTGGGACAAGATGTGTGGTGTTTTTAAAGAAGCTGGTGTAGTCTGTGTTTTGAGTATTATACTTGTCTTAGATTTTTACAGATCTAGAAAAAAATCCTAGTTGAGATTGAGGCCAAGGAGCAGTTTGCGGAACTGAGGGAATGTTGAGGGGAAACTGAGAAGTGTTAGAAGTAATTAATGGGGGGTGATTACTGTGCTAAAAGGAACTCTTGACTTTTCCAGATGATTTTCGATCCCACTATGAGCAAGAAGAAGAAGAAAAAGAAGAAACCCTTTATGCTGGATGAGGAAGGAGGAGATCCCCAAACGGAAGAGACTCAGCAATCGGAAACAAAAGAAGTTGAGCCAGAGCCAACAGAAGACAAAGATGTTGAAGCAGATGAAGATGACAGCAGGAAGAAAGGTGAAATGAATCCCTGCAGATAAACTCTCAGTACTTCTGTATTTTGAGACTCCAAGCCCCATTTCAAGAATTTGCCATCTCAGTGTGTAGTGCTGGGGCTCAGGTTTGTTTAGAGGCTTGTGGGTGATGCTCCACTGCCTCTTTGGGAGCTGCATTTCACTCCTGCTGGAAATCATGTTCACAGGCTTATGTAAATTCTACTTCCTTCACTCAGAGTCTTTTGTGTGAGACAATAAAAAGAGAATCCCTAAAATAGCTGGCATGAAGTTCTATGTTTTCCACATACAGTTATTGCAGTAATTACACAATTATGGCTGGTTTTCATTTCAACAATTAAGCAATAGTGTGATAACAGAAATACATGTAAAAAGGGTTTAGATTTTGGACAACTTTCAGGAAATAAGCCTGCAATCGTATATATAACCTTAATTTTTTAAATTGAGGCCAATGTCATTTCAAGATGACCTGATTCAGGCAATGCTGTTATCTTAAATCCAATTTGTTGAGAAAATTGGCTCCTGCAGTAGACCAAAGAAACTATACCTTCCTCCTACAGTTCTCTTTTCATTTTTTTTCAAGCATTTCTACTATAATGGTAAGAGTGGCTGGCTTCTCTTGTACAGCAGAAAGAGAGATTTAAGCATTAAAAAATAAGTAAATGCAGGTAGAAGATGTGGGAGCTGTAAAATAGCACTGAGGTATTTGGGGGTAAAGGAGAAAGACCTCTTTAAATCTTGAAGGATATCTGTAGGGGCTACAGATCCATTGCTTGTGTCTTCCTGCAGTGTTTTGAAGATTTGGATGTAAAATAGAAACCAAATGTTGAAGCTGTTTCTACAGCTGTTATACTTCTGGCAATCCTTTGGTTTTTTAGATACAACAGATGACCTGGATGATTTGAACTTCTTCAATCAAAAGAAAAAGAAGAAAAAAACAAAAAAGATATTTGATATAGATGAAGCAGAAGAAGGTGTAAAGGTTTGTTTGCATAATTAAACCATCTTGTCTATGCTTGAAAACTTTCTTGCTTTCATTTTCTGGGGATTGGCAGTGCAGGAGAAGTAAATAGATGTCATAAGCCATGCACAGAATAGTCCTCTGAAGGGCAGCCCTTCAAATAAAGGGGATATAGCTGTGAAGAAATGTGTTTTTACTCCGGTGTTTTCTTCAGAAATGTTTGGCTGCTCTTTCATGTTCCAGAAGGTGCAGGAGATATTTTTACTCTTCTCAAGTTTATTCCAAGTGGTGGTTTTGTATCACGTGTTAGTGTAGCTGGCAAGCCCAGAGAGCCAGAGGGCAGAGAAATGCCACGTTATGTGTAAACCTCTTCTTTAGATTTTGTCTTTTGGGAAAGAAAACATCCCTCTGATCTGCCCAGACAGGTGAAATCCTTGCTCTACATGTGCAGAATTGTGATAACAAATTGAACTGGCTGCAGGTAGCTCAGTTTTGCCTTACCTTATTGTCTGGCATGTAGGGGTTTTGCACCCTTATGTCCTAAAATGACTGATGCCTCTAGGTAATTATAGCATGACCTTGTTCTTAACCAGCCAGAAGTTAGCCCAGAAGATACTTGCCTGTGTTGATTACCTAGTAGAAAACTATTTCAAAGGAACAAGTATAAACTAAGTTTTAATACAAACCTGCTGTGTTGGATGTGTTTACATCCTTGCATCAGAACTTGGCATATAAAAATCTGTCCCTACTTCATCATAGTGGTACAACACACTCTGACATACTTCAACTCCATTCTTATCTGTTCCATTTCAAGATAGTGCTGGATATTACTAGGATTAATCTAGTGTAGTGTATTACTGGTATTATTTCTACTGCTATACAATGAAAATTTGTGTTTAATGCTGTAAATTATGGTCTTACCATTTCTTTCAGGACTTGAAAATTGAAGGAGATGTGCCAGAGGCAGTAGAACCTGAGGATGACCTTGATATCATGCTGGGCAATAAAAAGAAGAAAAAGAAGAATGTGAAGTTTCCAGATGAAGATGAGATAATGGAGAAGGATGAAGGTGAACGTATAACCCAGCTTAGTGAGATGTTGAAAGTGAAATGTAGTCTGTGAATAGGTTTTGTTCAAGTGCCTTTTTTGTTTCAAAATTCCTGTTGTTGCCTTTACCACTATATTGTTTATTAGAAAAATGTCCTATAAAAGCACTATAAATTTGCCCTAAGTGCTGGTGTCTCTTGTAGGCAGACAGAGAACACTCATGTTCACATCTTAGTGAAATGTTCTTTGATGTACCTTTTAGAAATGGTGTAGACATGAGGTTAAAGAATATTTCTTAATGAATCCCATATGATTTTCTTGACAGCTTTTGAGGATGAAGATAGCAAAAAAGATGATGGAATTTCTTTTNGGACTTGTCAGAGGCTCGTGAACAGAAAAATAATAGAAAGCACTTTTTAAATCACAGTTAACTTTCATATAGGGCAGTATTAGTGTATATATATTAGAGTGTGTGTGTGTATATAAATATATATATATAAAAAAAACACCTCTGCAAATAGGCTGAGGTATTGTAGATTATGACTTAAACCCTTGGGGAAACAGCTTTTCTTTTATTTTGTATCAGAACATTTTAAGTGTGTGTTCAAAAGCACGTGGGGAAATACTAATGGGCAGAGACAGTCTAATATTCATTGTGANCTTTTGAGGATGAAGATAGCAAAAAAGATGATGGAATTTCTTTTAGCCTTCAGTCAGGACCTGCGTGGGCAGGCTCGGAAAGGGACTACACATATGATGAGGTAATGATCAAAAGATTTTTGAAAATATTTTCCAAGTTGTTGTGCATCAGTAGAGCAGGGTGGAAGGGACCTCGAAAGATCATCCAGTCCAACCCCCTGCCAGAGCAGGATCACCCAGAGCAGGTCACNCCTCTGCAAATAGGCTGAGGTATTGTAGATTATGACTTAAACCCTTGGGGAAACAGCTTTTCTTTTATTTTGTATCAGAACATTTTAAGTGTGTGTTCAAAAGCACGTGGGGAAATACTAATGGGCAGAGACAGTCTAATATTCATTGTGAACAGTGTTTCAGGTTTTTTAGAAGCCCTGTACTTGATAGAGAAATGCAAGGTGTTGATGTGAATCCCTTTTTTTGCAGTTGCTCAATAGAGTATTTAACATCATGCGGGAAAAAAATCCAGATATGGTGGCTGGAGAGAAACGGAAATTTGTCATGAAGCCTCCGCAGGTTGTAAGAGTAGGGACCAAGAAAACATCTTTTGTCAACTTCACAGATATCTGCAAATTGTAAGTTTCCTCCTGAGGTTTCCCAGGAATAGTGGAGGAATGCACTTCTGTTATTGAACACATCTTTTTTTAATGGCAAAAGCCTACAGCAGCCAGAAGTAAACTGAAAGCTGTTTCACTCATGCTGGGCGTTTCCTCCACATCTCTGTAAGAAGATGTTTATGGAGATGCTGTATTGAGAGAATTTCTTATTTTGTAGTTAAATTAAGAAAATGGTAGGCTTGCTAGGTGGACCTCACGGCCTGAAATTAAACCTGTTCATTTTGAGTTCACAGGCTTCTATAGAGTCTATAGTTTGGTCACCAGTGATACTTATGTAACTCTTGGTCTGGGTGGGGTAGGAAAAGTGCTTTTTAATTTGAACTGGCTACAAATACTATTAGCTTGGTAAATGGTATGGAGTTCAGTAATTTTTTTTTCACCATTGTTTTCTACAGTGCTTTCTATGTCTTAATTCTTTCTTGTGAAGGCAGTTGTATTCTTTGTGGGCACTTCTGGGAATGCATATCCAATTTGTGCCAGAAAACAGTCCTGATGAAATCATCCTGAGGATCTGGGCTGTATAATAAAGTGAATTTTTTCAGGGAATGGTGGGGAATGGGAGAAGAAGAATGAAAATCTCAAGTTGAAAGGTGTATTTTTAATAGTTGCTGTGATTATGAGTTTGATATGGGGGGAGTGGCGGGGGTTTACTGGGGACTGTTCTCAGGTTTCTTGTGTCCTCAGTCATTGTCTGTGCTCTTTGGTGCAGACTCTGACACTGCCCTCTTTCAAAGTTAGTAATTTAAGATAGTTTTAACCTGCCAGTCCTGGATAAATATCAGATTTCTCGGAAGGGCTGAGTTTAAACATATCCTTACTCTTATTTTTAGATTACATCGTCAGCCAAAACATCTTCTGGCATTTTTGTTGGCAGAATTGGGCACAAGGTAAGGCTGCCAGGCTGTATGTGTGCATATACGTGCAGGAAACAATGACCTCATAGCTGAGGTCTGATGAAAAATAAAATTCTTGGGGTTAGGTTTATATACATATGTGTATATTTTGTGTGTATATATATATATACACACCTGTGTATATTGTGTGTGTATATATATATACACACATATATATCTATATTTGTGCTTAAACATCAGTGTTTTCTTCCCTGTACTGAGTGATTGCACCTCTTAGGAAAGAGGTACAGAGGCAAGTTGTTTTAAATCCCAGGGACTGGTTTGGATAAAGGTTTGGATTCCCAGTTTGGGACCTCTCTTAAAGACACTCTGACAGCAGAGCTGCTTGTCACAATTGGACAATGTGGCTCTTACCAGCTGAAGGCAGATGATAGATAGCTTGGGAGGAGATAGTGCCTGTCTAATGGCAAGCCTTGTGGACCTGTAGCAAGTTATTCTGTCTAATGCTGCAGCTGAATGCACCTGTCTTAGCATCAAACCAGAGTTTGCTGTGTCTCTGATCAAACATCTGATGCTGTGGTGCTGTCCTTTCTGGTTGTCTGTGCATGTCTCTGTTGTAGATTACAATGTCTGATTGTAATGTGTATATAACAAGTGCCTGTTTGATGAGGCTTTGGAGCCTTTTCAGCTCCAGACAACTTAAAATCATAGAAACCTTAATATGGGAAAAATATTCAACTTAATCCATCAGAATGGCTAGAAGAGGATCTTACTTGTCATATTACAATCTACTAGGTAGTTGTCTTGGTCACTTCTGTGAGCTAAGCAGGTGTTATTTCTCAATTCTATAAAGCTCTTCTGATTAGGTACCTTAACTATGAGACTGATCTCTGCTGGAGTTTGCTTTTACTGCAGTGAGGGTTATGCTTGGGCAGAACTTCCTGTGGGTTTTCAGGTGCCTTCAGAATATTTTTTTTCTTCAAAACCTGGCTTATTCTTATCTTGAAGAATACATTGCTACCTTGCTTCATGTTTTTGGCTCGTTTGAACATCTGATGTCTTTTGCAAATCCAGTAATTAATGTTTTCTTTGCATTTAGTGGCTCAATAGATGGTAACAACCAACTTGTAATCAAAGGAAGATTCCAGCAAAAACAGATAGAAAATGTCTTGAGAAGATATATCAGTAAGTATCACTTCCTTTTCCACTACAGATTTCTCTCAGACCCCTTTTGATGACCATTTGTGTGTGTGTGCTGTGGAGATTCTGGGCTAAGAAGCTTCAGCTTTGCTGCAGCTTTAATGGAGTAGTGCAAGTTCAGGTGGTTCTACCATGGCTATAAGAAGAACATAGGTTATATTCTCTCCTGGCACTGAAACATGCCAAGGGAAAGAGTGAGAGCATTGGAGAATTGCTTGTTTTCATCTGACTTGCATTTCTTGGGCTATGGAAAGTAACAGTAATTGTTTTAAAGGCTGTTGTTCGTGTTAATTAACAAATAATGTGCACACTGCTGGTCAAAGCACTCACAGATTGTACGTAGCAAAAAATGCTGCTCTAGTGCAGCCTGTGCAAGAGCTGCTGGCATCTGGGAATGCTGTTTCAGCAGAGGAAGTTCTGGAATGCCAGTGGGATGTCTTAACTGGTCGTTACTATTTTTAAACCATCAGTGTCAGTGCATAATGTACCATCTGAAACCCAAATCTGTATTAACCTGAAACGTTTAGGGTGCCTCAGTCACTGGGATTGTCGTAGCAAGCCGCTTCTAACGCGCATTTGAGCAGCCTTTGAAGCCTGAAGGCTGAAGAAGTGTTGACTTTCCTGCTGGTAATGCCTGATTTTTTAACTGCAACTTAATTCCTTTTCTGCAGAGGAGTATGTCACCTGCCACACGTGTCGCTCCCCAGACACAATCCTCCAGAAGGACACCAGGTTATATTTCTTGCAGTGCGAGACCTGCCACTCGCGCTGCTCCGTCGCCAGCATCAAAACTGGTTTCCAGGCTGTCACAGGCAAGAGAGCCCAGCTCCGTGCCAAAGCTAACTAGTCTGCTGATCAACACTGGATGTTGCAAAGTGTTCTGGGGAGATAGGACTGGACAGGTTTGCAATCGGGATGGATTTACCCTTGTATTAAAACAGGATTGTAAAAACGACAAGCAATTTGGCTGTTTGATTGGTTGGTCTGTGAAATCCTTGCAAGATGCAGATCCTCAAGCTGTTCACATACATTTGCTCATTGAATATATTTTACCAACTGTAAGGAACGTGATGGGGAAGGAGGTGCTTTTTAATCCATTCAGACTTCTGTAAAACACAAGATAAATTAAAGATACTATAACAGTGAGTGTCTTCAATTTGGGTTTGTCCTTCAGTTTCCTCTTTCTAAACTGCTCATGGGAGTGGTTGGTTCTACAGATCATGTCACTGAACTATGTCCAAGACCCAGAATAAACTTTAAGATAAAGTTATTTTGCTTTTACATTTTAGTTAGACTCTCATTAAACACAGAAACCAGTTACAAAGTCACAGGGATGATACACTAAGGTGAGAACTGCTCATGTAGCCACATGAATACAGGAATGTTTTGCACAGAAGGTGACATCAGGACATGTTGATTCAGTTTAAAAAGGCAGAGTTTAGCTTTGAGGTAGTTCAGACACCACATGGATGCTGAATCTCACATAGACTTGATAAGCTGTTCTGTAAGCTTTCCTAGTGTCATCATATTAAATTTTGCAATTTCTGATAGAGAAATGTCTCTATTTCTGAAGTCCTGCACTCTTCACCACTTTAAAAAGCATACCTAAATGCAGCAAAAAAAGAGGATATAGGTAACATTCTATGATGGCTGCAACATACTTAGATAAATCCTGAATTTACAGAAGATGCTGCCAAATAGCTTGAGTTCCCAATTAACACATGATGCTTCTCAGTCTCTGCTACTCTCAGTAACTCCAGGGCACACACCTAGTGCTCTCCAAACTAGGGTTTTTTCCAGTACTGTAGAAATTTTTACAGCTGCCAAGATGCAAAGGGGGAGTGAAGTTCCTCATTTAATGGCCAGAATGGCACAGGGTCAGGATAAGGCTCAGGACCCCCCATCCCCACAGGTAGGCAGAGTGGCCTTCTCCCCAGAAAAAGTGGTGGTCATTCTGCAATTCATCAGATAATAGAAACTGAAGGGTTTCTACCAGGTTTTAATCTTTGTATGTATATTAATACAGAACACAGTCTTGCTGGGAAGTCTCTTACTTGCTCTATGACAGCACTGTAAGGCAAAAATCAAGGTTTTCTGGTTGGTTTCTTAAAAGCATTTTGAATTTCAAGTGAGCTCTAACAAATGTTGGATGTATCTTTAAGTGAATAAAGCCAGGATCAGTGCCTCTTGTAACATTATTGTTGTATTGTTTTTTTCTCTAGTAAATACACATTCTCTGGTGGAGGTAAAACTTTTTTGAGAAGTGCTAGTTGTCTTTTGGCTTCAGTGACCTGCTGTTGGGACACACAGAAATAGCTGAAGAACAAAGATAGTTTCTGGTTTTAAATGTGGGGTTTTTTTTCCCCTGGGTCAAATACCTTTTAACAGACTTAACCCCAACATTATGACCTTGAGCCAAAGTTTGCCTTCTGCATGTTTGGATCAAAAAGATCAATTTAATAAATGCTCAAGCCCATCATGTGTGAGCTCTCCTGGCTTATATGAGAGTTTTATAGATGTGTTTGGAGTCTCCATATAATCCTGAAGGCATTGTTTTTTATTGCTAATACTTGAGTGAAACAGAATCATAGAATGGTTTGGGTTGGAAGGGACCTTAAAGATCATCTCATTCCAACCCCCCTGCCATGGGCAGGGACACCTCCCACTACACCAGGTTGCTCAAAGTCCTCTCTTGAGATGTAGACTCTTTAATTTTAATTTTCCTGTAGAATAACCTCAGTGATGTGTGAAGTGTCTTCTGATTCTAGGAGTGGATATTGATTTTTTAATTTTTATTTTAAAACCCAAACCCCTTCTTCCAGTGTACATTCAAGAAGGAGCATTGCCTACCACAGGTGGTGTATGGAACCAGCACCTCTTGCTGCTTGGGGAGCCCATGTAAGTGTGAAGTGCAGTTGTGTTCAGTAGCAAGAGTGGAGTTTTGTACTTGAGCTGAGCTTAAGGATGGAGTTCTTGACAGAATAAGGTGGCAGTTTGGGTCTGCACGCAGGCGTGTGTTTGGAGGCAGCCAGGACTGTGTTGCCCCATGAGTTTTTCTCTGTGAGCTGAAAATTGGCTGTATGGAGCTGATGGAGATGGGAGAACCAGATTGTTTAGGTACTGAAAGGCTGCAGAGAGAAAGGAATCCCTGTTTGGATGGGCTGGGGAGGAGCCTGTGAGCTGACAAAGGACACAGTGATGCAGCTGGGGTGCTCCTCTCCACTGCTCCTCCCATGGCCAACGTTCTAACAACTTCTCTAAGTGCTCTGAGCTGTTGCAGGTCCAGCAGTGAAGGTGCAGCACATCTTTCAGCCCAGAAAACCTCCTGAGACGGATCAGTGGAGGTCCTGGGAGAACTATCCAGAAGTCATGTTGCTGTCAAACAGCCTGAAATGTACTCATACCCTTGTAAGGAGAATCTCTTTATAAGCCACTTTTGCCAGGTAAAGGCTTTAGTCTCCATTATGTAGTCAGGGGATGGGAACTTGAGGGTTAGGTGGCCTTGCTTAGGTCACCAGAGTAACCAGTAAAATGGAAACAACCCGGTTCCCTGGTTCAGTGTAGGTGCAGTGGGATCAGCTGCCTTTGAGCTCGTGTGGTTCTGTTCTGAAATAACTTTACTGTGATGAAAATAAGTGACATTAAACTTCTCATGGAAGCTTCTGGCCAGAGCCAGTAGTATTTTTATAAGCAGAAATGGTGTAAAGAAGGAGAAGCATTTATAAAAGGTTCCTATTGAGAGTGGGGGTTTTCTGGTGAGTACTGTGCATGGGTCATCATCCACTGTGTCCTCCAGACATAGACACCACACCCTATAATCCCTGCTTTGTCACTTGTGGGCCTGCTTGTGCCAGGGAAACTTGGTCTCCTAAGATTGTAAGCAAGAAGAATTAAAAATGGACTTTCAAAGCTGCTGCTGCTGCTGCTGCAAACTCCGAGGTTTGTCACAAGTTGCATGGAACATTCTGCTGTAGTCAGACAAAAATGTGTATGATGGTATCTAGTGGAGGAGGCACAGAAATAGAAACAGCAGGAAAGCTCTGGAAGTCAGGAGAAGAAGCTGTGATGCTGACAGCTAAGACTCATTACAACTTTATCTTGATCTTTTAAATAATATTGCTCCAGTTACGTTCTGCCCCGCTGCTCAGTTTTTTCCTCCAGGTTTATTCCAGATTACCAGACCAGTAGAAGAGTAGCCTAGCAAGGGAGAGACCCAGCTGGAAAAAATTGTAACCCTGGGGGTATGTCTGGGTTCACTTATCCTGCTTCTGAGCTCTCCTGGTAGCTCTTGTGGTTTTCTAACATAGAATCAGTTAGGTTGGAAAAGACCTCCAGGATCAAATCCAACCTTTGTCCAGCATCTCCCTCACCCCTAGACCATGTCCCAAAGCACCACATCTACTCGTTTGTTGAACCCCTCCAGGGATGGTGACTCCACCACCTCCCTGGGCAGCCTGGTCCACTAAGTTCACCCTTCCCTAGAAATGTGAAGGACTCCACGGGTGGGGAAATGGGCAGTTTGGTGCCCCTGGAGGAGAATGGCCAGTAACACCCAGGTTGGAGATAGTGGTCAGACAAGCATGTCCTCATGGAAGCCCCTCCTGGGCTTCTCCAGCAGTGCAAAGGGCACCTACAGCTAAAGTTTGCAGGTGTTTGGATCCCCACAACGTTCATGGGGATGGGCCAGGGTTAGGTTGAATCTATATTCATAGAATCACAGAATGTTTTAGGCTGGAAGAGACCTCTGGAGGTCATCTGCTCCAACCTCCCTACACAAGCAGGGACATCTCTACCTAGGGCAGGCTGCTCAGAGCCCCAGCAAGCCTGACCTTGAATGACTCCAGGGATGGGGCCTCCACCCCCTCTCTGGGCAGCCCATTCCACTGACCTATCACCCTCATGTTAAAGAACTTTTTTCTAATATCCAGTCTAAATCTCTCCTTTCCCAGCTTAAAACCATCACTCCTGGTCCTGTCATTACAAACCCTTTTGAACAGACCTTCCCCTGCCTTCCTGTAGCCCCTTCAGGTCCTGGAAGGTCACTCTAAGGTCTCCCTGGAGCCTTCTCTTCTCCAGGCTGAACAGCCCCAACTCTCTCAGCCTGTCTTCATACCAGAGATGCTCCATTCCCCTGAGCATTTTGGTGGCAACGGTTGCTCTACTCCCATTCTGCTTTCTGCATGTATAGGGATTTTGGCAGGTAACCCTATGGCAGAGAAGGGAGCACAGCTCCATGTGTCCTTCAGTACACCTGTGGATGCAGAGAGCTGATGGAGGAGAAAGGTTACTCTGTTCCTCATCAGTTGCTTAAATGATCTCAGAAGGAGGAAAAAGGGTTTGGAAGGCAGATATTACTGGGAAATTGTGGAATCCTAAAGAGAAATGGGCTCAAGGGCTCTTGCTGACCTTTAACACGTGCTCTCTCACCTGTAAAGGCTTTGACTTGAAGGGACCTCGCTTGGCTCCTGTCCCTTGGATAAGAAATCCAGTGTTTTCAGCTCTTTCTATAGTCAAGAGTCAAGACAGGGAGGTGCCCCCAGCAGCAGTTCAACCACTCTCTTAGTTTTTAGGAAGACCCTGAGAAGATTGTGCTTTTACTGTAGGTGTTTCCCCATAGATGACTATAGATCAGCCAGGATACCTGTGGGACTATGTCGTATATATACTATACATTCTTACATATTCTGTATATAAGAATATGACAGGACCTGTGCTCTTGGTCTCCATCACAAGCCCAAGGGAGCAATCATACTTTCTTCATACCCAGAAGAAACCTGTGGAACCTCCATCCATGGTGGGCCTCTGGGATCACAGAAACTTTGGCTTTTCTGACACAGAAGCAGCTTCCTCAATTCTACATTAGTTTTACAACCCCTTTTTTCTTCCTCCAGCCTTGCTTTGGGTAATTATCCCATGGATTTAGTGTGTTTCTTCCATGTAGGAACATTGCACTTGGGATGGAGCAGGATGGTGAGACTTTGATGGCCAAACATGTGTGTGCCTTAATTGTCACCAGTGTTGGGTGACACGGCTGGATCTTGGTGCTTCTAATGTGGGCTTACAACCCTTTTTTGGTAACATCCTTTTTCATTAAAAGAAGAAAAGAGGTTTCTATTGCCTTCGTTACAGGGAGAAAAGCTCAATGTGATTTATTTTGAGAACAAGGCACGAAAGGCAAGTAAAAAATCAATTTTTGCTTCTTTTTAGTTTTGTGGGCTGAAATGTCTCTGTATTGCTCGTAGCCCCACCAGCCAGCTGCAGACCTTGTGCTGTGCTGGTGTTCAGCACCAGAAGAGCCTTTTCCCCACCAGGAACGTGAAAAGAAGAAGTTCTGGGAAAAGTGAGCTCATCTGAAAGGAAGCTGAAATTCTCTTTGCTGCATTGTCTCCACACTTTCTAACACCCTCAAACAATGAGCTGCTCTCTTACAAGTCTCAGCCAGCATTTCTTTCTTTCTTTTTTTGATCTCTTGGGTTCTCTTGAAATGGTTCTTTAGGTTTGAGGCTGTGGTTGCCCTTGAGGTTGCCGTTGAGGTTTCCCTGGTAGCGAGAGGCTGCTTGGGGCTGCCCATGTGGGCTCAACTCTTTTTTATTTATACATGACAATTTGTTTTTAATCCCAGACCTACTCCACTTGCTCAAATTCTTCTAGGCTGTGTGCTGAAGCACATTGTTTCCCTCTGCACTTTGTTCTGGCTGAGGGAGGTGGCCATTCAATCCTGCCCCCAACCAACAACTTACTTGGGGCTTGAAGAATGAGGAGTGTGCTGGGGCTGGAGCCCTGTCGAGATGCTGTGGGCAGAGAGGTGGCCTCTGAGCTGGCCAAACAGGAGACAGGATGCTCTGGCATGTGTGGATATCAAGGAGACCTTCCAAGCAGTAAGGAGGGGGCCAAGCTGGAGCACAGGGTGATGGTGATGAATGGATGTCCCAGCTGTGCTCCCAGACCTGTCCTCCTCTCTCCGGATGGCTCAGGACCCCTCAGCAGAAGGGAACTCCAAGCAACCATGGGGAGTGTTGGCACCGTTGTGGCTCTGAGCCCCTCCTGCCTGGGCTGATGGTCCCTCTGCAGCCTGAGCCCCCCCCCAGGGGCTGGCATCTCCACTCCTGCTGCTGCCATCCCCCCTGAGATGGGCTGTGGGCATCCCCGAGCAGCAGAGAGCGGGTGCTGGGAAGGTGGGAGGGTTCCTGAAGATAGGCACGTATGTAATGAAAAAAATAAGATGAAACTTGATGCATAGAACTAACAAAAGGTGAGGATGCAAATGGCATAGAGGAAGAACTCTGAGATGCAATCAGAAAGGTGTTGATTTGGGTGTGCAGAGCCACTGCTCCTGGGTTACCTTTCCTGCTGGCTTCAAATACTGTTGCTTGGGAGCTCTGCTGTTAAAAAGGTGGTTGTTTATATCAATTTACCTTCCCAGTTTGGATTGCAATGCCCAGGGCACTGTGCTTTGCCTGTTAATGCATTGAATGTTTTCCAGAAGTGTGGTATTCCCGACAGGTCTTGGACATCAACAGCCTTGGCCAGCCCAGTTCTGGGATGTTTCCAGCCAGTTTCAGCACCTTGCTCCCAAATTCACTGCAGGTTTCTTATGTTGTGCTGCTGGGGAAACGCTTTCCCTCCTGGGGGAATAATTCAGATCATTAAGGCAGGAGGTGGAAGTGGTGAGGAGGAGCTGCAAAGGCAGCACTTCATTCTTGAAAGCTGGACCTGGAGTGAATTAGAGAAGCCAAATGTACCTTTTTGTCCTTATTCTTTGCTATTATGGGTCTGAAGCATTTGACTTTTGGTGTTGGTTTTGAGGTGTCAGTGCTGTTCTCAGCCATGCTTTGGGTGGCTTTCCCCTCAGTAGGTCCCAGTGAAGGCAGCATCACACTGGTCCCTGTGTGCCTGTGCAGGGCTGAGCTCCACAGCCTGGGCAGTGCTCCTGGTGCTGCAAGGAAGGAGGAGACATTTTGGTGCTGGTCTTGTTAGGAAAAACTATGTCATGTGTGCAGGTGTGTGCCTGGTGAGGCTGGAGCAGGGGTGTTCAATCAGCTGCTTGGTTTTTGGGGGGAACAAAAGCAGGAGAAACATCAGGTGATAGAGGAGGCACTTGCATGACCAGAGATGCAGCTGTTGGTGACCTGCCCCTTTTCCATGTCCTCCGTTTGCTTCCTGGTGGGAAGAAATAGCCTGTGGCTGTGGCTTCATAGAATGGTTTGGGTTGGAAGGGACCTCGAAAGGTCATCTAGTCCAACCCCCTACAATAAGCAGGGACACCTCTAACTAGGTCAGGCCAGTTTGTCCCCCCAGCACCAGGCAAGGGCAGATGTGAGGAGCTGTCTGCTAAGGTTTAAAGCCAGGCTGCTTTCTAATAGACTGAGAGTAACTGGTAGGAATTATCTTTTTGCTTCAGTGTAACCTCTAGATACCTTTCAAGTTGTTGTGCTGCCCCTTCCTGGGTGTCCCTTGTGTCTGAGCTGGGGATTTTCATGGGGATATCCACACTTTGAGCTGGAGGTGTCTTGGAGGGTTGGTGCCTGTGCTGTTTGCTGTTACTTTTCTCCATGTCTTCCTTTTTTTCTGCTGTCCTTTTAGTTTAACTCCACCTTCCCACACTGCTGTTAACACATCTTGGTTTATCCTTTTATCTCTCTAGTGTCTCCTGAAGTTTAGGCTTTGGAATGTGTGTGCACATCCCAGGTGTTTGCCATAGGTGCATGTCAGGGGAGGTTTAGATTGGACAGTAGGAAGAAGTTCTTTCCTGAAAGAGCGGTCAGGCCCTGGCCCAGGCTGCCCAGGGAGGGGATGGAGTCACCATCCCTGGAGGGGTTCAACAGATGAGTAGATGTGGTGCTTTGGGACATGGTCTAGGGGTCAGGGAGATGCTGGACAAAGGTTGGACTTGCTGATCCTGGAGGTCTTTTCCAGCCTGAATTATTCTATGATTCTATGAAAAATGATTTCTGATTCCTTGGTCATACTCAAGCAAGCAGTTGCATGTGAATTACTTTGAGCTTTGAGTTACAAAGAGACTTCATTATGGTGTGTTTAAGATTATTCTGCTTTTGTCCTATTCCTCCTGCTGGCTGCCTTGGTCCTGCCCAGCCTGCAGTCCCTGCACATGAAGCTCTTAATGCATCCACTGAAATACTGGGTTAGCTGCTGCTATGCAAACAAGTTCCTAATTCCTGGTGTTAAGAGCAGGTACACACATTATCTCCTGCTCTGGTACAGTGCAGCTTTGGTGGCACTTAGACCTTTTTGTCTCTGGGAACGTGGTCTGGAGCTGCTTGTGCAGATGTGTAGACCCATGATCAGGGCTGGACCTGCCTCCAGGGTGCTGGGCTCCTGCACCACGCTGGAGGAGGATGCTGCACCTGCTGGGCAGGAGATCTGGGCAATGAGCAGGTGCTGAACTTGAGGATTTTCTCCCTAAACTGACACCATGGCTGTACCCATGTGCCCATCCACACCCCCCCTTGATGGAGCTGTGAGCAGTGAACACACCAGGGCTCTCACAGGAGCAGGGATGACTGCTCAGACCCCTCTGCCCAGTGCATTTAGAGGATTTCAGCTATGGTTGAGTCCTTTTGGCCCTGGACCATCCTCATCCAAGGCTTGGGTGTGTTTTCCTGGCAGAGGCTGGACAGTCTCCATCAGGAGCCCTTGGGGGCCTTGACTACATCTCTAAATATTTCCACAGCTTTCTTGAGAAGAGGAAAAATAGGGACTGAAATATCCTGCAGATAATGGGAAGACAATGCAGGAGGGATATTACAACTCTCACAGGGGCAGCAACTGGTTTTTGCAGATTCCCCAAAGAGCGGGTCCTGTTACAGCTCCAAGAACTGAAGCATTTCCAAAGCACTGCCTGGACTTTAAATGTCATGCTCCAAGTCAATAGGATTTATTAAAGTCAGTGGGGGCTTTTGTTGCCTCCCCTGACTCAAACTGAATGCAAGAGTGCAGGCATTTTTGCCTGGTAGATTGTCTTTCCATGCCCAGGAGCACATGAAAGGAGGACTTGGGACTCTGCTCTATTGCTCCAATGACTGCTGAGACCAGCATGTGAAAAAGCAGAGCTCAAAAACTTCATGCACATCTACTGTTCACATCCAGAGGAGCACAGTGAAGCCCAGAATGTGTTTGCAACCTCACACATTTTGTGTTTCCTCTGCAGAGATGCAGGCAAGGCAATGGAGACTGAGACCTTTGGGTTTGTTTCCAACAAAGACCATGCTGCTGTTGCCACCAAAGGCAACAAGCAGAGCAGCAAATGTGAGGAGCCAAGCAAGGGTCCAGGACACTTGGTACTGAGATCATAGGATCATAGAATGTTTTAGGCTGGAAGGGACCTCCAGAGGTCATCTGGTCCAACCTCCCTACACAAGCAGGGACATCTCTACCTAGGGCAGGCTGCTCAAGCCTGATCTTGAATGACTCCAGGGATGGGGCCTCCACCACCTCTCAGGGCAGCCAAGAGCTTGTGGGTTGGACTAGATGACCTTTAGGGGTCCCTTCCAACCCAGTACATTCTGTGAATCTATGATCTTGCCTTTGTGGGTGGTGGGGAAAGGCTTTAAGAAAGCAATTCTTTCCCCAGTTCACCAACTGGAACTGTACGTGTATGTCCAGTTGAGCTTCTCAGTTGAAGTTGGCTCTTCTTCTTCAGAGAGTGCAGATATTAACTGCTGCCCTGGGGCAAGCACTGGGGAGAATGGAATGGCCCAACCCTGGGCTTCCCACCACCCAGCAGGGATGGTTCTAGGACGTGATCCTATGAGGACAATGGCTCATGGAAATGAAGGTTGGGTGCATGGCACCTCTTTATGGTCATTTGAGAACTAATGAAATCTGACAGATCTTTTTGTGCCATGGATACATCTCTCTGTTAATGAGGACAAGCCCAGTAACGGGGGTTCTGCTCTTCCCCACAGTTGGTTCTCCTATGAAGCAGAGCATGGTTTGGGCTGGGGGTGAGGATAAGGGTGGATGGGCTGTGGTTAAAGCACCCACTGCACGGTGCTCTGAGCATGCAGCATCTCACGTGTGGAAGGATGGGATGGGGGAGGCAAGGAGCAGGGACTGTGCTCAGGTGCAACACTTCAATAGCACCAGTGGCTTTGTCTGCACTCTGTGATAAAAACTTGGGAGGTCTTAAACCTCCACAGCCCCAGCTGCCCTTGCCCATGTTTCACCTGCCTCCTTCATAGAACGTCAGGCGTTGGAAGGGACCTCCAAAGATCATCTAGCCCAACGCCCTGTCAGGGCAGGATCACCCAGAGCATCTCACACAGGAACACATCCAGGGGGGATTTAAACATCTCCAGAGAAGGAGACTCCACAGCCTCCCTGGGCAGCCAGGGCCAGTGTCTGTCCCCCTCACCAGGAAGAAGTTTCTTCTCAGATTTAGGTGGACCCTCCTCTGTTCCAGCTTGCACCCATTGCCCCTTGTCCTGTCACTGGATGTCCCTGAGCAGAGCCTGGCTCCATCCTCCTGACACTCTCCCTTTACATATTTATAAACATTAATGAGGTCACCCCTCAGTCTCCTTTTCTCCAGGCTAAAGAGCTCCAGCTCCCTCAGCCTTTCCTCACCAGGGAGATGTTCCACTGTGAGAGGTGACATCTCTCCCTCTGCTCCTCTCCTGATGGACCCAGCAAAGTCAGCCGGAGGGCTTTATGGCCTTAAGGGGTGAAAGGAGTGGTGGGCACTCCCTTTCCCATCTCACCACTGTGTCCTCACCTCTTCATGCAAAGATTTTCTGGCTAGTCACTTACAGAACTCAATAAGCATGAAACCACTCTCAGGTGATATATACCTGATACCCCAGGTATGGACCTAAGCCCCTCAGCAGACCTAAGGCTGGGCTGGTTTTGATCTTCTTCTTAGCCAAAATGTTTTGATTTGCTTATTTTCTTCTTCTTTTTCCCTCTTTTTTCCTCCTTCTTCTTGGCCTCAAAAACCATCCATTAGTCTGACAATGCTGCCTTCCTCATCTTGAAGTGGTGATGGATGGATGGATGATGGATGGATGGATGGAGGGATGATGGAGGGAGGGATGGATGGATGGATGGATAGATGATGGGTGATGGAGGAATGGATGGATGGATGGATGGATGGATAGATGATGGATAGATGGATGGATGATGGATAGATGGATGGATGGATGGATGGATGGATGATGAATGGATAGATGATGGATGGATGATGGATGGATGGATGATGGATGGATGGATGTTCAAGCCCAGACTCACCACGAACTTGACCCCATGCACTAGGCAGCTTTGCCCTCCATGCTGGGTAATGGCTGAGGCCAGGCTCAGCACTGACAGTGTGGTAGCACCTCACTCCTCTCCATGTGGTCACTGGTGCCCTCCAGGTACAGCTCAGGTGCCAGGGTTGGGATGATTACTCCAGTGAAACGTGGGCAGCTGGGAACACGTTGTGAGCTCTGCTCTGCTGACGAGGGGATTGCAGGGACATTGTGCTTCAGGAGCATCTCTGAGCACCACTGCCTTGTGGAAACTGGAACAGCCGCCTCATTTCCCCAGTTTCTTGTGAGCTGGACCAGTGCAAAGTCCAGAGATTAAAGGCCTGGGTTTGCTCCCTACTCTCCTGTACCAAATGAGTTTCCAGGCCTCCAGAGGCAAAGTCCCAGAGCCCCTAGAGAACCCAGATGTTTTGCTCAGCCCAATGGGATATAATTTGTGCAAGGAAAAGCAAATCCTGTGGGCAGAGCTGCGGGTTAGAAAGGGGAAGACTTGTCTGAAATGCAGGAAAAAAAAGCATGCTGGAGATGGAAGAGAGCAAAAGCAAATTAGATTTCTTTGTTTTATTATACAGGATCGTATGTACAAGGTCACCTTTCTCCCAAACATCAGCATCACAGTCAGTTCATAGCAAAAACTGCAGCTTATCTCCCAAAGCCTAGAGAACAGCTCCTACAACGGCTCAGTACAACACAACGGGGGATTGCACAGGACCCGGGGGGGGGAAGCACAGTTATCCCTGAACCCCTCAGCCACCACTGGGAACTGGGAAATGCAAAGAAACCATTGTGCTTCCAGAGCCAGGCTGGCTCCAGGCTGGCCCCCAGGGAGGGAAGCGTTGCCCCTGGGACCTGTTTTCCCCTTCACCCTTCCAAGAGATGCCGTAGATGAGGGTCTGGCTTTGAGCGCCCGAGCAGAAGCAGGAGTCCCCTTGCAGAGCACTCCGTGTTTTGTGGGAGGGTCTGACCAAGGAGAAGGTGTGGGCACCTGTCTGGGTTCAAAGCACTGGTATGTGTGTGTGTGTGGTTTGGAGGGGACTGGGGCAGATGGGCAGGACACATCAGATCTGAATAAAGTGCTGCATGAGCGTCGGTCCCATCTCCCTCTGAACTCAGGAAAACTGGACAAGCTCACCAAGGAGGAACAAACACGGAGAGAAAGGCTGAGAGACCTCTTGGGGGTTGTGGTGACAAGTCCCATGCTGGCTGCTGCAGCTCTCTGCTGGCAGGACACGGCTTGGGGCAAAAGCAGCTTGATTTGGGCAGCAGGGGAGATGCTCACACGCCCACATGCATCGTGCTGGGGGGGTGGTCACTGTCAGCAGCCTCCTCACACTCGGGCAAGTTGTCACGCTTGGCAGGCTGGTGATGGGGCTCAGCCTCCAGAGGCAGGACCAGGAGCTGCTGTGCCCCTCTCCTGATGGGCCAGGGTGGTGTGAAGACTCAGCGAGGCTGGGGCAAGAGGAGACGAGAGCACCCTGGGGAAGGAGCTGATGGCTCTGGGCTGGAGAAGTGGGTGGGTTACAGCCCTCCCAGGGAACAGCTTGTCCAAGAAAATGGTCTCACCCACACATGCTTGAACCCCCCTTGGTCTGCAGAGACTTGCTCAGGCTTCACATAGTGGTTTCCCAGTGGAGGACAAGGAGACTGAAGGATTGAAGATGATGTGTACTTTGTTTCTCCTGCTTGAGATCACTTGGGAGCTTCCCTTCCCCTTCCCTTCTCTTCAAGCAGCTGCCAAGAGCCCAGCACATGCACCAGCTCCTCTCCTGGTCACCTAGAAGTGACCGTGTACCCACAGCAGCTCATGGGATGACAGAGACATGACAGGAGATGACAACTCCCCCCACACCCTCTTCCTCAACATGACCTTTAGTGTGAGAACACAAATTGTCCAGACTGAGACAGAACTTTTCCCCCAGTTACCAAATGCTCTGGCTCTCACCCAGCACAGGAAAAAATGTCTTTATTGGGTTAGGTGTAGTTGTCCCTCCTCTCCTACAAAGCTCTCTAGAACATCTCTGACTCAGTTGGTGCCNTGTGCAAGGAAAAGCAAATCCTGTGGGCAGAGCTGCGGGTTAGAAAGGGGAAGACTTGTCTGAAATGCAGGAAAAAAAAGCATGCTGGAGATGGAAGAGAGCAAAAGCAAATTAGATTTCTTTGTTTTATTATACAGGATCGTATGTACAAGGTCACCTTTCTCCCAAACATCAGCATCACAGTCAGTTCATAGCAAAAACTGCAGCTTATCTCCCAAAGCCTAGAGAACAGCTCCTACAACGGCTCAGTACAACACAACGGGGGATTGCACAGGACCCGGGGGGGGGAAGCACAGTTATCCCTGAACCCCTCAGCCACCACTGGGAACTGGGAAATGCAAAGAAACCATTGTGCTTCCAGAGCCAGGCTGGCTCCAGGCTGGCCCCCAGGGAGGGAAGCGTTGCCCCTGGGACCTGTTTTCCCCTTCACCCTTCCAAGAGATGCCGTAGATGAGGGTCTGGCTTTGAGCGCCCGAGCAGAAGCAGGAGTCCCCTTGCAGAGCACTCCGTGTTTTGTGGGAGGGTCTGACCAAGGAGAAGGTGTGGGCACCTGTCTGGGTTCAAAGCACTGGTGTGTGTGTGTGTGTGGTTTGGAGGGGACTGGGGCAGATGGGCAGGACACATCAGATCTGAATAAAGTGCTGCATGAGCGTCGGTCCCATCTCCCTCTGAACTCAGGAAAACTGGACAAGCTCACCAAGGAGGAACAAACACGGAGAGAAAGGCTGAGAGACCTCTTGGGGGTTGTGGTGACAAGTCCCATGCTGGCTGCTGCAGCTCTCTGCTGGCAGGACACGGCTTGGGGCAAAAGCAGCTTGATTTGGGCAGCAGGGGAGATGCTCACACGCCCACATGCATCGTGCTGGGGGGTGGTCACTGTCAGCAGCCTCCTCACACTCGGGCAAGTTGTCACGCTTGGCAGGCTGGTGATGGGGCTCAGCCTCCAGAGGCAGGACCAGGAGCTGCTGTGCCCCTCTCCTGATGGGCCAGGGTGGTGTGAAGACTCAGCGAGGCTGGGGCAAGAGGAGACGAGAGCACCCTGGGGAAGGAGCTGATGGCTCTGGGCTGGAGAAGTGGGTGGGTTACAGCCCTCCCAGGGAACAGCTTGTCCAAGAAAATGGTCTCACCCACACATGCTTGAACCCCCCTCGGTCTGCAGAGACTTGCTCAGGCTTCACATAGTGGTTTCCCAGTGGAGGACAAGGAGACTGAAGGATTGAAGATGATGTGTACTTTGTTTCTCCTGCTTGAGATCACTTGGGAGCTTCCCTTCCCCTTCCCTTCTCTTCAAGCAGCTGCCAAGAGCCCAGCACATGCACCAGCTCCTCTCCTGGTCACCTAGAAGTGACCGTGTACCCACAGCAGCTCATGGGATGACAGAGACATGACAGGAGATGACAACTCCCCCCACACCCTCTTCCTCAACATGACCTTTAGTGTGAGAACACAAATTGTCCAGACTGAGACAGAACTTTTCCCCCAGTTACCAAATGCTCTGGCTCTCACCCAGCACAGGAAAAAATGTCTTTATTGGGTTAGGTGTAGTTGTCCCTCCTCTCCTACAAAGCTCTCTAGAACATCTCTGACTCAGTTGGTGCCACAACTGCTCTCTTGTTATCCAGTCAGTGATGGTTCCTGGTGGTGCAGGGTTTGGTTCCTGCCTCTGCTGGGTGCAGAGCTGTGAACCCATGGCACGGGGCAGTGGGGGCTCACTGGGATGATGAGGGTTCTTTGTCTTTGCTTTACAGATGGATGGAAGATGTTGGGCCATGGTTCTCCTTTTGAATGCTAGGTAGAGGTGACAGCAGCACTTCGATTCAGCTTGTCTTGCTCAACGTGCCAGGACAGGGTTTAGCCTTGTGCTTTCCTCACGCTGTAGCTCACTGCTGGGAGAGGAGAGGAGAGGAGAGAAAAAAAGTTACATCATTTTCCTTGAACCTTGAAGAGTTGTGATGTAGGAAAGAGAGTGAGGGGCTGAGCAGTGACCCAGCTTGTGATGTAGGAAAGAGAGTGAGGGGCTGAGCAGTGATCCAGCTGAGCATCCAGGCTCCGTGCTGGGAAAGGACAGATCAGTGGAAAAGAGCATCTCCTGAAGCAGGAACCCCCTTGCCTCAGCGTGCATGGAGTGAAAGCTCTGAGCAGCAGTGTGAGCTGTACCTGGTTACTGTA
>VYZX01006914.1:91046-231583 GCA_013401335.1 Brachypteracias leptosomus
GGAGAGGAGAGGAGAGGAGAGGAGAGGAGAGGAGAGGAGAGGAGAGAAAAAAAGTTACATCATTTTCCTTGAACCTTGAAGAGTTGTGATGTAGGAAAGAGAGTGAGGGGCTGAGCAGTGACCCAGCTTGTGATGTAGGAAAGAGAGTGAGGGGCTGAGCAGTGATCCAGCTGAGCATCCAGGCTCCGTGCTGGGAAAGGACAGATCAGTGGAAAAGAGCATCTCCTGAAGCAGGAACCCCCTTGCCTCAGCGTGCATGGAGTGAAAGCTCTGAGCAGCAGTGTGAGCTGTACCTGGTTACTGTAGTCTGGCATCCTCCACGTCTGTGTAATGGCTGTTCTCCTGCAGGGAAAAGGGAACAGTGAATGACCACGTGTCCCTCCTGCCCTGCCTGGGACACCGTGACACCCCCCATGTGGTGCCCAGCTGGTGCCAGGCTGTGGGAGAGCTCCCACCAGAGCCAGGTTGCTCAGTGTGGTGGAGATGCTACAAAACACACTGATGTGGACACCAGGTGCTGAGGTTGTGGTTCCTGGCAGACACTATCCCAGGCAAAACCAGGTATTTCCTGTGGGTCCTTGCTCTGGAAGGGCTCTGCCAGCCAGACCTGGGCTGTGGGATTCCACACGGTGTGACCAGCAGGAGTAGGGAGGTCATTGTGCCCCTGGACTTGGCACTTGTGAGACCTTGAGCGCTGTGTCCAGTTTTGGGCACTGCAGGATAAGAAGGACATTGAGGGGCTGGAGTGGGTGCAGAGAAGGGCAAAGAGGCTGGTGAGAGGTCTGGAGAACATGGCTTATGAGAAGCAGCTGAGGGAACTGGGGTTGTTCAGCTTGGAGAAGAGGAGGCTGAGAGGAGACCTCACTGCTCTCTACAGCTACCTAACAGGAGGTTGTGGTGAGGCTGGGGTTGGTCTCTTCTCCCAAGTAATTAACGACAGGACAGGAGGAAATGGCCTCAAGATGCACCAGGGGAGGTTTAGGTTGGACATTAGGAAGAAGTTCTTTACTGGCAGAGTGGTCAGGCACTGGCCCAGGCTGCCCAGGGAGGTGGTGGAGTCACCATCCCTGGAGGGGTTCAACAAACGAGTAGATGTGGAGCTTTGGGACATGGTCTGGGGGTCAGGGAGATGTTGGACAAAGGTTAGACTTGATGATCCTGGAAGTCCTTTCCCACCTAAATGATTCTATGATTCCCTCTTGGATTTTGAAGTCTGGCTCCTGCTGAACCTCAAAGGGACTGGGATGCCATTAAACCACCTTCCCTTGTGTAATGTCAGGTGTCTGATGTGGCCTACACCAGAGCCAGCACCTCCAGCGAGCACAGCCCAGGGAAGGTGCTGAGCCTGTGGCATGAGTTGCCATGCTCAGACTGGGTGCCCAATTAATCCATGACCAGGCTAAGCCCATGCTCAGCACCTTCATGAAGCTCACTGAGTGTGGTTGCACAGCTCCTGCCTTGTAGCACGGCAAGAAGTTAATCTGGACCTAGGAATGGCCCACACCAGGGAACAGTCCCAGCCTTACAGGGACTGCCCTCAATGGCATGGAAGACACAACGTGGTGACTCTGCTGTCCAATACAGAGACTGGTCCCAGTTTGCAGCAGAACTCATCATCCAGGATGATAACACTCATCACAGCCATCCCTCCAGAGGCCAGGCTGGCAGTGCCAGTGTGCTGAGCACTGTGCCACAGGGGGTTTGAAGGCACAGCACGAGGAATTCCTCCTCCTGCAGCCACCCTGCAATGCAACAGCATTCAAAGAATGAGGTGGGGTTTATCTCCTGCATGGGCCACGTTTTGTGGTGAGCAGGTTAGAGCTGGAAATGGACCCAGGAGGTGTCTGCAGGGGATGTCAGGTAACTTGAAAGCCAAGGCAGCCCAGACCCAGCCCTGTTAGCAGCAGGCTGGGGGAAATCACCAGATTTAGGGGATTACAGAGCACTGGGGGAAATGAAGAGATTTTTACAACCAGGGAGACCAACATGGTCTTTGCAGAGACCCTGCAGGGGAAAAGCCTCAGGACTGCAAAGCACGAGGAAGGGACAGCTGGAGATCACACTCAAAGGAGCTGTGGATGGAGAGGGAAGGCTGGAAGCTTGTGACTGCTGGCAACAGAACAAAGGCTCCTTCTCTGCAATTCCAGAGCAGGCAGCACCCTGGGAACAGGCTCTCCAGGAAAGCCAGGTGAGGTGAGGTGTGCTCTGAGCAAAGGAGCAGCCCAGATCCACGGGGATTTGCCTTGGAACAGCTGGTAAATCAACTGAGAACTTGTGGGTGAGGGCACAGACCAACATGGGTGACATCAAGGCAGGCAACTCCTACAGACCATGTGATAGGATCCATCCAGTCTCCTCTGGGTGGCTGGAGGAAGCCTCCTGACCACAGCCCCTTGTACTTCTGGGGGGACTTCAACCACCCCAGCAGCAGGGCTGGGTGCAAGCAACCCAGGCTTGGGTTGCTCTCCAACCAGGAGATTTCTGGAGAGCTTTAAGAACAATTTCTTGACCCAGCTGACTAAGGGAGACATTCTTCTGGAGTGTTGCTGATGGCCAAGGAAGAACTGATCAAAGATGTGAAGATGGAGAGAAGTCTTGGCTGCAGCAACCAAGAGATTGTAGAGCTGAGTATCCTGAGAGAAGCCCCCAAGATAAAGAGCAGAATCAAAGCCCTGAACTTAAGAGAGCAGATCTGGGGTTGTCCAGGGATCTGCTTGGCAAAATCCCATGGGAGACTGCTCTGGAGGCCAAGGAAGCCAGGGCATGTGGGTCATCTTCAACACCATCTGCCTTCAAGCCAAAGAGGGGCCTGTTCTGATGACTGTTGGGCAGGTGTGGCAGGAGGACAGTGTGGATGAGTAGCAAGCTCCCAACCAAGCTTCCCAGGAGGAATATTGAGCCAACCCTCCAGTGTGCAGTGATGGAGTTAGAAGAACATCTGTGGGTACAGCAGCAGCAAAAGGAAGGCTAAGGGAGGTGTAAGGTCACTGCTCTGTGAGGCAGGGGACCAAGGGATCTAGTGACAAAGCACTCAACAGCTACTCAACACTGCTTTTTATTTTTCTCCTTGGGTTTCACTGGTTGGGTGTCTTCTGGCCTGTGGGAATGAAGCATTCCCTACTTCATCCTTCCCGTGCAGAGCTCCTTTCCTGCCCACACCCTCTGAAAAGGTCACACAGGGTCTTTCTGTCCCACACTGACTTTAATTGTAGTACATAGCACTGGCTGCCAAGCCAACTGCATCATTAAATATTTTACATGCCTTAAATTCACTGAGTAGAATCACAGAATGGTTTGAGTTGGAAGACACCTCCAAAGGTCATCTAGTCCAACCCCCCTACAAGAAGCAGGGACCTCTCAAACTAGGGCAGGTTGCTCAGAGCCCCATCAAACCTGACCTTGAATGATTCCAGGGATGGGGCCTCCACCACCAATCTGGGCAACCCGGAGAGTTGCCCAGAACTCAATAAATGATCAGAACTGTCTGGGTGACCCCTGACTCTTCTCCTGCAACACCACTGCCCCTCAGAGCCACAGGTAGACAGTATTTTTATGGACCAGTGTAGGCACCATGTCCATGGACAGGCGGTGAAGGCCACACTGCTGTGGGTAAGCCAAAGAGACATGAGAATGGAGTCACTCCCCAGGAACTGGGAAGGCTTCAAAGCTGGTCAGTGTTGTAAGGTCAGGAGTGAAACACAAAGGATGGTTTTCTGAGTTGCCTTGGAGTGTTTGAGAGAACATACCTGCAGGCTAACCACCCACACCAACCTGCCCCATGTGAGCACATGTGAGCCTGCCTGATGTTGCCAGGAAATTATTTCTGATCTTGATGCCACTTTAAGACCAGGAAGTTCTGGAAAATAGAGCTGGAAGGGAGCTGAGATAGTCCTCTTGTTCATCTGCTCCTAATGATACCAGCTCTTCTCAACTCATTGCCAGCAGATGTTTGGCCACTCTGTCTTCTTACCCCACTAGTGTCAGAGAGGGCCACATTTTTCTGTTGACAGCCCATGTGCTGCTTTATCATCATCAGTATCAGCAAGTTTCCCACTAATTCCCACCAGCTGTTTCCCCTGATGTAATTCAAACCTGGCTCTCCTTATCCTAAGTGACCCGGAGATGGAGGCCAGCTTTTGTCTGTCATCTTTATAGCCTCTGCTCTGATGGCTCCACTTCATCATCTCTTCTGAGATTTCGCTGGAGCCACGGGCTTGAGCTATGAGGCCCCAACAACTGAAACAGCTGAAAGACCCTGTTCAGATCCCTCATCCATCATGACCAAGATGGGGCAGAGCACAGGACTACAAACAAGCTGGGAATGTTTGGGGGTAGAGGAGCTTTCTGGCCATAGGAAGGGTGCCCCACGTGCAATGGGGTGCAGCCATCCCAGCAATGAGCAGCTGAGGAAGAAGAAAGGGATGCTGAGCTCCATCCTCACATCTGCTGGCAGGGTGGGGAAGGAGTGGAGCTGTTGCAGGGGACACTCAGGACAGGCTCAGAGGCTGCTCTGATGTGCCCCAAGCCTCTGTGGGAGAGCCAGCCCAGCTTCCCAGGGCTGTGGTTCTGCAGAAGAGGTACCAAGCAGGGCTGTCCTCCCACCCCAGCTCCCTCATGCCCTTTGTCTGGGTCTGGAGCTGACCCTGTTCTCAGATGAATCTTAATTTGGGATAAATGACAGTGCTGGCAGTAACACAGTGCCCTATACGACCCCTACCATCGAGGTACCCAAGAAGGGTTCCCATCCAGATGCTCTTCAGACATAAAGGACCAGGAGTGATGGTTTTAAGCTGGGAAAGGAGAGATTTAGGCTGGATATTAGAAAAAAGTTCTTTAACATGAGGGTGATAGATCAGTGGAATGGGCTGCCCAGAGAGGGGGTGGAGGCCCCATCCCTGGAGTCATTCAGGATCAGGCTTGATGGGGCTCTGAGCAGCCTGCCCTAGGTAGAGATGTCCCTGCTTGTGTAGAGAGGTTGGACCAGATGACCTCTAGAGGTCTCTTCCAGCCTAAAACACTCTATGATTCTATAAAATTTATTCACTGGGTTCATTGGGAGTGTCCTTTAATGGGGCAGGACTCACAGCAATGGGGCTGAGGTGTGCGTGACATGAGGCCAGACATGCTTGAGTGCAACCTTTGCTGTGGATGTCCACAGTCCTCGTGGTTTTCTCAGACCTTATAAATAGCTTTAAGCCATTTGGTGTCCCAAGGGGTGTCACAAACGCATGTTGTAAGAGATCATAGAATTGTCAGGGTTGGAAGGGACCTTCAAGATCATCTAGTTCCAACCCCCCTGCCACGGGCAGGGACACCTCCCACTAGATCAGTTACTCACAGCCCCAGCCAGCCTGGCCTTCAAAATGTCCAGGGATGGGGCTTCCAGCACCTCTCTGGGCAACCTGTGCCAGTGTCTCCCCACTCTCATGGGGAAGAACTTCTTCCTAACGTCTCATCTGAATCTCCCCACCTCTAGTTTTGACCCATTCCCCCCAGTCCTACCACTCCCCAACATCCTAAAAAAGTCCCTCCCCAGCTTTCTTGTAGCCCCCTTCAGATCCTGGAAGGCCACAAGAAAGTCCCCTCGGAGCCTTCTCTTCTCCAGCCTGAACAACCCCAACTCTCTCAGTCTGTCCTCACAGCAGAGGTGCTCCAGCCTCTGATCATCCTCGTGGCCCTTCTCTGGACACGTTCCAGCATGTCCAAATCTTTCTTGTCCTAGGGGCTCCAGAACTGGCCGCAGAGCTCCAGATGGGGTCTCAGGAGGGTGGAGTAGAGGGGGAGAATCCCCTCCCTCGCCTTGCTGGCCACACTTCTCTTGATGCAGCCCAGGGCAGGATTGGCTCTCTGGGTGTGCAGCTAATAGAACGTGTCCTGTCTTTGCTTCAATCCCTCTGAGAGTAACTCGGCAGCAGAGAGACTTGTTTGAACCAATAATGAAGAGTTGTGAAATCAGGGATAAATGTGGTCCTAATTTCCAGAGCCAACCATCTTTTCCAGTGCCTCCACATGCATTTGCAACTAGTAGCACAGTTTGAAAGAACAAGCTGTGAACAATCAGGGGATTTAAACACAACAATTCCTTCTGAGGAAGGAAAAAACATTTTTCTGGGGCTTGTCCAGTAAAACCACGGCCCATTACTGAGCTCCTCTGCTTGGAGGGAAGTAACACCCAAAGTCTCTTACCAGGTCATCTTCACACTCGTCCCGTGCGAGCCCCTCTTCCTCACCCTCGTCCCCGTTGAGCGGCTCCTCCGTGGTGACCTCTGCCTCGGAGGCTGTGTCTTCCTGTGAGAGTTCACTTTTGCTGCCCTCCACCTTCTTCCGGACCTCTGTGAGAGCAACAGCCAAGCCACAGGGTCAGGGTCAGGGTCAGCAACGCCCAGAGCCTGGTGACACTAAGTCAGAGGGCCCCCAAAACAGTTGGTAGGTAAATAATGGATCTAGGCTCTTTCCTGCAATGGGGAGTCCTGCTGATTTTCAGGAAGCTGTTTGAAAGCAGGACACAGGTCTGCATCCCTCTGGAGTGAGTGTGGGATGCAGATAGGATAGGATGGGATAGGATAAGATAGGATAAGATAGGATGGGATGGGATAGGATAGGATAGGATGGGATAGGATGCGATGGGATGGAATAGGATAGAATAGAATAGGACAGAATAGAATTAGGATAGAATAGAATAGAATAGGATAGAATAGAATAGAAAGAATAGGAATAGGATAGAATAGAATAGAATAGGAATAGGATAGAATAGAATAGAATAGGATAGAATAGAATAGGAATAGGAATAGAATAGAATAGAATAGAATAGGATAGAATAGAATAGAATAGGAATAGGATAGAATAGAATAGAATAGGATAGAATAGAATAGGAATAAAATAGAATAGAACAGAAAAGCAAACTAAACAAAGCAAACTAATAAATACAAACTATATGACAAGAAAAAACCCTCATCATTTTGAAATCCATTTCCAAAATCTGAGGAATTCTGGCATCTAATTTTGGCCCGTGATTCTACCCCGGATCCCGGGGGGTTGACACTTCATGGTCAGAGCCTGGGGGATGGTTGCAAGGCCAGGTCTGCAGGTGGCTTCCCTGCACCCTTTGCCTGTTCTCAGGCTGGCCCTGAGGGATCCGTGCTCACCCAACTGACCTGTGGACACCTTCTGTTCCTCAGTGATCTGCTCCAGCCGGCCCAGGAGAGCGTCGATGTTGGATTTGATCTGTGTTAGCTCCGTTTTGATTGTCTGCAGCTCGCTGCACTTCACTTGGAGGAAGGAAGGAAGGACAGAAAGGCATTTAGAGCACCCGAGGCACCTGCCTCACCCTCTGCCTGGCCCAGGCCACCTCTCTGAGCAGGTTAAAACATCAGATAGAAACCCTGCCCTAGAAACATATTCCTTGCATCCCTGGGTTCAACACGCAGTAAAGCTCACACCTCACTGCATGACATATCTGAGCTTGTCTATGCTGGAAGGACCCGTGGTGGGGTCAACAGGGGCTTGGTGGGCAGGTGAGGAGAGGCTGGAGCAGCAACGTGCCCTCCTCCACTGTCAGCTGTTCCTGCCCTGCTGCCTGTTACAGCACAGGCAGGGCAAGCTGGGGGGGTTGTGTGTGCTCGGATGAACCCCAAACAGCCGGTGTGTCTGCTGGCCAGGCATGTAATGGAGGCTGACACCACGCTTAGCACACTCAGGTTGTGCTTCCATCTTCCCTTGGGGCAGGACTCCCAAAGGGCCCTCACTTGGGCTGCCGTTTCCACACGTTTAGGTTCTTTAAAGGTTCTTCCCTGGAGCATCCAGCCTGTGGGCGAATGCCTGGGGGTGAGAGGCCCACGTGCACCCCAGAGCACCCCCTGCACCCCACGCTCACACTCACGCTTCAACTTGGCCGAGCTGTTGGCGATGGCGGCCGACCGGGCGAAGAGCTTGACGGGGAGCGCGGCCTTGACGCGCCGGACCAGGGGGATGGTGACACGCGGCCGCTTCACCGGCACCACCCGGGGCACCGGAGACACGCGGCCCCGGTACTCGAAGAGCCTGGAGGGAGCAGAGGGATCGTCAACTGGATGCCCCAACCGCAGCCCAAGCAGTGCTGGCGGTGAGCTGGGCACAGCTTGGCCATCAGACTCCTCTGCTTTGGGATGGTGGGATGGACCACCCCCCACCCCACCTCGCTCCCCAGGGCAGGAGCTAAGATCTTGCCCAAGGGTTGTTCAGTCTGGAGAAGAGAAGGCTCCGAGGGGACCTTCTTGTGGCCTTCCAGGATCTGAAGGGGGCTACAAGAAAGCTGGGGAGGGACTTTTTAGGATGTTGGGTAGTAATAGGACTGGGGGCAATGGGTCAAAACTAGAGGTGGGGAGATTCAGATGAGACATTAGGAAGAAGTTCTTGCCCATGAGGGTGAGGAGACACTGGCACAGGTTGCCCAGAGAGGTGCTGGAAGCCCCATCCCTGGACATTTGGAAGGCCAGGCTGGATGGGGCTGTGAGCAACTGATGTAGTGGGAGGTGTCCCTGCCCATGGCAGGGGGGTTGGAACGAGATGATCTTTAAGGTCCCTTCCAACCCTGACAATTCTATGATTCTATGCAAAAAGCCCCTTTGGCTGAGGCCTCCTCTGCTCACCTGTCGTAGAAGTCGTCTCTGTAATAGTCATAGTCGAAGTCGTAGCCACTGCAGAGACAGATAGCACGGGTTAATTAGTGCTGGTAATTTATTATTATTACTCCCTCATCACCTGCTGAGCCTCCCAGGTCCTTTATTTATCCCCCCTTCATATGGAGGGTCTGCAGGGAGGTGGGCTAGAATATAACCAGTCTCTATATGGCTGAGGAGATGGAAAGTATGGGACGAGGAAATGTATTTTCATGGAGATTTTCATGACTGGCAACTTGATTTTTGTTCTATCCTGGGGTGAAACTTGGAAACACAGAAAGTCTCCAAGAACAGAGCTCCCCTCAGCCACCAACCCATTCTGATCATCAAGGATGTCTGGCTCCAGTTCTGTTTGAACCCAACAAAGAGTCCAATCAAAATTGGAAGTCATGTGAGAGGAAAATTGAACCAGGATGCTTCTGCACGGTAAGACTCCACCTTTTCTTTTTTTTTAATTTCTCCTTATATGCAACTTCAATGAAATTGCTTCAATTTTGCAGTCTAGGTCAATCCTGCCAGGCTCTGATGGACTGCTTCAGGCTACCTTCAGCAGAGCTCTGGAGCCAATGTTCTTGTGTCTTTGAGGTCCCTTCCAACCCAAGCCATCTTATGATTCTCTGTAGCCACAGGCAAGAGGAGACCAAGGCATCTCTCTGTGGCTCAAAAACTTTAGGTGGGATGAAGCAGTGTCTTTATTCACAGTAAAAACTCCCTCCATGGGCTCTTGCTGGAACACTCGCTGTGGTTTGGAGACCACGAGGCAGCTTTAGACCTTTTGCTCGTAACCACCACAAAGCCTGGGGGCAACTGGCAAAATTTTGAGATGTCTGTACTCCTTCCTTCTCACCCTACTCCTGCTCCTGATCTGAGCTGGCTTTTCTTCCAAGCCTCCCAGTAGGAGCTCAGTTGGTAGAGCTGTGGACACCATGTGAGCCCACATGATCAGCTCCCTGAAGAGACGGGGATGGAGGGGAGCTGCAGCTCCACCACCATCTCATGGGCACTGCTCTGCTCCTGGCAGTGCTGGCCTGGGCAAAGCCTTGCATCTAAGAATGAGGAATTAAGCCCTGAATGGGGTGGGCACCCTCCATCTCCATCTCCATCTCCATCTCCATCTCCATCTCCATCTCCATCTCCATCTATCTCCATCTCATCTCCATCTCCATCTCCATCTCTATCTCCAGATTTAGGGTGGACATTAAGAAAAAGTTCTTTAACATGAGGGTGGTTGATCACTGGAACAGGCTGTCCAGGGAGATGGTGGAGACCCCATCCCTGGAGACATTCAAGGTCAGGCTTGATGGGGCTCTGAGCAGCCTGACCAAGGTAGAGATGTCCCTGCTTCTGGTAGGGGGGTTGGACTAGATGACCTTTGCAGGTCCCTTCCAACCCAACCCATTCTATGATTCTATAACATGCCAGTCAGGTCATGGCTTAACAGATGCCAGGGAGGCAGTGGCTGCTTTTACCAGCATCCTCAGGAGTCAGGCACTGAGCACAGGGCAGCTCTTCTAATACGAATGCAGAAAAAAAGCCAATGCCTCAGCAGTGGCCATTGTGTGCCCCTAAGTTCCACTACACACAGGACAACCTTCCAGAGACTGAAGGAGCCTTTCCCAGTGCCCTGCCCAGGGTGCCTTGTGTACAGGAATCGTTTTTGCCATTTTTCATCAGCTGGTGACGTTGCCCCCTTTAAAAATAAAGCAGTGAGAGGCAGCAGAAGGCTCTAAGGCTGTGTCAAGCCCCACGGTGCTTCCACCTCCTGATGGGTTTCTTCTGCTTTGTTTTTCTTTAGGAATTAAATAACATTTATTAATGACTCACCAAAGCTCAAAATCCAGATGTCCATAATTGAAGGGCAATTGCTTGGATGTGCTGCCTTTACATGACATTTGTTGGGCCATTTCTGAGCGTGGAATAGCAAATACACATCTGAGCAGCTACACTTTTAATTGCTCCACACTGATAACCACAAGTGACACGTTGTGCCCAGCTCACATCCTTCTACTGATGGCTGCACAACCTTAATTACTGCAGCAGTAGAAAGAACACTCCCTGGAAAGCTACTTGGAAAATCTGGCATTGATCAAAGAGGGAGATTCTATGATCTTGTGAATCTGGTGTGGAATTCCTTCCTCCTGCAAATAGCCAAGGTGGTGGGAAGCCAAGAGAGAAGTGTGGGGAGGAAGCTTGGCATGGCCAAGATGCTTTTGGTCAAGCCCTGGACCAGGCTGCCCAGGGAGGTGGTGGAGGCACCACCCCTGGAGGGGTTCAACAAAGGAGTAGATGTGGGGCTTTGGGACATGGTCTGGGGGTCAGGGAGATGTTGGACAAAGGTTGGACTTGATGATCCTGGAGGTTTTCTCCACCCTAAATGATTCTATGTTGGGGCTGCTGTGGGAGGAGAGGGGTTGACACCAGCTTTCTGCAGGGACTGTGATGGGTCTAACAAGGGATGTGAACGCCAGCTGAGCTCAAGGACATTGTCCACTTGCATCTGTAGGCTGTGAAATAAGTCAGCGGTGGTTTGCGTCTGTCACCATTTCGGAGACAACTCCTTGGGCCACTGAGCTGCCACTAGATTGTTCTTGCAGTTCTCGCTTAGTGTCCTTTTGGCTACCAAGCAACATTAGCCCCAGCGTGACAGGGAAGGGCAGAGATTTGTGCCTCCAAAGCTCAAGTGCAGCAGTGGCAGGTCCCCTGGGGCAGGGCCACGCTCCCTTCCCAGCCCACGGCAGCAAGAAGTCAACTTACAGCACAGCAGGATCACTGGCAGTGACCTCAAAGTGGCCCCAAATGCCCCAGGAGATCCTGCCAGACATTTGCTATGCAGGCCAAAAAAGGTGTTGCCAGAAGGCAAGAGATTTTGAGACACAGCATGTGAATACCTGGGGGACATGGTCAAAATCCAAGGTCATTTTCCAGCCATTCCCACTAGCTCATCTGCAATATCTCCAGGCATGTCTGTGTCCAGCAGCAGTGCTCAGGGTGCCAGGCACAGCACCCAGGGGACCTGCCATGTGCCAAGGGATGCTCTGGCAAATGCCGGAGGAAGGGGAGGGAGGCCCTGAAGATTCGGAGAGAGCTTGGGGAGAGCAGTGAGGTTTATATTGGCTGAAGGTCCCTCTTGTGGAGAGATCTGAGAAAAACCGTTGCTGGCATGAACCTGGGCATATGTTTTATGTATTGGAGGTATATAAGATTGTCAAGATTGTTGGAGATTTCCTTTCATTTTTCCTTTCCTTTCCTTTCCTTTCCTTTCCTTTCCTTTCCTTTCCTTTCCTTTCCTTTCCTTTCCTTTCCTTTCCTTTCCTTTCCTTTCCTTTCCTTTCCTTTCCTTTCCTTTCCTTTCCTTTCCTTTCCTTTCCTTTCCTTTCCTTTCCTTTCCTTTCCTTTCCTTTCCTTTCCTTTCCTTTCCTTTCCTTTCCTTTCCTTTCCTTTCCTTTCCTTTCCTTTCCTTTCCTTTCCTTTCCTTTCCTTTCCTTTCCTTTCCTTTCCTTTCCTTTCCTTTCCTTTCCTTTCCTTTCCTTTCCTTTCCTTTTCCTTTCCTTTCCTTCTTCCCTTCCCCCTTTTTAAAACACACACTTGGAGCAAGGCAAAGTCAAACCCAACCTTTGAAAGAACCATCTTCTGTGTTTCATGCAGCCTTTCTATAAGTTACAGTGCTGTGATTTTGGAAGCCTCACATTTAGAACAATTTATGGTGGTTGCAGAAGCTATAACCACAGCTTGCTGCAAACCCCTCCTCCCTGCTTTCCACGAGATATTGTAAGTTCTGCTAGTCCAGATGGCAAAGTTTAAATCTGACAGCCAATTTGGGATGAAATATTGCTGGAGCTCCATGCAGGGGACTTCTCTGGCCTATATTTTAGCATATCCATGTTTGTGAGAGGAAGCAAACATCTCTCCTGCACTCCCTTTGTCTGCACAGCAGCCTGGAAGTCTGAAATATTGGTTATTCTGACAGAAATGGATTAGTGGCCAAGGCAGGGACGAAGAGTAAATGAAATGCTCTTTATTGCAAGATGTATGGAAGGGACTGATTTGCATGATGCCCACCAGCACCATATAAGCAGCGTGCATGCAGTTAAGTAATAAGATTTGTGTCATCTCTATTCCCATACATCAGGTTCTGGTGAAGGTCCAAGCTGGGCCAGGGTGGGAGGGAAAAGCTGCCTGGTGAAAGCTGCAAAGGAAGAGCTCAGCTGAGAGGCCTCAAGTAACCTGCTCTAGTGGGAGGTGTCCCTGCCATGGCAGGGGGCTTGGAACTAGATGGTCTTTGAGGTCCCTTCCAACCCAAACCATTCCATGATTCTATGAAAGACTTGTGGGAGGTCTAAACGATCCCTGTGGGTGGTGGTGGGAGGGTTACTGGAGCTCTGGAGGGTTTGCCTGTGCCAGAAGAGCGTTGCCACCACTGAGGTTTGCCAGTTCAGAGCACACCAGGGTGGGACTGGGTGGCTCAGTCTGAATCAGAGGTTTTTTCATTTGTCTTCATTCCTCTCACTTTTTCTTTATGTAGAACAAGATGTAGTTTTCTCATTATTTCCTTTTTTAATCCACCTACCCATAAGCCTGATACTGATTCTAATCTTTTCTTCCCAGCATCACACCTTCTAAACCTGACTCAGTCTCCCCGTCTCCATACCATGAGACTGGCACAAAAAGAATGAGAATTTATAAACAAACCACATTTTGCAATCTTGTTATTTGGGTTTGGGCTCTTGAACCTGCAGAGTACCCTCCAAATACCTTTTCAAGCTTTCCCTCCTGCAACCACAGATGCCAGAACTTAATGAGCTTCTCCAATATTCCCATGACTCCAGACTCTGGAGTTTCAATGAAAACCTTCACTTCTTGTGAAAATCTTTAATGTCAAAGTCTCCAGAGCTGGAAACTGTGTCACTGAAGGCTCACTCTGCACCTGTAACATCCCACATCTCCCCCAGCCTTACTCCACATCCCACTTGTCCCTCCCATTCCCTCCATCTCTCAGTCACTGTCCCACAGCACAGGCCTCCTTGGGGCTACCTCCTTGGTCCACCTACATTTGTTGCCCCAAGGGCTTTCTTCTTTCTCATTCCCTATCATTCTTGCCCTTTTCTTCATCATCTTTCCCTAAATTATCCCTGTTCTCCCCCAACACCCAGCATGTGCCACTGTGCTCCACTCCTGCTCCACAGCTGGAGAAGCTGGCAAGGAGAGCACTCCTCTTGGTCCTCTTCCAAGACCTCTGCTGTGGCTAAAGCAGGTACTACCTGCTGTTCTTCAACCATCTCCAGGTCCAACACCATTCACAGGTTGGACCATGCCCAGGCAGAGTCCCACAATGGGCACTGGCCAACCTTGGGTCTGCTGCGGACACCTCTTGCTGGCTCTCCTCCCTGCAGCCCAGCACTGAGGAGCACTGCAAAGGCCAAGAAGTCCATGGGAGGAGAAGATCTGAACTTGCAGCAGCAGCCCAAGGCTGTCTGGGGTGCCAAGGAGCTCAGGGTGGCAGGTTGGAGGGGGTGCAGAAGGCAAATCCCAGCCTGGAGACCTTGCAGCAGTGAGGTGATGTGGTGGAGACCTACCTGTACAATGCAGAGGCTGCCCTCTTCAGCCCTTTAGGTCTGTTGGGTTTAGGTTCCCCAGCCATGTTGATATCTGCAATAAATGGATAGGAGCTGTGAGATGGCACCTTCAGCAACAGCTGTAGTCAACCACAGAGCAAGGGAGGCTGTGCAGAGCCCAACCAGCAGCAGAACAAGCTCCTCCACACCTCCCACCCCATGTGCACCTGCTTTTAGCATGTCTGGACCTTCACAAGGAGGCAAATCTATCCTTGCACTTGGCAAACCTTGTCCTTTTCCTTTACAAAGCTACTAAGAATTGATCTTTGAAGTCAACACCCTGCACATAGTCCAACCCACGCACACAAATTCAGGGCAGGCTTCTCAGGAGAACTGGGTGCTGGTAGGAGAAGACATGGACAACATACCAAACCATCACTCAATGCTAACAATTTATCCCTTGCTTGTTCCAGAATAGACCTGGAGGCTGAGCAGAAGCATCACTGTGGACTGGGCTGTGGGAAAAGGTGCTCGGGGTGCAGCCACCTCAGCTCTTCTCACAGGAGCACCTTCTACCAGGGGAGGTGAGAATGAGCTCTTCTAATCTGCTGAGGATGTTTCTCTCCCCAGCCTCGGTGCCAAACGTACTTCTGAGGTGAGAATTAAGTGGTAGAGCCCATTTCATGGAGGCTGCTGAAAGCCTGGAGACCTAACACAGAGTGTGGCCCCAGAATGCAGAGGTGAGCTGCTGGGAGCATGGGGCCTCACCTCCTCTTTGCTCCTTGGCCCAGGAGTGAGCAAATTCCCTCCTGTCTTCTCCAGTCAGCCCTAAACTTCTGTTCCTTAGGTCCTTCTGTCTAAATAGGTGTCAGACCTCTGGGCATGCCAGAGCTGAGCCAAGCAAGACAGGACTACACAGACCAAAAGCACTATTTGCATGGGGTTGGAGACACATTGGAACAGGTCCTTGTGCTGAGCTGGTGGCACAAGTTACAGCCTCTGAGGAGCAGGTGGATTTGAAGGTTTCCATCTGGGGCTCAGGGTTCACGGACCTGTGACTGTCAACTGAGGCACTGAAGTTCTCACCTCTTCAGGACCTGCAGGACATGCCATGAAGCTCAGAAAGTTTAAGCTTATCAATTGTTGCTTTTTTATGCTGCATGAAGGGTCTTTATGGAGAAATGTGGACAGGCTGCTCTGCTCACCATCAAAATTAAGAGCTTGCAAAGTGATGCAAAGTGAACAGTCTGATGACCTCATTATTACCCCTCCCACTGCCCAAGGGTCTTGCTGTGCAACTCCTTGGACTGTCTTTTAGAGTCTAGCAAGAGACATCATTCCTACTGAAGCTGGAGCTTTGCCCATTTATAAGCTTGTATAATGAGTGTGGCATTAGAGGAGACCTCATTGCTCTCCACAACTACCTACAAGAAGGTTGTGGTGAAGCAGGTGTTGGTCTCTTCTTCAAGTAACTAATGACAGGCCAAGAGTTGATGGCCTCAAGTTGCACCAGGGGAGGTTTAGATTGGATATTAGGAAGAAGTTCTTTCCTGCAAGAGTGGTCAGGCACTTGAACAGGCTGCCCAGGGAGGGGGTGGAGTCACCATCCCTGGAGGGGCTCAAAAACCAAGTAGATGTGGTGCTTTGGGACATGGTCTGGGGGTCAGGGAGATGTTGGGCTGAAGGTTGAACTTGCTGATCCTGGAGGTCTTTTCCCACCTAAATGATTCTGTGATTAGGTGTTGCTCAGCCATTACACTGAGTGTTCCTCTGGGGGCACATTCAGACCAGTTTGTGTTTTCTTTCACCCTCCACCCTCCCATCTTCAGCTGCAAAGGGGAATGCTGAGGAGAGCTGAGCCTGAACACTAGCAAGGATGTGCATGGCCATGGGACAGGTCTGTGGACAACCTCTGCCAGTGTGAACATTATGTGTGGTTGTCTTCCTGAGGCTGTTGAGCAATGCAACAGAACCATAGAATAGTTTGGGTTGGAAGGGACCTCAAAGATCATCCAGTTCCAACCCCCCTGCCATGGCAGGGACACCTCCCACTAGACCAGGTTGCTCCAGGCCCCATCCAGCCTGGCCTTGAACACCTCCAGGGATGGAGCATCCACAACCTCCCTGGGCAACCTGGGCCAGTGTCTCACCACCCTCAGAGTAAAGAATTTCCTTCTAATTTCCAGTCTAGATCTAATCAATGCTTCTGGCAATGCTGTTTGCTGTAAAGAGAGGAATCAAATCTTCCTTGAAGCATCTCAGAACCCATCCCTGCTCAGCTCCAGCTCCCTTGTTGTGAACCCTTTCTGCTGTCAGGGTGCATCTTGCAGGCTGCCAATCACTTCTCCTGCAAAATGGAGAGCTAAGGAGAGCACCATCTGATCCCACGCTCCGAGGGGGACACAATGAAAGCCCAGTGGAGGACAATGACAACAATTAGCTCAATTTGCTGCTGCACGCTGCTAGAAATAGCATGAGGAGCTTCATCCATGTGTGCAGACAGACCAGGAAATTTATTCTTCCAACCTATAGTGCTGATGGGCAGTCAGGTCCCTCAGGATTCCCTTGATAGTGAACAGGGAGGAACAAGAACTCAGCATGGACAGATTTTGCATCTCATTCCCGTTCTGGCTCCCTCCTCCCTCACTGAACCCACCTGCCAATCATCCCAGGCAGGTGGGGTGTCCATCTATCCCTCCTGCTCAGAGCCAGGCACCTTTGCCCACACTAAATGGGAGGTTGTGCTTTGTCTAGCCTTAGCTTCCAGTGCAGAGCTCCCCTCCTGGCACAGTAATTGCCTCCTGCAGTGTCTGAGGGCTTCTGGAGAAAGCACAGAGGTTGCCAGGACCTGGCTGGCAGAGCCCAGCTCAGGATGGGCTTCAGCCATGGTTCCAAACACCTCTGTTTGTGATGCATGCAGTGTACTGCTGATCAATTAAAATGTAAGTTTGATTGTTTGCATATCTGGTGACAGAGGAAGAAGAATAAAAGAGAAAAAATGAAAGAAATGCTATTAGGTGACTTAACTTGAGAGCTGACCTTAGCTGGGAGATGTGAGCTGGGAAGATGCTGCTTGCTTTGCTCATTCATGCTGGGATGTGCTGGAAAATGTCCCCTGCACATCAGCACTGGCAGTGGGGAGCAGATGGAGGGATGAGCCCTCCTGCCACCACCGGGGTGTGTGACTGCCCCACAGCTGCACAGCCAGCCCTGCTCCTGGATGGGGCAAGGACCACAGGGAGCTGGAGCTCCTGAGCCAGCAACATGCCAGAGCAGCCCAGAAAGCCCCAACCCTGCCCTGGGCTGCTCCAAAGGAGTGTGTCCAGCAGGTCAGGGAGGGGATTCTGCCCCTCTACTCTGCCCTGGTGAGACCTCACCTGGAGCACTGCATCCAGTTCTGGAGCCCCCAACACAAGAAGGGCATGGACCTGTTGGAGAGGGACCAGAGGAGGTCTAAGGATGATTGGAGGTCTGGAACACCTCTCCTATGAAGACAGACTGAGAGAATTGGGCTTGTTCAGCCTGCAGAAGAGAAGGATCCAGGGAGACCTTATTGCAGCTTTTCAGTATCTGAAGGGGGCTACAAGAAAGCTGGGGAGGGACTTTTCACAAAGACCTGTAGTGATAGGACAAGGGGTAATGGGTTCAAACGGGAAGAGGACAGATTTAGATTGGAAATTAGAAGGAAATTCTTCCCTCTGAGGGTGGTGAGACACTGGCACAGGTTGCCCAGGGGGCCTGTGGATGCTCCATCCCTGGAGGTGTTCAAGGCCAGGCTGGATGGGGCCTTGAGCAACCTGCTCTAGTGGGAGGTGACCCTGCCAACCCAGACCATTCTATGATTCTGTGATTCTTCACTTAAGGGTTTCTGCAAGGATCAGCTTTTCTATGATCTATTAGAAGCACTTGCAAGAGCCTCAATGGATGCTGGGGAAGACAAGGTCAGGCTTGATGGGGCTTTGAGCAGAGCCTGCCCTAGGTAGAGATGTCCCTACTTGTGTAGGGAGGTTGGACCAGATGAGCTCTAGAGGTCCCTTCCAGGCTGAAACATTCTATGATTCTAAGACATGAGATCCTTAGACCACATGCCCACTCAGATGAGAGGCAGGCACAGCACTCACACCACATACAGTGCTTTCCTGTTCCTTAAATAATGGTGAAAATTCTCTTTTCCACCCCGAGGCACTTTAACTGGAGCTGCACCATGCAGGGCTGCTACAGCTGAGGGCTTACAGCAACCCCTTCCAGGCAGCAATGGCTCTGGACTCAGAAGGTCCTGCTGAGTGACCAGCTGCTGGCACTAGGGACAGGCAACCCTGCACCAGCAAGGAGCTGCTGCCCATAAGGAGGCTGGGGGTGCTTTGCCTCTACACCAGCCCCACTGCCTGGGTGGTGGTTCCCCATGAGCTGCTGGGGGACGCTGGCCTGGCACTCATGGTTTGCAGCCCTTCCACAGGACTGTGTGGCTGCACCCTGCTGACGTTACTGGCTGGAGCTGCCATGGCAGAAGGCAGCAAGTCTTCCTGCTGCCCACCTTGGGAGGGAAGTTCTGTCATCACCTCAAAGATGCCCCAAAACCCTGCCCATGAACAGAAGCAGGGGCAGTGTCTTCAGCAACGTGTCTGCCATGTCCCATCCTGACCTTCCTCTCCACGTTCCTCTGCGACCATCGCCTCCTTTTTTTCAGGAGGGACTTTCTACCTTGTTTTCTGCAAAGACATTTTCTGACCACATTGTTCAGCTCTTCTCTGCTGAAAGGGGATTCTCCTGGAAGGAGAGCACCCCTGGGTGTAGGCTGGTCCACGAGCAGCAAAGGAAAGCTGCTGAGATCTTCTGTGGTAAGACTGGCTCATGAAAGGAAGGCAGATGAAAGGGAACTGCATTTGCACCTCATCCTGGACATGTACAGGACTCCCAGATATAAACCTGTCCTTTTGTGGGCATGCCAGATCTCTGGGATCAGCACTGAAGAGAGAGGAAGAGGCTCCTATCTCTTCAGCTAAGTGGGCAAGTGTTGCCTGTCTCCTAGCTGCATCTTCTCCATTACTCTGGAGCATCACAATGAGCTCCTTAACTCCCCAAGACCCTTGTTGTCACATCTAGGGGCTGCACACACGGGCAGTGCCTGGGCTGGAGGCACCCCTGGCACACTGAGTTTCACCTTGGTCTGCAGCTCTGCTCTCTGGACTCTAGGAGAAGTGAAAAGAAGTTTCTCCTACCTGAATAAACCCTGGATGCAAACAGCACAGGCTCCTCCTACCTGCATAAACCCTGGATGCAAACAGCACACTGTCTTCAAGATCAGATGCAGCATCCAAGCCTTGATTTCAAACTGCTGTGCCAGAAGCAGAGTGGGAATGGGCTGCAAATTGCTTTCCTGGGTGCCCACTGACCAATGCCTGCAGCAGGCTTGGAAATAACCCATTTTTCATTAAAAATACTTCTCCAGCTCCAATTCTCAGCTTAGAGCTGGTGACAAGAGCTTCTCAGCGTGTGATGCTTCTGAGCAATCTGCAAAATAAGGCTGCAGCTGGGGTGGCTTTGTCTGTGATACCTCAGCACACAGCAGGGCCAGCGAGGGCCCTTCATGGGTCTACGGGGGAACTTATCTCATTTAATGTCACCTAAAGTTAGTCTGAGCTTGGCTGGGTCCGACTCTCACCTCTCTTGCCAGGCAAAGGGTAAGGTCCAGAAAGGGAACCAAGGAATGTCTTTTCCCATCCTTGTTCTTCCCCACCAGATGAAGGACAAGGATGTGGGATGAGGATTATCATCCCATGATCATCCTGTGATTCAGAGGGTGTTTTGGCTTCCACGATCACAGCCCATAGCATGAGTGTTTGGGCCACAATGTTACAGCCCTGAGGGTACTAATATGCATGAAAAGCCATCACCAGCCTCACATGTGACCTCTACCCATATGGGACCCAAGAGCCTTCAGCCCCTACCTGAGCTGTGGTGTGGGAGTGCTGGTCTCCAGCTCTGTCACAGCAATGCCTGGGCCTGGACATGGACCCTGCTGATCTTGACTCACTGGCTGACTTCTCAGCCTGGCCCCAGACAGAACTACAGAATGTCAGAGATTGGAAGGGACCTCAATAGATCACCTAGTCCAACCCCCTTGCCAGAGCAGGATCACCCAGAGCAAATCACACAGGAACACGTCCAGATGGCCTTAAACATCTCCAGAGGAGACTCCACAACCTCCTTGGGCAGCCTGGGCCAGTGTCTGTCACCCTCACCAGGAAGAAGTNGGTAACTTTCATATAGGGCAGTATTAGTGTATATATATATAAAGCACCTCTGCAAACAGACTGAGGTGTTGTAGATTATGACATAAACCCTTGGGGAAACAGATTTTTTAAATTTTGTCACATGGACCTGCTTGGTCATCACTGGCTTCTGTGACATGCTCACCATCATTGCACCTGACCCTGACCAGCAGATCAATGTCCCAGCTTGACCTTGAACTGGCAACCCCTGGACGTGCTGGAACGTGTCCAGNGCCCCTGGACATCCCAAGTGGCTGGAGAAGCTACTTACCAAGTGTCTGGCCAGCCAGGACCCTGCCGTTCTCGCCCAGGACCGCCGCCCGCGCGTGCCTCTCGTTGGAGTACTGCACGAAGGCGTAGCCCTTGTGGACAGAGCAGCCCACCACTCGGCCATACTTGGAGAAGATGGTCTCCACATCGGACTTCTTGACCACGGCCGTGTTGAGGTTGCCAATGAAGACTCTGGAGTTGATGGACTTGGGGTCATTCTTGTTTGTGATGTTGCTCGTCTGCACCTTCAATGACATCTTGAACACCTGGAGCAGCAAATCAGGAGTCAGGAAGGTATGCAAGGGAATTGTCAGAGTCTTACAAAAAGGGGGGGGATAAATCTCCCAGCAGGTCTGGAGTGAGGGAACTTGCTCCTCAACTTCAGCTAGTCCCAGCTGGAGGGGATCCCATCCGGGGAGAGCTGCTCTGTGATGGGGAGGCCACTCTCTGGGCCAGCACAAAACTCTTGCTGGAAACCCACCAAGCTGACCACACTCTGGGTGTAAACTGGTTGCTTTTTATGGGATCAAATAAGATTTAAATGATTTTTACATCTAAGTAAAAGCTTCAATGCTATTAAATGAAAGCTTTGACCTCTCTAATTAATTTCAGTTCAAAGGACCACCTTTTTTAAAGCAGTTTGCACCTCAAAGTGCATCATAAAGTACCTGCCATAGCTCTGAGCTGACTTTTCCCAGGCTTTCTCCTGCTGAGCACCTCCCAGCACAGCCCAGCTCCCACCACACACAGGGACAACCTTGTCCCCTTGGATCTGCACTGGCAGCTGGAAGAGGACTTGGGTTTTCTGGAGGTTTTCATGGTGAAGCAGCCCATGTGCTCTTGGCTGACACCTGCACTCTCCTGCCTGAGCACTCACACGCTGGGCTTTGAGCTGAATTTTGTGCAAACAGGAGGTGTCACTGTTAGCCTGGAAATCACCAAACCATCAGCCACAGCAGCTGGAAGCCACTCCAAGAGGCTTCCCAGAGCTGCAAGGTGTGATCCTCCAAGTTTCTTGCCCGGGGTATTTTATGGGCAGCTCCCCAGAACAGGCTTCACCTCCGAGGACTGAAAGGACCAAGGGGCAAGGCTGGAGATCATGTGCAATGAAAGCCAGTCTGGCCTCATCCCAGCTGCCTGCTCATGTTTCTGCAGCAAAAATTACAGCTGTCCAAAGACACCAGTTTGATTTTCATCTTCCAGCAACAGAGGGGATGCTTTGGGGTGGTCGTTGTGTGCTGCACACACAGCCTGTGGTTGTCACTTGGGAAAAGTCATCTCAGAGCTATGGAAGGTGCTTTATGATGCACATTGAGGTGCCCCTCTTCCCCAGCCCCTTCCAGCAGTGCTCACAGGTACTCCCAACACCCAAGGCAATGCCACCAGGGTGTCCACAACTCCGGGTGGCCACTGAGCCTGGCACAGGGTCACACTGCTACCACAGACTGAGCCATGGGGTCCCCTCCCTGGTAGTCCCCAGCATCTACCTGGGACTGGGCAGAGCCGAAGCACTGCCTGGCTTTGGGGCTTTGGCTCTCTGGGCTCAGAGATCATCCCTCTGGTCTGAGGTGGGGACAGCAGCTCAAGTGCATGGTGCAGCTCCTGTGGACCCAGCCACCCTGGTCCCCAGGCCCTGGCAGGCTCTGCTCGCACTGACACTGGCAGTGAGTGATGCTCTGGCTTTGCTGAGCCCCAACCCACACATTTAGTCCTTCCTACACTCCTCCCCAGGCAGCAGGGCCTGGGACAAAGCCACAACATCTCCTATGTGCTTTGGGGCTGCACCCAAGACTTTCAAAAACCCCAAAGTCCTCCTTCTTTGACTTCTGCACAGGACACAAAATCTCTGCTTCTATCTCCTCTGACACCTATTATGGGGGGTAACCTCATCATACCTCACCCCCTCCTTTGCCAGGTGAGCCCTTGGCTGATGGATGTCCTCCTGAGCTGCCAGCCCCGTGGGACACCCAGCAGGGGCTGCTGCTCCTATAGGCCCATCTTGCCCGAGGGTATTTCTACCCATGCAGCCAAACATCAAGTTCCACTGGCTCTGTATCTCCAGGATTTGAAACTTTGGCTCCAGCATGGAGGTAAAAGCCAACAGAGGAGATGATCCCAGCCCCCAGTGTAGATGGTGCTTGCAGCCCAACCTGGGGAGACATGGGATGTTTAGACACCAATGACAATGAGCTCTGAACACACGAGCTGTGATGTGCACACCTCTGCCTTCTTCCTTTTGAGAGCACAAGGGACTGGACACTCCATTCCTTTCATCATCTAAAGCCAGACCATGCAAGTGTTGGAGATACCTGCAAGGCTGGTCCTCTACATGGAGCAGGGATGCAATGGAAGAATAAATCCCACCCAGCTCTAACCCCTGTGAGTTTATTCACTTACCACCAAGGCTAGAAATGATCTCTGTGCTAAATCCAATTAAAAAAAGTTAGACTTTGTGTCTAGCTCATTGTATTTTCCTTTTCACCTTTACAGATTAAAAGAGCCAGAAACTTTTGTTCTATTACTGTAAAAACAATTCCTGGCAGACCTAGTTCTGAAAAACACCAGCAAACCCCCCAGAGGACAGGATTTCTGAAGGCATCTAAGTGAATTAAATTCTCACATCTTTGGCAAGTGGTGCCCAACCTCTCCGAGCTGCTCCAAGGTCCAACCTATATAACAACACTTGTTTAATACCATCTATTTCAATATATGTTTGCAGTGTGGTCTGGAAGAGGCTCACAAAGGACACTGCCCCCATTCCTGGTGCAGAGGTGGGTCAGTGGAGGAAGAGCCAAGGCTGCTTTCAGTTGTTTGGTCACCTTAGGTGCCCAACTTGAGCCTCAAGGATTGTTTCACAGAAATCCCAAGTGTCTACACAAAACCCAGCTGGAGGCTGCTCCAGGATGGCCAGAACACAGGGAACCTCCATCCTAAACCCACTGGGACCAGCTGAGGCTGTGTGGGCCCTTCAGAGAGCCTACACACATGTGGGGTATCTGTAGCCTGCTAGTCCTGGGTGGTCTTGCCACCCAAGGACATGTCCAACCTGTTGTGAACCCGTGGCTCTCCTGTCCTGGGGTTTCATCAGTGCTGTAGGACAGTGACTGATGGTGACACTTGGTGACTCCTGGAGTTTTCAGTTCCTGACCCCCCCTATTTGTTATTTCAGAGCAAATCTGTCCTGGCACCTCTTTCACCCACACTAGACCATGTCTCATGGACATCCTTGGTCCCATTTAGCTGCTTCCCCACTAGATGATGCACTCCCACTTTTCAATCCTTATCTGCTCAAGTTCATGCACACCTCCAATCCATCTTGCTAGCCACTCATGGTCCTCCTTTCTCCCACCACAGTCCCCAGAGGACTTGCAACTGGCCTCTGGACAGAGCATGAGCCCTTGTCACTGTCCTTGGAAGCCCACCATCCAGTTTGCACCACCCTGGGAGGCCACGTCCCAGCTTGGATGCCAAGATGCTGCAGGAGACCATGTCAAAAGCCTGGTCCTCAGCCTCGCTCTTTGCCACCCAAAGCGAGTAGGTGGATCAAACCTGGCCATAGGTTTGTCCCAGCTCCAGGCAGGCAGGAGGAAGACTCCCTTCCTCAGAATAAAATGTAGTGCTCAGATAAAACACATCCCTGTCTCCCTGTGCACAGCCCATCACTGAAGCCTCATGCTCTCTCCTCCAGTCCCAGCTGAGGGAAAGCCCAGGCTGCTGTTGGCCCAAACCCTTCCCAACCACCAAGCAGCCCAGAAGTGTGTGATTTACAACAGTCTGAATCAGGTGCTGAGCTCCTCAAGCCTCTGTAGGAGGGATGTGGGTTAAGCTGCCTCTGGGCATGGGAATAGAAGAGGCTGGCTGGAGGATCTGGGTAGGATGGGGGTGGGGGGGACATAAAACATGTGTCCTTCACCCAAAACTAGTGGGCTGTCCCCTCTCAGTGGGTGCAACATTGATGCTGTCAATGGATGCTCCACTCTGTGGGTTTGCTTTAAAACTAAAAGAGCTGGATGAAGTCGATGCATTTCTCAGGTGGGCTCTATGGCACCAGATAGATCTTCACTTGGAGAAGGACACCTTCTAAGGCATCTCCCAAGGTATGACCTTGCATGCCATGGAGGTGAGGGGGTGAAGGGGAACCTGCACCTCTCCCAGGTCCCTGCTCCCCCATCTCCACCTTGCATCCTCCTTGTCTGGCTCCTGTGACCTTCTTTCATGGCTCCTGCAGTTGGGTCAGCATGTGTTTGTCCCCTGTGCTGACTCCTCTTCCCCCCACCTGGGATTCTGGGTCTCCCCCAATCCAGTAAAGCCTGTAGCTGTAGAAGCTGGAGATGGGAGAAGTCACTTTCACCACCCATTGCAGGGACCAGTGATGGAGTGGGGAGCATCCACCTCCTTTGGTAGAGCCTTTCCCTTGGCTCCCTGCTGGAAGACCCAGTGGCTTCAGGGCCATCTCAGGACACTGCAGATCTGTGCGGGATCAGCCTGTGGCTGACAAGCAAAGGGATGGGACCACCAGATGGCAAACTCAAGGTCAGGCAAGGTGATGGCCACGCCACTGGGAAAGACTTGGGAGGAAGCCAACAAGGACCCAAGGTCTCTGCAGATGGAACCCTCCCAGCGCCATCCATCCACTGACTGCTGCCCCTGCCCAGGCCCCCGGGGGCAGGGAGCTCCCAAGGCTGGGGAGCTGGTGTGGCCTTGCTCTGAGATTTTGGGCATCATCCGTGATGTCCTCCACGTAACAAGTGGCCCACATGGCTCTTATTTTGCAGCTCATAAAACACTTGGCATGGGGTGTCCACTGTGCAAAGTGCCTTCTGCTGCCCCCTGCAAGCCCAGCAGCCCCTGGAGCAAACACCCTCCCCCACCTCCTCCATCCCATCCACCCAGGGTTTCTCCTTACACACAATATTCATTTCACATCACTTATCAGCCCCTTTACTGGAACAACTGGAACCTTCCACATTTTAATCATCACATATTAATATTTCATAGCCCACCACTGCATTACAGCAGAGCACTTTGTGTGGTGCTCGGAGGGGACCCAGCACAGGGATCAGCCACGTTGCCTTGGTGTCCCTGCCAGGAGAAACAACCCAACCCCCCAGCCCTGGGCCTTCTCAAGCCACCAGCTCTTTGACACATCACGTAAAAACCAGTGGGCACGAGTCAGAGCAGAGCATGTTAGAAAAATGTACACCCCTTACTGCTTATAGATTAATATTCTAATAACTATTGCTGTCTTCAGCAGAAGTGTTCTCACAGCTATTATTTTACCCTTCATCCCCCAACCCACAGCTGCAACAAGACGGATGAGCTGGAAAAGAGAACAGGACAAAATGCAACTTGTAATAGTACTTGGGCAGAGATAATGGATGTGTAAAGGTGTCCTTCATCTGCAGGACCCCAGAGAACACCAAGGGCAGATGAGTATGGTCATCCCTGTTTTCTGCAAGGGAAACTGAGGCCCACATAGGAGAGGTTTGGGGTGGAGGGGTGCGTGCCACCAGACACCTCCCACTCCCAAACACCCCCAAAGACATTAGGAGACTTAAGGATGAGATTGTCAGAAGTTCCTTCCTTCCCTCCTGTGTCCCCCATCTCCCTTTGCATGTGGAGGAACCTTGCAAGCTCTGCAGGGGACAGCAGTCATGATGACCCCAAAACCACACCCATCTGCACCTCGGCTGAGCCACCCCAGGGCTCTCCAACCACCCTTTGACCATCATCCCTGCAGCCTGACCCTACCACAAATCCCAGGACCACATCTCTCCATGGATTTACTGCCCTGCTACGCATGGCACTAGGAAACCTGTTTGCCACTGCCAGGCTGAGAAGAAGACACAACATGTGACTACCCTGAATAGTCAAGGATCCCCTGTGCCATCTCTTAGAGGTGGTGAGGACTGCTCTGAGGTCCTTCCATGCTTGAGGAGAAGCTGTGCCTGCCTGCACACGCCCCAAGTCTGGATGCTGCAGTGCTTGGAGGTACATGGACCCACCAACAAAGTCCTCTCCTGGGTGGTGCTTCTCCTCTCTTCCTAGGACAGCACGGCTGGAAACAACATCATGGTCCCTGCTGCCGCTAATGTTCAGGAACCCCTTACAAATATTGATTTTCAATCCAGTAACAGCCCAGGGCCAGAGCTGGTTTACCTGATAAGCTGTTTTTCCTCCCTGCTTGGAGTGCCTTGCTTCCCAGATGAGCTGTTTAATTGAGAGCCAGCTGTCTGAGACCCCCGGGGGCCTTTGTCTTAGTGATGAACTGTCAGAGAAGACGCCGGCAAAGACAAACCACCCAGCCCCACCAGGTTCTGCTGCAGAAAGGTCTCTTTATTGCAGCGTGACAGCAACATGGCACCAGGCTGCTCTTCTCCTCTTATCACACCTGCTCACAAAAGGGGAGATGTGGGTTTTCATCCTGGCCCTGGAACAAGTTTTCCCAACTTGGTGGTTTTCCACTGAGAGCTGGAGGACAAGTGAAGATGCTCTGTGGGGATGTCTGGTGTGGGGTGAAGGGACAAATCTGCTCCCTGCCAGGTTTTGGGGGGAAATTGGCATTTGGGGTGCTAAAAAAAGCACCAGCAAGCCTTGCCAGCACACGTGATGGGTGTTACAGCCCGTGGTACCCTTGCCATGCTTTGGTGAGAGTTGGGTGGTCCCAGCTCTGACACAACCCTGGTCACATGCTGAAGGAAACTTGGTTCAGATCTTCTGATCAGGTCAGATCTTGGATACGCTTGCACAGGACAAAAACCAATTCTGTCCCCATCTAGAATCATTTAGGTTGGAAAAGACCTCTAGGATCATCCCACCTCACTGCTTTCTGGAGGTTGCACCCCAAACCTTTAACATCTTTCTAGCAAGATGATTTTTAGGGAGGAGCAGGGCAGGGAACATGTCCTACACCAACAGACTGGGATAGCTGCCACCCGGTGAGCATCTCTCTTCGGGCAGCAACCAACCCAGATGCTTGGCTCTGACTTCTGGCTAAAACTGTCTTTTTAGCCAAAAAAAAGACCTCTAAGATCATAAACATGGGCAGCTACAAGAGAGAGGGACTCCAAACGGCCACAGCATCACCGACAGCACAGAAATGCACGTGCATTTAAAGCAAAGTCCCCACTGCCCCCAGTGCCAATCATTCCTCCCCCGAGAGCCGCAAGTAATTTGCTAGTGAGTCTCCAAACACCAGAGCCAAGCTCAGAAGCTTTAGTTTAATAACCAGCACAAACCCTGCAATCTTTTTAATAACTTCTGTGTCCCCAACAAGTTCTGCAGAGAAGCCCAGAGGGGCTCAGCCCTCCTTCTGGAGAGTGGAGAGACCCTCCTTGCTTCAGTAAATGGAATAAACTGGAAGGAAACCAGTCCTTGGGTTTTCTGGGGGAAACAGCTTCGATTCTCCCAGCTGTGATTGCCAAGGGAACAGAAAGTTATTAAAAAAGGGGGACAGACAAAGAAGTCTCCATTATTAAACAAGTTTGGCAGAACCAGGGCTGTCTCTTGGGGAAATCTGTGCTGGAAGGGCTGGAAAGCTGGAGATGAGCTCAGCAGGAGCCACACTAGCTTGTTGTGAAGCTGGGGGTTCCCTTTGTGATCTTTGTCCCCCTGTAAAGTGCAGCTGGGCACAGCCCGGTAAGGGAGGATGATTTTGCTGCAGACAGAGCAGGTCCTTGGGTCTCTCAAGAGCTATTTTGGGCTGTCCCAACTCCCACAGAATCATAAAGGTTGGAAAAGACCTCTAAGATCATCAGGTCCAACTGTCAACCCAACACTACCATGCCCTGAAGTGCTACATCTACATGTTTTTGAACACCTCTGGTGACAAAAGGCTCCTTGTACAGAGTATGTAAATTTTTCCAAACGCTTCCCAGAGCTCCACCTCACAGATGAGCTGTCCCAGATCCATCCAGCCCCAAGCTTCACTGGTGGCAATCACTGACCTGGCTCCTGATCACCCCAGAGGTGCCCATCTCTTATGCCTCCCCAGCCCAGGACCCCCTGCTGACACCAATCCCTATGTACTCTCCCCACCCAGGCCACCCCACCAGGGTTGTGTGGCTGGAGCAGAGATGCAGAAGGCTCCGATGCTGCCTTGCAGCCCACTGTGCATCCCCACAGCCCCCCAGACATTTTTGCTGGGGGGATCACTTTCTGCTGGAGGACACACTTTCCTCCTCCTGAGCTCTGTGGGCTCAGGTGGCGAGCTCAGTTTCAGCCCAGTTCTCACCCTGCACATCCTATTTTCCTTGGTAGGATAAAATAGTGTTAACATCTGACATGGGGGGAGACACCACCACTGGAACAGCTCTGATGGGGACTGTCTGCAATGCATCTGCCCCACCTTGGGTCACTGGAGAGCCATCACTGCCTTTGCCAGCATGCTGGAAAATTCTGGAGAGCTCGAGGTCACCACTGGATTTAGAACCTGAGTTCATTGCCTGCTCTGCACCAAGAACTCAATTGATGGGGTGAGTGAAGGGCTGGGGTGGCTGCTGCCCACACCTGATCTCCTTCACCCCTGTTTAGAGGGAGGCAGCACCCACCCTGCACCCTTGGACTGCACAGAGGGAAAGAAGCAAAGCTACTGAGGCGAGAGGGAGAGAAACCCTCAGCCAAGGCTGCCTCATTAAAGCACATTTGCTGCAGGACGTAAGCAAATAATCCAGCCTGACACCCTGAGCTGGTGGCAGCTGCAGGTTCCACGTTTTGCAGGGCTCTGGTAAGGAGGGGCTGGCTCTGCCCCCCCTGATTTATCTCACTTTGTGCCACGTCTGACACGCTCTGAATTTTTCCACTGGCGCATCCTCCCCGGGCTCGCTGAAGCACCAGGAGCTGAGTGTGGGGCTGCTGCTGTGTCTGTGCCAGATGGCTGCAGATGAGGAAAAAGTCATGGTTTTAACCTTTTTGGTTTACAGAATCATAGAATTGTCAGGGTTGGAAGGGACCTTAAAGATCATCTAGTTCCAACCCCCCTGCCATGGGCAGGGACACCTCCCACTAGAGCAGGTCACTCACAGCCCCAGCCAGCCTGGCCTTCAAAATGTCCAGGGATGGGGCTTCCACCAGCTCTCTGGGCAACCTGGGCCAGTGTCTCCCCACCCTCATGGGCAAGAACTTCTTCCTAACGTCTCATCTGAATCTCCCCACCTCTAGTTTTGACCCATTCCCCCCAGTCCTACCACTACCTGAAGTGATCTCTCCACGAATTTGGGATCCACTCTTGCTTGATGCCGGGTGCTGCTGCCCAGGGGGGTGGGTGCTGAGTGTGCAGCAGCAGGAGCAGAATTAGCTCCCTCGTAATCTTCCTCACCCATCCATCTCGCTATGCAAACAGCTTCCTTCTTAAGTTTTCATTAAAAAGAGTCATTTTGAAAAGGAGAAATCCTGCCAGTCCCCTGAGAACCTGGCTTCGATTTAAATGTCAGCTCAGGTGGTGAATCCTTCAGAAAGGGGCAATAAGTAAATAAACAATAGCTGGTTTAATACGTGTTCCATCAGTGGTTAAAGGGATTGTCCTGGGTTTGGCCAGGATAGGGTTAATTTTCATCCAGAGCAAGGAGGGACCACAGCCAGGACAGACAACTGAGACAGCCAATGGGTATTTGATGCTGTAGTGACATCATATCTGCTATATAAAGCAGAGTGAGGGCTCTGGTGGGGTGGTCCTGTAGAGTGTCTGGTGCAGCTCTGCTCCTCACCCTGTCTCCACAAATTTGGGGTTCACTCCATAGAATCACAGAATCATTTAGGTTGGAAAAGACCTCCAGGATCAGCAAGTCCAACCTTTGTCCAACATCTCCCTGACCCCCAGACCGTGTCCCAAAGCACCACATCTACTCGTTTGTTGAACCCCTCCAGGGATGGTGACTCCACCACCTCCCTGGGCAGCCTGTCCCAGTGCCTGACCACTCTTGCAGGAAAGAACTTCTTCCTAATGTCCAATCTAAACCTCCCCTGGGGCAACTTGAGGCCATCACCTCTTGTCCTGTCATTAGTTACTTGGGAGAAGAGCCCAACCCCAGCCTCACCACCACCTCCTGTTAGGCAGTTGTAGAGAGCAATGAGGTCTCTCAGCCTCCTCTTCTCCAAGCTAAACAATCTCAGTTCCCTCAGGTGCTCCTCATAAGACATGTTTTCCAGACCCCTCACCAGCTTTGTTGCCCTTCTCAAGGGTGTCTCCAAACACTGCACAGCTCATAGCACACATGTGTGTGGTCATGCTGGAGCTAACAGGGCTCCCTGGCTTACACCCCACAAGAAGAAGCTCTTCAGCAATTTTTTGACTATCTACTTGAACATGGACTCCCCATTCACATTGAACTTTTCTGGACTGTGTTTTTCCTTGAAAATATTTTTTAAATTAAGGCATTTTTCTCCTAAAAAAAAAAAAAAAAGCTAGAATCATCTTTTGATTGCAGAATATGCAACAAGTAGACTTTTCAGGAGTCTTTGCTTCTAATCATCTTGGGAATCTCTCATGAACAGACTAACATTCTTTTTGACAGCAGCAAAATAAATTTTAAAGGTCAATTGAATCAGATAAGCTCAGTCTGGCAGCACTTTCAGATGCAGAATTCCATGGACAACATTAAGGTTACGCTCAAGAACAGAAACAAAATTCTTTGGAGGAAAGAATCTTTGAAAGAAAAAAAAAGGGGAAGAAAATGAAAAGGAAACAGCAATTAAATAGAATGTCATCTGTAATCCCAGTGGTGCAAAACCTGATGATTACCTACTGGGCTATGGACAATGCTACATGTATTAATCTAATTAAAGTCCTTTTTTTACAGGCATCTGAAGTCAGCTCATTAGTGTGTTACTGAGATGCTCATTAATGGCTGGCCATGACTAATTTCTTGAGAATTATTCTTTAATTCTTTGTCATTCACAGCCTGATAGGAAAACACAATGTTTCCATCCCCCACTCTCCCACTCACACACGGTGGAGACAGGTTCTCATCAGCTGCCTATTGACTTTGTGTTCCTTAATGAACAACCCCCCCTCCAGACTAAGGGTTGTTTTAACAGCAGATGATTTATTTATGAGGAAAAGCAAGTGAACTTCCTCAGAAGTTCCTTACAGTAATGAACTGGCATCTTTGCTGCTGCTCTCTGCATCAAGAGCAGCGTGGCCAGCAAGGCGAGGGAGAGGATTCTCCTCCTCTACTCCACCCTCATGAGACCCCACCTGGAGCTCTGTGTCCAGTTCTGGGGCCCCTATTACAAGAAAGATCTGGACGTGCTGAAACGTGTCCAGAGAAGGGCCACGAGGATGATCAGAGGCTGGAGCACCTCTGCTATGAGGACAGACTGAGAGAGTTGGGGTTGTTCAGGCTGGAGAAGAGAAGACTCTGAGGAGATCTTCTTGTGGCCTTCCAGTATCTGAAGGGGGCTACAAGAAAGCTGGGGAGGGACTTTTTAGGCTGTCAGGTAGTGGTAGGACTGGGGGGAATGGGTCAACGGATTCTATGATCTCCTCCTTCAGTGTGGCCGCGAAGAGCCTCCTGCCCTGCTCCACGAGCCCAGTGCTCACCTCCTCATCCAAACCCCCTCTGGCCACGTCTAATGGGTGGCCTCAGGAGCGCTCTCAAGCTCCAACATTGGCCCATGTCCTACTCCACACAGAGCATGATGCAGTCTCCTGCAAGGAGGGCATGTGGACCCCTTGCCATAGGGCAACGTTGGTGTAGGGGGAAGATCTGGTCTCCAGGATTCTCTCCCCGTTTCATGCTGCCAACTCACCACTGCATAATTTAATCACCTGCCAGGGCCACCCAGCTCCCAAAGAAGAGCTGCTGCAGATGGAGCTTCACTGATGCAACACTTGTTATTTAGCTCTGCTAGTGTCTTGTAGGAAGCCATCCAGCATCTTGATGCCGTGGCTGCTTTAACGTGCAAATGCTGCTCTGTTCCCAGCCAAACTGGTCCTGCTCTTGCTGTGCTCTGCTCCTGGGGCTGTCCCTGCCTCTCCCAAGCCGTGAGGGCTCTGGCTGATCTCTGAATGACCAAGCAGGAGTCAGAGATTTCCACATCACCACATACTTCCTGATGCTGGGGGTTTAGCAAAGCCTCAGATGCCACAAGACTTGACAAAACCACAAGCTGAGGAGGGAACAGTGAGTGCTGTCACCACCTGCAGATCAAAGGGGGTTCCTCTGGGACCCACACCAGATCTTTCCTCCAAAATGCTCATCCATGTTTTCCTACAGAGAAAGCCAGTTGATTGTCCCCACACTTGCTACAGGACTTCATGTCCTGGGTGTTACCAAAGCCAGGGACTCGTTCCCCAGAGATTGTGCTGGTGGTGGAGCAGGACATTGGATGGGGCCCTTAGGGAGTGCAGAGCAAGAGCACGTTCAACCTTGGCACACAAACCCTCAGTTCTTTAACAGCTGAGGCTTCTGACATGCTCCTTTCCTCTCTCTGAGTTAATTATCAGCTGATTGCCTTTCAAAATGATTTCAGACACTTTAAAGAGGCAGCATGACATAAATGATTAAGACACGTCTCTGTAAAGTCACTGGGATGTGAGTCCTGCTCCACTTGTGCTGGGATTTACTGAGCTTTGGTCGTCTAAACTCCACCTCCGAGGCTCCACAAAGGTTCAGGAGGCACCTTCACCCCAAGGAAAACATCTCAGGTGAGAGGGATGCAGCCTGCAGTGATGGGAGGAGACCTGAAAAGCAGCTGAGCTGCTCAAGGTGATCACTATAGCATGACCTATGTTGGTGGCCATGCCCTTTCCTTCTGAAAAATAATAAATCTTGCTCCCATCTCTTGGTCTTTGCTTCTCCAGTTCTATACGGATGCAAAGACTAAAATAAAGCAGGTACACCTGCTCCAGTGTGCTGTGCTGCCCTCAGCATCAGTTTGCCCAAATCATAGAATCATTTAGGTTGGAAAAGACCTCTAGGATCAGCAAATCCAACCTTCAGCCCAACATCTCCCTGACCCCCAGACCGTGTCTTAAAGCACCACATCTACTCATTTGTTGAACCCCTCCAGGGATGGTGACTCCACCACCTCCCTGGGCAGCCTGTCCCAGTGCCTGACCACTCTTGCAGTAAAGAACTTCTTCCTAATGTCCAATCTAAACCTGCCCTGGTGCAACTTGAGGCCATCACCTCTTGTCCTGTCGTTAGTTACTTGGGAGAAGAGATCAACCCCAGCCTCACCATAACCTCCTTTTAGGTAGTTGTAGAGAGCAATGAGGTCTCCTCTCAGCCTCCTCTTCTCCAAGCTGAACAATCCTGAAGGTGACTGATGGTCTGGTGGTTTTCCCACCAACGTCAGCGAGTGCTGGGTCAAAGCTGGAGATAAAAGTATGTCACCTACTGCTCTCATTCTCCAGCAATCTTGTCATGCCAGTCTTGTATATTGTGATTACGTGTGATGGTTGAGGACTGTGTGGGCTCTCGGGGCTCCCCATTGATGCTTTCACTCCTTCCCACTCTTCCAGCCTTTCTCTGGGACAGTATCACCCCGCTCTTTGCAGCGCTAAGCTCCCCCAGAGTGGGCTAAAGACCCAGACCCCTTTTTCAATGATACAGAAAGATCAGCAACCACCACTGCTTGTTGATTATGGCCGTTCTTGGCTGTAAATGAAGTTTAAAAGTCATTAAAAGATTTGTCAGCTGTGACTTATGAGCCCTTCTGGCTGCAGGGGAGTGAAGCAGTGACAAATACCCTCCAGCACCACATCATCCGTTATCTGGTAGAAGTTGCCACCTTCCAATTATCAGGGACCCACTGAATGTGTAAACGAAAAGCAACTCAAATAACCCTACCCAGCTGCTGGGACCATCAGTCAGAGCTGGCGGGTTCTGCTGCTGCAGCACCAGCCTGGGAGGGAGGCAGGAACAAAGAACAACTTGTACGTGTGCAGAGCATCACTGGCTACCAACCACGTTCACTCTGCCCTGAGCCCACCTTTGGGGAGGTCGAGCAACTCCTGGCTTCCCAAGCAGGACACTAGGCTGAAGAGCTACAGAAGGGCTGGGTCACTGGACATGACCAGCAGCGGGTGGTAGGTCAAGCCCAGAAGAGCTCTGTAGCCCAGTCAAAGACTAAAAAATAAAAATCAGCTTGCTCATTTTTCCTGCCTGCAGCACAGTGGGAAAACTCTCTACAGCTACCCACAAGGAGGCTGTGGTGAGGCTGGGGTTGGTCTCTTCTCCCAAGTAACTAAAGACAGGACAAGAGGTGATGGCCCCAAGTTGCCCCAGGGGAGGGTTAGATTGGACATTAGGAAGAAGTTCTTTACTGAGAGAGTGGTCAGGCACTGGCCCAGGCTGCCCAGGGAGGTGCTGGAGTCACCATCCCTGGAGGGGTTCAGCAAACCGAGTAGATGTGGGGCTTTGGGACATGGTCTAGGGGTCAGGGAGATGTTGGGCTGAAGGTTGGACTTGATCCTAGAGGTCTTTTCCAACCTTAATGATTCTGCGATTCTATAAAAGATACAGTCAGTGCCAGGCTCTGTGCTGCTTTGTCTGCCACTTCCAACAAAGCCTTTCACACTGGGGCAGTCACAAAGCCCTGAAGCCCCAGAAGGTCTCAGTGACCTGCTCTGGTTCTGCCAAGCCCAGCTCACCCCACTCTGCCTCACCCCCCTCCAAGGAAGCTCCTCCTGATGGCACAAGGAGAAGCAACATGAGGCACTGAGAACCTGTGCCTTCTGGGAGAGCAGCCAGTATAGCACACGGTTTAAAAGACCTTGTCTGAGGTGCAGGACACGGGGACACCTCTGTCATCCCAGCCAGCAGAGCCTGGCATGGATTCCTGCCTCTGCTCTGGGATAGGGAAGTTGCTCCCTATGGGATCATCCTGATGGAGGCATCCAGCTGAAGTCAAATTTTCCTGCCAGGGCAGGGGCCAGCACTGGCATGAAGCTCTCCTCAGCTTGATGGAGACCTTGCAGCTCCTCACCAACATGGGCTGCTCAACCCTGCCCTTCCCATGGGATGCTGAACAGCTTCCCTGCACTGGTTGGGCATCCCTTCTACCCCTCTGCCCACGCTGGGCTCCCAAATACCCCAGTGAAGTCAGGACCAAGCTACTGGCCCCTGAGTCATGGCAGAGAGGTAGAAGGTCTCCAGGTCTCTGTAACATCCTTTCTCTAATCCTTGCCCTGGAGACCAGCCCCAGTGTGTGAGGTCCATGCAGAGATGATGCCTACCAGCAGCTTCCAGTGCTCACCCACTGCTGGAGAAGGGCACACACCAGATGTTACCAAACTGCCTGAGTGATGTCAAGGGAACACCAAAGAGCTTCTTGTTAACACAACAGCTCATAAAATCAATTAGATCCCATTAAATGGCAATTTGGCCCTCATCACACTTAACCTCCTCCGTGAGGGGTAATGGCCCATGGAAGTTTACTGCCTGTTTGGCTTTAATTTGTTGGGCTTGGTGGAGGGAGCTCTCACAATGGCAAATCTTCCTTTCCTAGGCAACAAAATCTAGTGCTAAAATCTTTGGTAGGAGCTTCTCCCCAAGCTTTTCTCTACTGGAGACCATTGGAGGTGTCCTGGATGAGCCCCATCAGAGCACTGGAGTCATAACTCAGTCGTGGGGCTGTCATGACAGACCACACCACTGGGTCAGCAGCTCTGTGTCCTGATTCTGGCAGTGGCCAACACTGAACCACTGCCCGTGATGCCAGCAGAGAGGACTTGATGTGTCTACTGGGTGCAAAGAGCTGCCTTTGAGTCCCAAAGTGTGTGGCTGCCATCCTCACACACAAAGGTTGAAGAGCCACAAAAATGATCACTCTCTTATGAAGAGAGGCTGAGAGAGTTGGGGTTGTTCAGCCTGGAGAAGAGAAGGCTTCGGGGGAACCTTAGAGTGACCTTCCAGTACCTGAAAGGGGCCTATAGGAAGGTGGGGGTGGATCTGTGCACAAGGGTTTGAAGTGACAGGATGAGGGGTGATGGTTTTAAGCTAGAAAAGGGTAGACTTAGGTTGGACATTGGGAAAAAGTTCTTTAACATGAGGGTGGTTGATCACTGGAACAGGTTGCCCAGAGAGCTGGTGGAGGCCCCATCCCTGGAGACATTCAAGGTCAGGTTTGAGGGGGCTCTGAGCAACCTGCTCTAGGTAGTCTCTACTTCTGTCCCTGCTTCTTGTAGGGGGGTTGGACCAGATGACCTTTGGAGTTCCCTTCCAGCCCAAACCATTCTATGAGCCTATGATTATTTCTCACTCCCCCTCCCTGACCAGGCACAGAAGCAGACAGACATTCATCCTGTCCATTTTCTCTCATTTCACCCTAGCAAAGCTGATCTTTTATCAGCTAACCCAGCTGCCTGGGACTGTGTCTACCACCACTGATCCTCAGATCTCTGGAGACTCCCAAGCCAGCCTGACTCTCAGCTGCTGTTTGCTTCCCTTGCTGCGTAGGGCATCTTTGACTCTCACCAAGAACTGTGAGCAGAAACAGATCTGTCTGGACACAGCTGCTCCACAATTACTCATTTTAACAGTAGCAGTCATTGGCAAAGCAAAAGAAGAATGATTTCATTTTGCTAACCTTGAGTTCCCCCTGCCCTGCGAGCTTGCCTGCATCATTTCCACCTCCCAGGAACACAGACACCTCATTGCTCCTGCTGCACCCTGCATCTTCCACACATGCTGATGGGCTCAGACACCCTGGGCTTGTTCCAGTCTGATGGATGATGAACCCCACCCTGGGGAACCTGCTACTGACCCTACCAGATAAACCCTGGGCAACCAACCCACGCTTGCTTCCCCTGGTTAGTGCCCAATGAGCCGGGTGCAGATTGTGCTGCTCTGTCCCACCAGGCACCTCCTGATAAATAACAGGGGAGCTCATGTCATTGCTGAGGGCTGAGCATTGGCTCCTGATGAGCTGGAGCTGATGAAATTAAATGGGGAGTGCAAGCTGGTTTATGAACCCTTCCCGGCTCACTGTGGTGGGGTGAAGTGCTGGGGCCTGGGCTGTGGGGTCTGAGGTGGAGTTGCCCTATGGATGGGTCACAACCCAGCAACATGTTTAGGTCCCCAGTTGGCTCCAGGCCCCAGAGGCTGAACCTGCCCCACCTGTGTGAGGTCCCAGATGATCATGGTTGGGGTGGCGGGTGAGGCTAGAGCTCTATCAACCAGGAACCAACCAGTTTGAGAGAAGAAGCAACAAGGAGCTGGTCAGTTAGAAGAGAGCTCCTGTTGGGGCAGCTTGCTGAGCTCTCTCTCGGTGCTGTGTTCCCCCTTGGCTGATTTGAGACAGAGAAGAGCAAACAGATGAAGAATAAAAGCTGAAGTTCTGCTGAGGGGTTGTTGCTGAGTTTGATGGTGGCCTGAGGAAGAAGAGAGCTGGCAGCACACAGGGTTTCAGCCATTCCTTCACCTCCCACTTCACACGGGTGCTGGTTACACCCCCCCGATGAACCCACCGCCCCAAAACAGCTACATCCTCATGACACACCACATGGTCCTGTGAGAGGCTGGTTCTGTGACTCTGTGTGAAGACTTATAGTGTGATGCATTTATACACTTCATACAGGAGTCTGAAACGTGCCAACACCTCTCCACAGCATGCAGCTATTGCTTAGGAACTCACCGCTGCAGGATGCCAACACTAGAACCAGAGAAATTAAGAAAAGTCCATTATTAAGTGTTTTCCTAACCCCTGTCCATCCACAAGACTTTAATTTTGTTAGGTCAAGGCAATAGCTGCTTGGTTCTTTGCAGGGGGAGTATGTACCTGGCATTTACATTGAATGGCTGCGTTGGGAACCCACTGGTAACCAGCAGCACTTTCTCCTGGCACCAGGTGATATTGTGAAACCTGTTCTGATTTTGCAAAACAACTCCCACCCTGCCTTTGTGGTGGAGAACAGCAAATGTATCCTAAATGCTTTGGCAGGCACAAAGAGAAATGAGTGTTTGACTTTTAAAATTACCATATATTTAAAACCCAACTAGAAAAGAGGGTGAGGGAGGGAAGGAAGAACTGGCTGCTGAGCCCATGGGGTTGGTGATGTGAGGCAGGTGATCTCCAGGAGCCTGGAGAAACCTTCTCTGAGTTTCTGGAAGAGGCTGGATGGGTTCAGGAGACTCATCATCAAGGGTCACCTACTGAATGTGTTGGCCCTCAGGGGTCTGCCTTGATCTGCCCCGAGGGAACTGGTCCCCCAGAGAGAAGCACTGGCTGAGGATGTCCTACCCATGGCAATATTCTGCAGCTTCATGAGACCACGGCTACACAGGAGCATTTGGGAAGGACCAAAGATGTGATGGGAAAAAAAGATGGCTTGCTTTCTGATACCTGCAGCTTATGGGGCATCAAGTCAGCTTTTATCAGGCCACTTAAACCATCTTTATTTTCCAAAGGAATAATTAATAAACAGTCGTGTTTATCTTTCTGGCTTTGCAGGGGTATTTTTCCACAGCCAGCTGCCCTCTCATTTGCAGTCACTTCCTCCAAAGTTATTTCATTTCTTAACTTGCCTACATGGCTCACATAGTCTTTGTCTCTGCAACTGGCTGTCAATTTGAGAGGACAGATTAAATTGGGGCGGCTCTGCTGATCAGCCTTCTTGTAAGGAGGTGAAAACCTCACCCTTTGAAGCACCCATGAGAACATCTTTCATGGGAAAGCTGGGAGAAGTCCTCTTTCTTCATTATGATCTTCAAGGTCAGGCTTGCTGGGGCTCTGAGCAGCCTGCCCTAGGTAGAGATGTCCCTGCTTGTGTAGGGAGGTTGGAGCAGATGAGCTCTAGAGGTCCCTTCCACCCTAACCCATTCTATGATTCTATGATCTTTAACCTCCCTGGGCCATAGCCCACATCAGCAGAAAGAGGTTGATTTTAGGTTCAATATAAAGTCATGAAGATTTGTTCAGAGCTGCAAATCACCTTGATGAAGAGCAGCTTGTAAATGCAGATGATGACAGTGATAGCTGCTATATATAATGTCTGTGAGATCATTAATGCCAATCAACTCATATATGGAATATACATCTTGTCAAAGTAAAGAGAGATCATTTTGCAGTAAGAACCCAAGCTGGGTTTATAGAGGTAACAATAAATGTAGACTTTCTTAAGATGTTTCAATTGGGACACATCTTTTCACTAAGAAATCTGAACAGCAAGACATCAGCTTGGATGATGAGCTGGCTAAAGAAAGAGGTCTCCAACCATCAGAACTCAGTCACTGTGGATGCTCCATCCCTGGAGATGTTCAAGGTCAGGCTAGATGGGGCCTTGAGCAACCTGGTCTAGTGGGAGGTGTCCCTGCCATGGCAGGGGGTTGGAATGAGATGATCTTTGAGGTCCCTTCCAACCCAAACCATTCCAGGATTCTACGGAGCAGAGCCCATGGGCTGGACTCAGACAGTGAGTCCCTCTTCTGGGAAGCAGAAACTCTGGAAAGTCCTTGAACTTACTGTGGAGAACTAACCGGACCCCAAAATGGCTTGTGAAGTCCTGGGGTGATCAGACCAGGCAATGGTTTGTGGGGCATCAATAATTCTGCTGTTGGCTCTGGCAGAACTATTCCTGGTCAAAATCTTCAGTCACAAGAACTATTCCTGGCCAATAGCTTCAGTCAGAAGAACTATTCAAGGGCTGGAAAACACACTTTTTTACAATATCTTTTGTTGCTTGATGAAGAAGAATTTACCTGGTGACCTGGCCAGTGCCATTATGGACAGCACAAATTTATCAATCTGCTGGACCAAGCCAGGAGAGCATCCAGCAACTGGAAGATGAAGTTGGACAAACTCAGACTATAAACAAGCTATAAAAGCTTAATTGTGTGAGTAGTCAGCCTGAGAGAATACTTGTTTTGATAGATTTTCTATTAGTTTTAAAGCAAGGTGGGTTATTCCCTAAAAAACCTGCTCCTCTGTATGTGTTAGCTCAACAAGGAATTCAGAGCAGCCTCAGGGCCTGATTGATATAGGTAGTCAGATTAAGGGATAATTTGACTCAATAAATTTATTCAGCACTTTATCATACACACGACTGCTTGGGCACATGCTGTATCTGCTTCCCTCCAGTTTCACTGCCAGGAGTTCTCCTCCCTTCACCACCACCAAGATGGGCTCTCAGAAGCAGGAGGAGATCCAGCTGCCTTGCTAAAGCCATGGGACTTTATCCAGACTCCTAAAATCTCTCCGAATGTGCTGATAAATCACAAGTTTCCCCATTTAAAGGATGTCTGGGTCCTACTTTCAGCTCTCTTTGAAATCAAATCCACAGTTTCATTCAGTTTTTGATGGTCACTGTTACCAGATGAATCCCAACTCATCTGGATGCTGTTGGAACCACTAAAACTGGGCAGGGAAGAGTCTCTCCAGTGTTATGTTCAGGGTTCAGTTCTCATTCAGTGTGAACAAAACCCCATTAGTTTAAACTTCAGGTGACCAGCTACACAAGTAGAGATGGGTGCTTTGAACTGCTCCTTTCTTGACTTAAGAGAACAGATTTCAGTTTAGGGATCTGCTTGGCAGAATCCCATGGGAGACTGCTCTGTAGGCCCAAGGAGACCATGGCATCTGGGTCTTAGAATCATAGAATGGTTTGGGTTGCTGTCTCAAAGCACAAGGATTATGAAAATGTCATCTTTATTTCTCTTTAGTGGGTCATTATATAGGCAGAGAGCTAATGCTGCTGAAGGACCTCAAGCCATGGGGGAAAGGTGACGTTGCAGCACAGGAGCTTTACTGAGAGCAGAGGAGTAAGTCAGGAGCAGGGTCTCCTGAGCTAGCATGAGTAGATGTATGTGGAATTGAGATGTAGCCAAGCAAGATGGTCAAAGTGTGGTGCACCTTCCCAGTGCCAGCATCCCCACTGCCAGAGAAAGCCCAAAGCTCCCACAGCTCTGGGGCTGCAGAGCCAGTCTCAGCTGCTGGAGGAGCTGCCCTTCCCAGCTAGTTCTTGGTGTAAGAGCTCCTTGCTTGGCTGCCCCACAAAGCTCCTATAGGATAATGGGCCTTTTGCACAGCCTGCAGGGCATGAAGGATGGTCCCTCAGCTCAAGGAGATAGGAAAGGCAGGTGGCAATTTGTAACCTGCCCAGCAGCTTTCTAAGAGATGGGAATGTCCCCATCAAGGCAATCATCCCTCATCCCACACTGTCACTTTTGTGCTTCCTTCTCATACTTATGTCTCTTTGACACATCACCTGCAACCTGCCAGAACATGGCCAGTCAGGACTGGCTTGATGTGGAGGACCTCCCAAGCCAACCTCCTTGGCAAACTCTCACCAGTGCAGGTGGAAATTGGGCTGTCAATTTTGTGATGCTCACTCAGGGAAAATTCCCTAAAATTTGGGACTGAGCTTTACTAAAACAAACACCTCCCATTGCCAAACCAAAAGCTGAGGGGACTTCTGCAGAAGCTACGTGACTAAGCCATGGGCTAGACAACTCCTGCCCTCATCACAACCCAGGCCTGCTCTTCTCAGCTAGTTGTCCATCTGGGCAACAAAACACCTCTGGAAATTCCACTATTCACTCCATTTAATTCATCAATTTAAGCCTCTGGGAGACGCAGTGTGGCTAAATGAGAAGGAGATGGGCAGGTACAGCCATAAAGTAGGTGCAGATGTAGAAATTACAGACAAGCTCAAATTGGACCACCTTGATGCTCTGCATAGACCCTGACCCTGATGCTGTCCAGTGAAGGAGATGGACGGTCCATCTCAAACGTGATGGAGATGGCTAAAACTCCCAGAAGGTGGGAAAGGAACTCACAGCAGGTTTAGAATAAGATCCCTTTCTTCTTAACCAGCTTTCAGCTCATGACATCATTATCTCACACATTTGGCCCTGCCCTTCCTTGATCTGCCTCCAGAAGTTGGGTGATGTGTCACCACAGAGCTGCCCGGAGCAGGGAGCAGGAGGGCATTACACAGGAATTTGGGGAGATTTCCACACCTTCACAAAGCTCCCTGCCGCCTGGACGTCTCCTGACTAGAAAGATTAAAGGGATTAGAAGCTTACCAATGATAAGGCAGGGAAGTGAAGGGCTTTAGAAAATACCAAGGTCTTAATTTACAAGGGATGCTTAAAAAATGAATGGAGTGAGGATTTTGTCCCAGCGGAAAGTGGGGAAATTTATTCTGAAGCGAGGTTATTTGACCAGTAAAAGGGTTGGCTCATCCCATATGAAAGTGTTAATGTATATTTTATATGGTGCAGAGACACAGGCACCTCTCGTTTGCTCCTCCACAAATTAGGTGAAGAGATTGAATGGTGTTAGTAGGACGGGTAGAAAATACAGTTTTATGAAAACAAGGAATAAAGCACTGCTGGAGTAAAGCAGGTTTCCAGATGAGTAGTTCATTGGCCAAAAATTCTATTTTGGGGTAGGCTGAACACTCCTCCCAAATCATGCCAAAAGCCCCCTGGAGCACCTGCAGAAGGAATAACGTGCAGATAGCTCGTTTTCCACAGGCAGCACTTTAGTTCAGCCCTGGCAACAGAGTTTCTCCTTCCTTTCACCCCCATCTCTGCCCCTGGGAGGGTTGTGCTACCTCCCACATTAACGGGTTGTTTGGGCCAGTTTAGTGTCCAGCACTGGCTAAACAAAAATTAAGTGAGCCTGAGCAAGGGGTGGAAGGAGCTCTTGAAGGCTTTCCAAAGTGGGGTTTACAAGTTGAAAATGTTCTTCCCTTTCCATTCTCCCCAGGCACAGATCTAGCAGAGAAGGAAGGGGCAGGATGGGTGGTGCTGAGCAGTGGGGGATCCCTGCCTTGGGTACAGAGCAATGAGGTCTCTCCTCAGCCTCCTCTTCTCCAAGCTCAACAACCCCAGTTCCCTCAGCTGCTCCTCATAAGACATGTTCTCCAGAGCTCTCACCAGCTTCATTGCCCTTCTCAAGGGTGTCTCCAGACACTGCACAGCTCATCCCACACATGTACGTGGTCATGCTGGAGCTAACAGGGCTCCCTGTGGGGCAGGACGCAGCTCCCATAGGGCAGACACCAGAGATACGGACATATACATCTCACTGTGGGGTCATGATGTCTTTACACCAAAGCCGCTCATCTACATCAGCGTTGGACACAGTGTCTTCTCTCATCTGCCCGGAGAGGTTGTGGAGTCTCCTTCTCTGGAGACTTTCAAGACCTGTCTGGACACGTTCCTGCATGACCTTCCCTAGATGAACCTGCTTTGGCAGGGGGGTTGGACTAGATGATCTCTAGAGGTCCCTTCCAACCCCCACCACTCTGTGATTCCGTGATAGAGCCTCTCCTTGGGCCAAGATGGCCAAAAGCCTTGGGTACAGAGCAATGAGGTCTCCTCTCAGCCTCCTCTTCTCCGGGCTAAACAACCCCCATTCCCTCAGGTGCTCCTCACAAGACATGTTCTCCAGACCTCTCACCAGCTTCATTGCCCTTCTCCACACCTTCTCCCTTGGGTGCAAGCCCTGGGGATGGCTCTTGTGCCTCTCCCATTCTCCTGGGTGTGTGCAGGGACCCAGCCCCAGCCTGAGCAGAGACACGCTACTGAGTCAGAGGAGGCTGAAATTCTGCTTTGAGCACACTCTGCTGGCTCTGATCACAGTGTGACTTGACAGAGGGCTTTTAAAACCTCCCAGGCTCTGGGTGAGATTTGCAGAGCACAGGGAAGTATTTCTGGTGGAGCAGAGCTGCTGGTGAGACTGGGGAGAGCGGGATGGGCAGGAACATGATTCATCAGCTAGGAAGAGCAAGGCAAGGGAGCTGTTTGCTGCAATTCCACTCACAGCCAAGAAAAATGAGCCATGGTCACAGGAATCATGTGTGACAGGAAGGACAAACAGCTCCATCAAAACACCAGCACTCCAGAGAACTCCTGGAGGAAGCCTGGCAGGAGCACCCAGCTCCACTTGGAGGGTGGCTTTGGGCTGTGAGGATGCTGCTGGTAGGACCACGAGGCACAGGCACTGCACATCCTCACCTCCTCCGGGATGGGGAAGGAAGCACTCAAAAAGCAAGCAGTGCACCTCCAGAATACTGATTAACAGAACCACAGAATGTATTGGGTTGGAAGGGACCTCCAAAGGTCATCTAGTCCAGCCCCCCTATGATAAATTGCCTTAAGGGCTAATATTTTCTGGCTCCCTGCTTCGAAGCCGAGGCAATTTGATTTAAGCCAAAATATAACAAATAATTTAGAACTTCCCAACAGTAGGGTGAGGTGAGGAAGAAGAGATGGGTGGGGTGGAAATATGAAAGCAATGAAAAGGGTTTGTAGCAACCGAACGAGAACAGATCTTCCTCTGCCTTCATATAGGCCCACTTCAGATACTGAAAGGCCACAATAAGGTCCCCCTGGAGCCTTCTCTTCTCCAGGCTGAACAACCCCAGGTTACACAGCCACAGCCCTCCCCAGACTCCTTATTCCAGCCCATTCCTTAGGACTGATGGGTCACGGTCTCACCACCAGCAGGCAGTGGGAGCAGCACTGCCAGGGCTGCACTCAGAGCACTTCTGTCCCTCACTGTGCTGAGCCCAAGGCTGGCTCTGTCCCACCAGAGTCTCTGCTGTCCAGGCTTCCATGTGCTCTGGTTCTCTGGGCTCCCTTTGTGCTTGCTGGATAAAAACCAGCTCTTCACCTGGCAGGATTTAAGTGTCTGCCTTTGGAGGGGATGAACCATGGGCTGAAACTGCCTCTTTCCCCCTGCCTTGGATTTCTATCATCACATCCCCAGAGTCTGAATCCAAGTGAGATGAATCCCACTGGTTTAGGGAAGTCAGGATATGGTGATGGTTTTAAGCTAGGGAAGGGCAGACTTAGGTTGGACATTAGGAAAAAGTTCTTTACTATGAGGGGGGTTGATCACTGGAACAGGTTGCCCAGAGGAGGTGGAGGCCCCATCCCTGGAGACATTCAAGGTCAGGCTTGATGGGGCTCTGAGCAACCTGCCCTAGGTAGAGATGTCCCTGCTTCTTGTAGGGGGGTTGGACTAGATGACCTTTGGAGGTCCCTTCCAACCCAAACCATTCTATGATTCTATGAAAACAAAAGCTAATAAATAAAGTTACTGAGAACGACCAGCTCCCTGAAAAGGTTTGAAATGGCTCCCAAGGGAAAAGCTTTTTTCGGGGTTTCCAACGCACTGTTTGTTTTCCTCAAGTGAAATGTGAATCTGGGAGTCAACAGCATCACCTTGAAGCTCCTCTCAAGTTAGCTAGCTCCTGAGCAGCAACGAGCTCCTTTCTGCCACTCTGTTGGCAGAGACCAAACCCCAGACTCAGAGAGGTTTTTATCTCCTTGTGGTGGAAGGAGAGGATACGTTATCAGCCTGAAGGACATTTGCAGTTCATTGTGCTGGTCTCCTACAGCCAGAGGAGCTCACTTGGGTGTGGGGTCCAGTTCAGCTCTCTCACATTGCAGACTCCACAGAGGTTAGAGGATGGATCAAAATCCAGACAAAAACCTACTGTGAGCAACATCCTTCATTTTAAAACCTAGATCCCACATCTGGGTCTGCCACACACTGAGACAACAATGCTGAACATCCTCTCCCACCTCATTTGTGCAGCACGGATGTTTCACCATCTCTGCCACCTCCCAGTTCCCTCTACAAGCCAAAATCCTGAGCTGAATTTGGACTCCTGGTAATCTTAAAAACATATCTTTGAGTTCTTATTAGTCTCCTGCTTTTTTGAAAGACCTTTTCAGGCTGAATTTTCAAGTCTTTCATCATGGTAGGCCAGAAATGTGCTACTACTGTTTTGAAAGTGAAGATTTCACAACAGATTTCCCTACAAGAACTGAAGATTTAAGAAAATAAGACTTGAGGCCCATGGCAGACCCAGAAGAGTTGGAGAAATAGAGGCCTACTGGCAACCCAAGCAGCAAGACCTGTGGATCAGAAGCTTTACTGGTGCAAAATGATGCACTGCTGGTGGATCAGCACCACTTAATTGTGTCATACCAGTGTACACTGGCAAAAATTTTGGCCACAACTGGTAGGACTGGACCAGCAAGTAGATTTCTAGTGGTGTAAGCTGAAGTCAGCAGAGACATGCTGACTTTTATCAGTCAAGAAGCATATTGGATACCTTCCAAAAAGTGGAGTCTTCATGATGGAGCCTCATCTTGGAGAATATATTTCAAATTTGGAAAAAAAAAGCAAAATAAAAGGGATCTTAGAGTTCACTGCAAAGGTGAAGCAAGCTTTGGGTCACTGCACATCTCAGGAACCTCTGTGCATGGGCAGCAGGTTCAGTTTCTGTGGCTTGCTGTGTGTGAGCACACAGCCTGGGGCACACACACCTCCCATGGAGCAGCAGTGGTACCTGCTGAGCACTTGCCTCCTGCTGCAGCAGGTCCTCCTCAGGCCTGCAGCCAGGGTCAGGAGTCAGGACAGCACATTTCTACTGTAAAAAAGTGTTAAATACACAAGATGCAGGGAGTGACCTTTTTCTCACAGCACAGCAGGGAAACCCCGTGTCCTAAAGTGGTGGTTTGTGGTGCTGTGCTGGTGATGAGGGAAAGAGCAGACAGAAGAGTCATGCTGGGAAGAAGAAATAAGCTGTTGGGTAGTAGAAAATAAGAGTTCAAAGAGAGTTAATTTATGTAGTTTCCACTCAGGAGGACCCGTGTGGAATTTTGGGGCATCATCCCTGGAGAGATGGTGGGAAAGGCTGATGTGAGAGAAGCTGGGGTGAAGGAAGAATGTGGTTTTCACTGCTCACCTTGGGAGGTGCTGGAAGAAAGGGGGTTGAAATAGGGCAGTGCCAAGGGTGGCAGTGCCTGGGTGTCTCAGGGGTCTGGAGAACACCACAGCTGGGATATTGTGTCCAGTTCTGGGCCCCTCAGCTCCAGAAGGACACGGAACTGCTGGAGAGAGTCCAGCACAGAGCCACAAAGATGATGGAGGGGAACATGTCCCTTGTGAGGAAAGGCTGAGGGAGCTGGGGCTCTTTAGCCTGGAGAAAAAGAGACTGAGGGGTGACCTCATCAATGTTTATAAATATGTGAAGGGAGAGTGTCAGGAGGATGGAGCCAGGCTCTGCTCAGGGACATCCAGCGATAGGACAAGGGGCAATGGGTGTGAGCTGGAACAGAGGAGGTTCCACATCAATAGGAGAAGAAACTTCTTCCTGGTGAGGGTGACAGAGCCTGGCCCAGGCTGCCCAGGGAGGTTGTGGAGTCTCCTTCTCTGGAGATGTTTAAAGCCACCTGGTCGTGTTCCTGTGTGACCTGCTCTGGGTGATCCTGCTCTGGCAGGGGGTTGGACTAGAGGATCTTTCAAGGTCCCTTCCAATCCCTGACATTCTGTGATTCTGTGAAAGTCATTGTCCAGCTTTAAAACAGGCTATGGCCACACTCCTCTCCTGGGGTGAAAGCCACCCTGTCCAGCTAGGAGCCTTGGGATGAGGAACAGCAGAAGGGAAGATGCTCCTCACGGGGCAAGGGAAGCTGAGCTAAAGCACCGTGGCCACTGGTCTCACAAAGACATGCTTCATTTTACCCCTGACTGCTGCACCATGGTCCATTACCTCATCTCCAGTCTCTCTTTGCCTCCCAACACAGTGTGCCTTTTTTTTCACACACACCCAGGGCTGAGGAGAACAAAGTTCATGTCAACTCCTCCTGGGCCTCCAGAAGAGGGTTTGCATCACTGTTCATCTGGAGAAGGACCTCAAGGCTTTCAAACCTTGCTCCAAAGCCACTCCTGCCCAAATAACTCCCCTGAAATCACCTGAATGCCACTGGGGAACACCCTGGGTCCAAAGCCCAGGAGCTATCTCCACTGACTTCAATGAGCCTTCAGGCCTTTCAGAAGACCAGTGACCACCCCAGTGCCCTGCAGCAAATCAGTGCAGGAGAGGAGAGCTTGTGCCTCCTGTCTCAGCATCTCCAAATCCTTGTACCCAAGCCCAAGCAAAGCATCTTCTTTACCAAGCACCAGGGGCTCTGTGACACAGAAGTTTGACCTGTCTGCTGCTACTGCTGTGACACGTTGAACTGCTCACTTAATTCTCTGCCTCTCTCTCTTTTTCTTTTTAGTAGTTGTGGTTTGCTGCTTTCTGCTGCCTCAGCCCTTGTTTAAGGCTCATGCTTTGCCTGAAGTGTAAGGGAATAGAATCATAGAATGTTTTAGGCTGGAAGGGACCTCTAGGGGTCATCTGGTCCAACCTCCTTACACAAGTAGGGACATCTCTACCTAGGGCAGGTTGCTCAGAGCCCCATGGAATAACCTGTGACAAGCTGGTATGGGTCTCAGCAGGAAGAAAAGATCTTCCTGACACATGCTCCCCATGCAAGGAGATGTCTGAGCACCTTCTGGACAGAGACCTCAAAAGGGACCGTAAGGAATCAGACCCACGAAGGCAGAGGATGATGGGGGGAAAAGGAATATTCATTCCTGAGCTGATAGCAAAGGCCACCTGGTTTTAAAGGCAATGACAACAATTAAAAGCGACCCTCTTAACTCTGGTATGCACTATGGATCTCTTCTCTTGCCCTCATCTGCTTCACAAAACGCATCCCAAGGTCTCTGACAAATACAGTATGAAAATAAAAAGTCCCATGGGGCAATGCTGGTGGTGACAGAACACCCCAGGGTGGTGGAGCACCCACTGCTGGCATCCCCCCCCCCCAGTGAGCTCCTGCTCCTCACACACCACAAGCTTGGCCAGTGCCCAACAAGGAAGCCTCAAATATCCTCACTTCAGGAGAAACAGGACTCAAGCATCTCTCAGACCTCACCATGGGCTGCAGGTCCCGCTGAAGGGAATAACAAGCTTTGCTTTCCCCACAGCTCCCCCGTGGCTTTGCCAGACCATCCCCTTCCCAAGGCAGAGCTCTGGTCTCCTCACAGCTCTCCCTGCTCCCTGTGATGTACGACAGCAGTGAATGCTCATATATCCAGTGGGCAGGCTCATTTGTACAGGGTTTGAAAAATAGATGGTGTATGAAGTGCAATTTGGTGTTGTAGCCGAGTTCTGTCCCCCTTGGGGTGTCAGGGCATTTGATTAAAACCCTTTTATGGGAAATCAATATTTTACTCATTACAACTTTCATTCTCACACCTAAAAACTCCTGAGATGGACTTGTAAGATGCTGCACTACAGGCATGCACACACAGGTCTATTCATTAGGGCAGTAATCCCTTCGCATTTTTCTTTTCATAAGCACACACAGAGGTAAATAAGCAGTGAGAGGGTGTCCTCCTAAGGGGTTAGCAACAGGGAGGCACCATTCACTGCTCAGAAACACTGGCCCAGATCATCTCAAGATCCTGGCCTAGGTGAGAAGATGTAAGGACCTTGTACAAAACACCTCCAAGGCTGAACAGCTTTAAATCACACCCAAGGGCAGTGGGGGACATAGGAGACCAGGGATGCTCAGCTGAATGAAATGAATAAAGCACTGACTTGAGGTTCATGAAACATAGAGTTGACTTCTGCTCCTGACCCCCTGGAGATGCTGGTGAGTCCCTTTGCAGCCCTGTGCTTTGGTTGTCCCACCTGTACAATGGGTGAAGACACCATTCTCCTGCAGGGTAGCACCTGCAGATGGACTCACCATAGGTGTTGGAGCAGGAGTGGGATTGTCACTGGGATTTTGGCATGGAGACTGTTATCAGCCAGTCCCAGGCCCTCCCCAGGAGTGGTTACGGGGGTATGGGCAGGACTGGAGGCAGCACAGCCCAAACTGGGCTGCTAATGACCACCCCTGCAAACACCCAGCAGCTACAGAAACAAGCAGCGAGAAGAATAACAAAATACTATTTAATAATCCCTTCCCAAAGCAGCACTGCTGTACTTCTCTAAGGGGTTGCTTTGCCTCCTACAGCCTGATCCATTAGTTCTGAAACCATAGCAACAGCCCAGATTGTGTCACTACACGTAGGGATGAGCAGCCACTGTCATCTACACCAGCACCAGCACCTTGCCTGGACTGCACAAAGACCAAAGATGCTCAGGGCCCACCCTAGAGCTGGCACCACATCTCCCTAACACAAGGATCATGGGGGGGGGCTTGGGATGCTGCGTGTGCCAGGACGTGTTTGCTGGGATTGTTGTTCTGACACAGAATCCAGCAGGAAGAAGCAAAGCTGGCAGTGCCAGTATTTCCCAGTACAGACTGGGGCCAGAAGAGACATTCTCTTACCAGAGAACTGGAGCAGGTGTGAAGCTAATGATGATAAACCCAATTTCCTTTCTGCTCACACTGAGGAGGCAGATGGACATGTCCAGCACTGGGTATTTTTTTTTTTTTAATGAGAAGTCTCAGATTCCAGCTTATTTTTGGATTTATTTAAGACAGGCTGAGAGAGTTGGGGTTGTTCAGCCTGAAGAAGAGGAGTCTCTAGAGGGACCTTATAGTGACCTTCCAGTATCTGAATGGGGCCTATAGGAAGGCAGGGAAGGTCTGTTCACAAGGGTTTGTAGTGACAGGACAAGGGGTGATGGTTTTAAACTAGAGAAGGGGAGATTTAGGTTGGATATTAGGAAAAAGTTCTTCAATATGAGGGTGGTTGATCACTAGAACAGGTTGCCCAGAGAGGTGGTGGAGGCCCCATCCCTGGAGACATTCAAGGTGAGGCTTGATGGGGCTCTGAGCAACCTGCCCTAGGTAGAGATGTCCCTGCTTAGTGTAGGGGGGTTGGACTAGATGACCTCTGGAGGTCCCTTCCAACCCAGTACATTCTATGATTCTATGATTGCTTATGCTGCTTTTGTTTTTGGGAGCCAGAATAAGGGATGTGAGGGCAACCTGGCAAATAATGATGAGGAGAGGACAGGTCCTGTCTTACAGGGCTAAGTAGTCCCCAATCCCCCTCCAACCCACGCTCCTTACTCTGTACCACTCCATCTCCACTATGAACTGAGTCTGTCCTACAAAAACCAGAGTAGACTTTACTACCTTCTAGTGTAAAGCAGCTCAGCACTCACCCCACCAGCAGAAACATGCAAAAGGATGAACTTCTCAACAAGGTGAAGAGAACAAAGTGACCAGAGACGGCAGAAGGGACAGAGCCACAGCTTCATCTGGGGGGGCATTTTTCTGTTTGTTATTTTTTTTCTTTCCAAACACAAAATTTCATTACCATTTGAAAGCACAGAATATTTTCTGTGTGCTCCCTGGGGGTTAGAAGTGGGAAGGAAAAGTTGGCAAGCACTTCACAACTGTCCTACCAGTTATTCTGGGGAAAACGTCAGATCTTCTAAATATATCTGAGGGGTTTGTGCCCAAGCCATACACAGATAATTGTGCTGCTTTGCAGCAGGATGAGTATATATGAGAAATGTCTCCATTTAGAGAAAATATAAAGGGTTTGGGGTTTCTTACAGGATGGGTGGGATCAGACAAAGGGATTTTTGAGGAGGACCTAGTTGGTTAACTGGGGACAATCTTCCTCTCAGTGAAAGCAGAGCCCAGATGGGTATCAGCTGCTGTAGACAGTCAACACCAGCCTGGATCTGATCTGATGTTCATCTGTGCTGTGCTATCTTCCACGGCTCCTTTGCTGAATCAGTCACACTCTTGCAAAGCCAAAATATGAATTAATTTGTCTGGGTGAAGACATCCAGACAAGAAATCAAAACAAAACCAGGCATCACCATTCCAAGGGAGAACAAATTACTCCCCCGCAGACATTCCTCAGGTCAATCCTATCTCCGTGTCCATGTCTAAGAAAGATCTTTCTAACACTGCATGGCAAGGGAGCAGCTCTGCCCTTCACCAGCCACCTCCTCCACATTTCAGTGTGTGGCTCAGGGGTGCAATGACCAGGTTTAAACCATCGTGTAGCATCTGCTGACCCCCTTGGTGGCTGTAAGGAGAGATGGAGCCTGGGACTTGTGGGACACCATCTCAGCAGCACCCCAAACCTCTGTGGATGCGAGCACAGCAGTGCAAGAAGCCAAGAAGCCACTACTTGTCACCAGCAGTGCTCCTCTGAAGGGTGGGAGGCTACAGGACATGTCCTACATTGGCCCAGTCTGGGTGATCCACCTATCTAACCAGGCAGAATAAATCCCTGGTACCTCCTGACTCTGCATGTGACAATACTGATCTGATCAGCCATCCACACTCCCCCAGCTCCAATAATTTTAGGATTTGCTACTGAGGGATTTTCATCATTTTGAGAAGCTTAGAAGCCAGAGGGGAGCCCTGCTGCCTCACAGCACAGGCAGGATTTACAGGCAGGGGTAGCAGAAGGAAACCTCATGATATTTACACATTTTTTTTCTTTAAGAAGTGTCATTTTCTACTGCATCTTAGATGCAAATTCCTACAAGTTTTCTAAAAATCAGTGGTGGGGAAGAGAAGACCTCTAAGAAGATCTTAGAGACCCTCTTGGGTAAGACTCTGACATAAGCACAACCCATTTTAGACCACAGGGAAGTCACAAGGAGGAGTGGGAGGTTCTGAAAACTCCAGAAACACTTTCAGCCCAAGTTCATTGTACATGAGCAAACCCATGTCTCGGGCAGACATTTCCTCCTGCACTGACCCTCTGGTGCCTGTGAGCAAGGTCTGGAGCTCTTCTGAAGACCCTTAGGGCATTCACCTTTCATACTCATTCAGATCCACCAAGATCTAGAAAGAGTTCAGCTCATGCTGAAACCTTGGTACAATTCAGTCAAAAACTCCATGAACTGAGACCAAAAGCTGCTCTGCATGAGCTTCAGTAGCACCAGCTGCTCATGGAACTCCAGGTTCTGCTCTGTGCTTACAGAAGCCAATGAACTATTCCATCAATGTCAGTGGATGAGGATTAGTCCCAGATAAAACCCCAGAATGTGACAGACAGATACTTTGGAGTTCTCCAAAGTCCAGGTTATTGCCCAACCCAGCAAACATCATGGTTGTATCTACAGAAAGTCTGACCTCACTTGTTCAAGAAAAGAACCCAGCACCTTCAAGTCTTGTAAGTCTTTCAAGTTTGAGAAGGAAGTGTAATTTTTTCCCCCAAATTTCCCAAAATCTCCTTGAGGACCCTCCTGAGTGAAACCATCTTTTCTCTCCCTGAAGAGCCTTGAGCTAAATGCCAGGGAAAACAGGAGCAGACCTTGCTTAAAAAATGGGCTTCCAACAGCAGTAGCTCAACCAGCTGTTCCCATGTCATCCATTACCGACTCTTTGATTTTCACTGGGGGTGAAAAAGCATTGCTCAAATCCTGCTGAAAGCAAATCCATCCCGAAGTGAAGGCACGGTGCTGGTGCCAGAGTGCAGCCAGAAGGCACCTCAGCTTGATGCCCTCCCACACAGCAGCTATGACTGAGCTGGCTGCAGAGCACAGCTGGGACTCTGGCAGTGGCCAGGAGGGGACATGTAGACCTGCCAGTCCTCTGAGCCCACAAAGTGCTTGGAGAAACAAACGGAATCACGGAATAGTGGGGGTTGGAAGAGACCTCTGGAGATCCATCTAGTTCAGCCTCCCTGTCAAAGTAGAGTCACCCAGGGCAGGTTTCACGGGAATGTGTCNTCTGGGTTCAGGACTGACATGTCCATGACACCCCCACTGGCTCTGACTATGCCTGGGGCCACTTAGGACTTGAAGTCAATGAAACTGCAGCAGTTCTTTAAGAGAATTTCATCTCCACCTTTAGGTTGGCTGCATAGGAAAATGCTTTCTTAAATAGAGATGCTTTTCTACATCTCTAGAGCTGTGCTAGAGGGTTTGCTGGAAGAAGCCAAATCCTGCTGTGCTCTGAACCTCCTGTAATTTCATGTATGTGCACTCAAAGTTTGAGTTTAAACAAATCTCTTTGAAATATTTCTTAATCTGGACTTTACTGCTACGTGTTATTTTTCATTTGTCTAAAAGAAGGTTTTAAAGCTACGAAATTCCACAAAAGATGGAATTCCACAATTCACCGATATCTGGTATTAAAAGAAGATGTCAAAATGACTGTTCCCAACTGTGGAAACTCCTGAAATTCCTGAGAGGTGCTCAGCAGCTGTGACCAACAGAGCTAACAAACCCCTTCCACTCCCCCAATCACTGCCGTGCACTTTGGAGGAGACACATCCCCAGCAACGTCAATTCACATTCTTTAGAAAGATCATTAGATTCCTTTTGATTAAGTGTCAGGAATAAACTGGAGATGAACGATGGAGTTTTTTAATGAGTTCAAAGTCCATGAAATAATTTTCTTGCCTGGGTCAATTATCATTTCAAAGCCAAAGTCCCATGGCACCAATTTATTGGGAGTGCAAAGAGGCTTTTGTCTGGCAGCTCCCAGCTGCTCCATGTGCTGCCTGCCCCTGCCTGTGTTTGCTCAGCTGTGATTTCACCTACTCAGAGAAGATGCTGAAGGCCCCAGCAAAAAGCTCTGAGGAGCAGCTTTCTCTTTCTGGCTTAAAATATATATTTTGGTGCTATTACTTCCAAAAGAAAAAAAGAAATGTCTTGCACAATGAGCACTTCCCAGCGATTTCTGAAATTATCCAGGGATTTTTGTAGGCCCCTTATGTAGACAGAGATGTTCAATGTAGTCTGGGTACAAAGAGCTTCCTCAGAGAGTGAAGGAATGGGATTGATGCTGGAACACCTACAGAGAAAGGTCTTACTCATAAAGGTCACAAAATGTGCCTTTCACAGCACGATATTGGACCCAAAGCATAGAGAACATGCCCATGTTTTAGTCCCAGATGTATCTGCATAAACCAAATATTCACAGTAAGAACTATCAGAGAAGGTGGCCACAGTGGCAGGATCCATGTGTAGATCCATGTCACTGGCTTTCAATGGGAATTTGAAGCTGCTGTTGAACATCTGTTGAGGGACATCCTTCAGCCTCCCCAAATCCCAGCAGAAAGTCATCAGCCAGCTTCAAAAGCACTTAGAGAAACATGACATGTCCTGCTAGCACCAACAGCCACAACAACATCCAAACTGCTAGCCTGGGTCAAACCAAAGATCCATCCAACCTGCCTCTACGGGAGGTTTGGAGAAGAGTACGTGGGACAGCACGTGCTGGGTGACACCCAGTATATCCATTAGTTTGAGTAATTGAAGAAACATGGCAGAGAAAGCAGGACAGGTGACCACAGCCCTACAGAGGTTGCAGCAGCAGTGACAGAGAAAAGGTGACAGTCACACAAACCCCCTTCTTCCTGCATGTGAGCTCTGGCGGAATGCAGTGAACATACACAACCCATGGCAGCGAGGTTCTTCACCAGTGCAACCAGGGCAAGCTCTGCTGATGTTGGCTGAAGTCCTTCCAAATCTGGACACAGCATCAGACCAGGACAACCTGGCACTGCAACAACTCTCTTATCCCATAAGAAGGTCCTGGGAAAGCAGAGTTATTGCAGATTGTTCTCTCTTGGGAAGGATTCCAGCCTGTCTCCATCCTGTCCTCAACAGCAGAGGAGGTTCTCTTCATTTTGTCCTCTCTCTACCCACCCCCCTGTCTGACATAAGCCCTGATCTCCACGTTCTGATCTTATTCCTGAACACAACTTAGATTGTCATCCACAGAGAGACAGGGAAAGTCTAAGAATTATGGCACTGAGCATTTTGAGGGACTTGGGCATCAGACTGCACAGTCTCTAGATCATGGAAATGGTCTTTGATTTGACCAACTATATATCCCTGTGCCACTCTGGCATAGAACACATCAGATTGAAAATATCGTGGCATCGTTTCTGCTAAATCCATTCCTTGCTCAGTAGGATGCACTAAAAACTAGGACAACCATTCTTCAACACCATAGAATGACAGAATCATTTAGGTAGGAAAAGACCTCTAGGATCATCCAGGAACTTCCCAGCACATCAGCTTCTGCAACTTCTACAATAAAACACAGCAGCAGACTCAAAGATAAAACAAGACATGGGCTCAAGCGCTGCTTGGTCCAAACCTCTCACTGGGGGAGTGAATTCCCAGATTCTTGATTCTCCATCTAAGGCAGCTTTATCTTCTCCCCCAACACCTCCACAGCCACCATTGGAAGCCCAGAGTATTCAGTTAAATCACCACGGCAGGTTGGGCTCTGCCACCAGATCAGGCTGCATCTTAACTCTGGTCTCAGAATATTCTACAATTAAGCACCTTCCCAGCTTCAGACCCCATCACCCTTCTTGGCTCCTTCAGTGGAAACAGTAAATAGGATGAGATCTTAACTGCAAGTCTTTATAGAATAGAATAGAACTGTCAGGGTTGGAAGGGACCTTAAAGATCATCTCGTCCAACCCCCCTGCCATGGGCAGGGACACCTCCCACTAGATCAGTTGCTCACAGCCACATCCAGCCTGGCCTTCAAAATGTCCAGGGATGGGGCTTCCAGCACCTCTCTGGGCAATCTGGGCCAGTGTCTCATCACCCTCATGGGCAAGAACTTCTTCCTAACGTCTCATCTGAATCTCCCCACCTCTAGTTTTGACCCATTCCCCCCAGTCCTACCACTACCTAACATCCTAAAAAGTCCCTCCCCAGCTTTCTTGTAGGCCCCCTTAAGGTACAGAAAGGCCACAATAGGACTCTTGTTACCCACAAGATAATCCTGGTGGTCCTTGTGAATCTTGATGGAAGTCCTGCCTCATCCACCCTGCTCACAGCACCTTCCAAAGCTCCCCTGTACCTCACTCTGTGTATAATCTCTCAGACTAACCGACTGTTTCCCAAGGCTTTGCACCCAGAAGATCCACAGTTCAGCTGCCTAATTACCCAAAGCCTGGACATTGTTAGAAATCTTCCCAGCAAAGCTTTACCAAAATCAAGACAGTCTTTATTTACTGCACGTTCCATGTCTCCCAAACTCATGAAACCCAGAAGGTGAGTAGATTAATTAAACTTGTCAATCAACATGCATTCACAATGTTACTGCAATGATGTCATTCACTTAAAAGATTGCTGAACACCCACCTCACAGCAATGATGAAACCCAAGCCCTTCTGATCTGGGCTTGATGTAACTCTGCCTCCCATTAGTGAGCAGTGCTGGGGACCATGGATGGAGTCAAGCTGGGATCTCCAAGTCTAACTGCAGGAGCTGAGAAAGAAGGTGGCCAAGCAAAGCAAAACTATTAAATGCATCCTCTGAATATAACTATGAACTTGTCAGTGAATTCTCCATCTCCAGGAAGGAAACCACAAGTCCAGAGGAGAAAGGATAACCAGGTGCTAGGTGCACAGAACAGTCCAACACCATCCATGGGAAACACCACGCTCCACAACATGAAGCATAGAATGATTTAGGCTGGAAGGGACCTCCAGAGGTCATCTGGGCCAACCTCCCTACACAAGAAGGGACAGTTTGCAAGGTCTTAGTACCCTGGTGCTGATCCAGGAAATCAGTTAATTATTTGCTTAAATCCAAGCATAGGAGAAGCTGAATGACATGCAACAGGACACCCCTCCAGCTTAAGTGTTTTGCTGGACCAGCTCCCTGCCCTAAAGTCTAAAGCCAGGGGCTCTGTGCAGAATACAGAGGGATTCTGATTAAATTCTTCTGATGGGGAAGGAGGGAGGGAGAAATGTAGCCTTTATTTAATGCCCTCCTCAGATTATAATTAATATTCCAAAAAGCTGCGAGCTATGGTCTTAAGTAAGGAAAGTGAAGATTTGCAGTGTCCACGGTGTGTGTCCCCTCTGCTCACCCTGCCATGTTGACATGAAACCTGAAGAGGAAACAACCTCATCTCATCTTTTCAGTCAAAAAGAAAAGGAGAGACAAGACTGTGTGACCAAGGCTTTCCAATGGATTTTGAATGCCCTGAAGGACTAGGGCTGGTCCTTGAGCTGCTGCCAGGAGCAACCCCTGGAGTCCACTGAGCCCATCAAGCTGAGCAGAACCCCCTCCAGATCTACTGAGAACCTCTCTTGGAGCTACACAAAGCACATGGGAAAGATGCTGCACACACAAAGATGGGGTTTTGGCAGAGTTTGGAGGTGTTGAATTTGCCTAGGAGACAGGAGGGTAAAGGAGAATTATCTCAGCCTACCAATAACTCCCATCTCTCTCCCCACAACTCTCCTCATATGAGTCACACCCTGAAATCTTCAGTGGATAGACCTGACTTACAGCTTCATGCTTGTAGTGACTAAACTGACTAAACAGTCTCAGTTTGCAGAGCAGCAAAGATTTCAGCTCTGGTAGTGACCCAGGAATCACCAGTCAGCTCAGCTGCCAACCCAGCAGATGCAGCCCCAAAACATGGACTCTGCTGAGAGCCCCCACAAACCCCATGTCAGACCCCAAAGATTAAGCTATGGAGACTAGGACTAGAAAACTCCTCAGCGCAGGATGAGACAACCCAAATGCCACTGAGGCAGTAGGTGTGGTATGGTTTGGTGCTGACAGCTCCTCCTGTGTCAGTGGGACTGGGACACGCTGTGTCCAGCCCTCTCCACCAGCTGTGCTGACAGCTCCCAACGTTCCAGCTTCCACAAGATGGCAACTCCCTCCTGTGTGTTTCCACCAGTGCTCTCAGAGTTCTCTGAGCAGCTGGTGCAGAGGAGGGTTATGCTGCTGCCTGCTTTGAACACTCTGTCAGTGGTCAGCACTAAACTGGACACATAAATACTACCATGTTTCACCAAATTTTGAATTCCTCCCTCTCCCAGTTCTTCATCCATGCCAGGACATTTCCACTAGCCCAACTTTTCCTAAGCAAGTCCCCGTGATGCTGCAGCACAGGGGCTCCTTCTCCACAATTTGGGACCAGCAGCCCGGGAGCAGAGCAGGATCTCCAGAACAGCCAGAGAAGAAGGTGGAGATCTTTATTCAGGTCCTCACCCAGCCTCTGGCCTCACACACAGCCTTAGGCAGCTGTTTAACCTTTCCTGGGCCTCCATTCTCATCCACAAATGGAGCTAATGCAGCTCTGTCTAGCTCATTAACCATTTATGACTCCCCATGTCACTGCCACCCCTTCACAGGGAGACCAGATCCTGCTCTGAAAAGATTTTTACAAAGGTCAACAAGTGAAGAGCAAACCCACATCAGGGGCTGCTCCATTCTTCTTCTTTTATTCTTCAGTGCTGTGCAGGCTTGTGCTTTGTAACACGTTCCCATCACTGTCCTTTTTAATGTGCTTTAAAATCTGGAGCTGGGTAGAGAAGAGCAGAAGATGCTGACTACCTGCAGAAAATACAAATACTACCTTGGCATGGAGGAGCATCATTTTCCCCCTCCAAATCCCTTTTTGAGTCTTTCTGCCTATGCACACGCATGCACAGAGAGGGAGTTGTGTAGTCCTAGCAATCCTCTGCCTACGAACAGGTCAGAAATATTTATCAGGTGCCAAGACAATAAAGAATTTATCAGGTGCCAAGATAATAAAGAATGAGAGATGATTAGGCAACGAAACAAAAAACCCCCAACCTTTCACAAGCAACCAAGGCCATCGGCTGTGACCTAGAGGCAAGATTAAGCTTTAAGATTATCCCGCTTAAAGATTCAGAAGAAAATTCCATTAAATCACAGTCTACCTTGATTGCCACCTTTGTCGGGACAAAATGGGAATGCCCAGGAAGGCCTGTCTGGGCCAGCTAATTGAAGCAAGCTGGTATGAGCTGGGGAGAAGAGTGGGAAGGGAAAAGGCTGCATGTCAAGGATTGAAGATAAGAGATCTACAACCTAGAGTAGACCCCAGAGCAGCTGCAGGAGACAATTTAGAGGAAGGGATGATGAGATAGACAAGGAGGGCCTAGAGCAACAAAACCCAGCAAGTCATTCCTTTCAAAACCAAGCATGAGATGGGCTTGGCAGTAAGTGGTCCCCAGCAAGGTACAGCCTGATCTGGCAATCTGCAGGGAGACTACAGCTTGATCTGGGCAGGAGCAGAAAGCTGGACAGTTAGTGGCTACAGATGCCCCAGAAATGGCACTTCCTTAAGGAGCTGGCCATTGACACCAAAGATGGGTGATGTCTGTGCTGCTGGCATGGTAGAAATGCTGCAGCATGCACAAACCCAAAGGAGTGACCCACCTGCAGACATCTCACTGAGATTCATTGCTTAGGAAGTCTCCCTTCCCCCAGCCTTGCTCTCTCCTGGGAGCTCTGCACCATCCACTGCTCACCCAGCATCTCTTTTTTTCCAGCCCAAGCCCTGCAGCCAGGAAAGCTCACTTTGGGAGTGTTCCCATCCTCCTCCTCACAGCCTGGCAATGCAGGCTCAGTGTAGAGCCTGGATCTCTCAGATCTCCTTCCTTTGCTCCCCTCCAACTCCTTCTCTGGCTTGGCTGCTTCCTCTCCATGGTTGATGTGAAAGCAACATTGGGAGTGGATCATCTCCCTGGTGAGGAAAGGCTGAGGGAGCTGGGGCTCTTTAGCTTGGAGAAAAGGAGACTGAGGGGTGACCTCATTAATGTCTATAAATACATTAAGGGAGAGTGTCAGGAGGATGGAGCCAGGCTCTGCCCAGTGACATCCAGTGATAGGACAAGGGGCAATGGGTGCAAGCTGGAACAGAGGAGGTTCCACCTAAATATGAGAAGAAACTTCTTCGTGGTGAGGGCGAGAGACACCGGCCCAGGCTGCCCAGGGAGGTTGTGGAGTCTCCTTCTCTGGAGATGTTTAAAGCCACCTGGACGTGTTCCTGTGTGACCTGCTCTGGGTGATCCTGCTCCGATGGGGGGATTGGACTGGATGATCTTTCAAGGTCCCTTCCAATCCCTGACATCCTGTGATTCTGTGGGTGGAGGAGCAGCAGCTGCCAGTGAGCCAGGCTGGTGCCTTTTAGTTGCCCAGTGTCCCTGCTACACATCCTGTAGCTTCTTGGACAAAGGAGCACCAGTGTGTGATCCAGAGGGTCAGGTCCATCATGCCATAAGGAACCTGACCCCCACCTAGAAACCTGTGTGTCCACGGGGAGACTGGCTCTAAATATCTCAAGCCTGAATACTAAAATACTGAAGCTTAAATTGATATGAAACCATGTTAGTATCTGAGAGTGGGCTCCTTATTTGTTGCACAATGCATAAAATACTCTGAGGTACCTGAAACAAAAGAAAGCAACCCAAACCCAACAGGCTGCTCAAGCATTCAAGACAAAATTCTTGCTGGTCATTATTTGCTGCCTGCTAAATGGACAGGCAGACTAGTGCCTATTAACCAACAACTGCAGCAAACTCAAGTGACAACAGAGCTAAAATAAACCTTAGAGACTCTCTCCAGCCAATGCAGTAGAAACAAGGGTTTTCCAACAATCTGTGGTGCCTGCTTAATAGCAGGGTGAAGGATGTTAAACCCAGAAATTGGCTGGGCAAGCTTTAACTACACTGAACAGATCACCTTAGGTTAGCAAAGCTGCAGTCAATACCCAAGCCTTCAGAATCAGACTTTCAATCAAGTTCCTAATTAACAGAGCCTAGGAAAGCAGGGTTCTGAAATTTAATGAGACACTCAACCCAGAGTTAAGTGCTTCAGATATCTAAGCTTTCAAAAACTGCAAGAGAATGATTAAAAAAAAAAGGGAAGACTCTACAAATAGAATCCCTTTTTTGGTCCACTGGAAGGTTTGCTGAAAAGAAACGAGGATGAACCATCACTGGAATGGCTCTGAGACAGTGCTGGAAGTATTTATGAAGGGGTTTGATCCTCGATGACTGCAGAGTCCCATCGCTTCTTTGATTTCAAGACAATAGCCCAGATTTCCACCTGCTCTAATGACTGTCCTACCAGAGCACTGCCTTCTGCAGCCCACTCTCCCTGGGTAGCTTCACCAGCAAGTAAAAGGCTCTTCTCGGGTGACTCAGGTTGGTGGAACCAGGAAGTGACCAACAAGCCCTGTGGTAACTTTGAGAAAGTTTCAGAACTGGCTTGGGTCACTTTGGGTCTCTCCTTTTCTCCCCTGCATATTCTGATCAGAGGATCAGAAAGCAAAATGCCCAAGTACAGCTGGAGGTGCCTTTGGTCCTCAGTGATGGGGGCCTTGGGTGCATCACTCTGCAGAGGGAGTCTGGTGGTTCCAGCCTGGTGAGGGTTTGGGTAAACACCTCCTCACTGGCACTGACCATCTAAACTCACCCTTGTGAGCACAGAATGTCCCCAGAACAACCAAGGGAAAGAAATATTGTCACGAAAGCACCAGGAAACAAAACTAGGAGAAATGAACTTCAGATGAACACAAACCCCTGTGTTTAGCCTGATCCTGAGCTGGTCTTTCCAAGAAGGGTTAAAGAGACATGGTTGGAGAGTCTGGTGGGGCACCAGATCAGAAAGGAGATGTTGTATCTATCCTGGCTTCATTAGATGAAAAAGGGACTTACATCAACTGGTGAGTAACTGACACTGATTCAGTTTAAGACATCAGCTCAAAATGATATTGCTAAAATTGGGCCAGGTATTGACCTACAGTCTTCTCCAGGGGCTTAACTACAAAGGCAATAATAAATGGGTTGAGGTTATTTTAAACTGGAATTCGTTCTGCATCTCCACCAGGAGGACACAGGCTGGGATGTCACAGTTGGCTTTAGCAGTGCTGAGCCAGTGCTGAGCTGTTAATCCAGACTCAGAGTGCCCTCTGCAAAGAGGGGCTCCTGCAGCCTCTCACACTCCCCCTCCAAAAGGGTCAATGGATGTGATTGTGCAATAAATAATCACACCGATGGGTCAGCACAGGCCAGGGGGGCCAGATAGTGATTTCAGCAAGAGAGAGAGCAACACAGACCTCAATGGTGCTTGCTGGGGCTTGACAGATGGACAAAAGAGATTCTCTTTGCTTGCTGGTGGACTGGAGAGTAGCAGGGCTTTGAATGACCACCTGGCAAAGCCATGGCCAGATCTCTTCCAGTATCTTTGTTCGGGCTACATGAGATGGTGGTCAGCAAGAGGATGGGTTTGGTGCTTGCAGCCTCCAGGGCAGAAGGTTGCCCATCAGTGCAAAGACCACGGCAGGAGGCTGCAGCCTGGAGATGAGCTTCTAGCAAGTCTGAAGAACCCTGTGCTGCATCCTCCTGCCAGCCCTTGGGATCCTAAATCCCAGGCATCTGGGGGCTTCCTGCTTGATAAGCATCACGGGAGGCTTCAGAGGCTGGGGAAGTTGCAGTGCATGGGGTGAGATCCAGGCCATGGGATGGGCAAGTCTCCATGCTCAGGGCTTGAGGCTTGGCAGGACTTTGGCACTTCTGATTTGAAACTGAAACAACCAATTCAACACCCAAATTTTACAGCTTTTTTTTAAAAGAAGGAGATAGTGCATAACACAACCACCAAGATTATTCAAAGGTTGAAGAAAATGCTTGACAAAGAGATAATTAAAGACTTTGTTCTGTTTAGCTTTTCAAAGAGGAGAGGGGAAGGTGATGTGATTACTCTGCCTAAGAACTTTCATCTGCAGACAATACTGGGTACGAAAGGGCTCTTTAATCAAAAGGGTGAAGACAGAAGAGGAATAAATGGCTGCAAGCTGAAGCCCGACAAATTCAAATGAGATAAAGGACACAAATTGTAACAGGGAGATGATTAGACACTGACACAAGTGACAAGGGGGGGGGCAGGGGAGCCTTTGACTGTTGACATCTTAACTGCACTTCTTGAAAGAGATACTTTAAATCATGCACAGCTCCCAGGCTGGATCCTGGCCTTAGATTGTGAGTGACCACCAAGAAGCAATGGTGGAGTGATGGTGATGGGCTGATGCCAACATCTCAGAGATCCCTCCAGGCTTCCTCTTAAGGAAGTACATCCCAAGGAAACCTTCCTATCACTCAGAGGCAGCAGGTTAGCATTGCACTCATGGGAGACACCAGCCTGCTTGCTGGGGACCCCAGATTTGGGGTGGACACCTCCTCTGCCACCCAGCTCCACCTCACGCTCCACAGGAGCCGTAAGCACTCGCTGCCTGCGTAAAACCACAGCACCAGGTGAAGTGTTTTATTGGCTTCCTTAAATCAGAGCCCTGCTATTTTTACACCACTCTAAACACGACCAGCTAGCCCTTGGCTCCATTAGTGCCAGCATTTCACACCCGGAGAATATATTCCTGCAATTTCCCCTGGTTCTGGGTTTTAAGTACAGAGAACAATTATACCCAGGCACATTCATAAGCCGCCGTTAATGAGGCTCGTCGACACACTTACTGATAGCAGCTGCCTCACCTCACACGATTGATCTGTGTGCCACAGAGACATTGCAAACCCTCTCGTGAAGATCCAGCTTCCCTCCTCTGCTGAGGCTGCTCAGAGGGAGGGGTGTGTGAGCCCTTCCCCGCTGCTGCTCCTTCCACCACCACCAAACACCTGCCTGGTCCTACCCGGGTCTGAGCCAGCAGGTCAGTGTATGGTCACCACCAGCTCTTAGTTATGCCCTTTCTACCCAGCATCCCATCCCTGGGTGCAACCCTCTGTCCCAGGGATGTACTGGGAAACCATGGACTGGTACAGGTGAGGGCTCTGCATGCTCTGGGAGTCCCAGCTGAAATCAGTGGGGTGTCTGCTTCTGGGGGTGATCTCCTCTACAGACCACATCCAGGAGCAATGCAGACCCAGGGTGCTTATTTAGAATCATAGAATCATTTAGGTTGGAAGAGATCTCTAGGATCAAGTCCAACCTTCATCCCAACATATCCTTGACCCTTAGACCATGTCCTGAAGTGCCACATCTCATTTTTTGAACCCGTTCAGGGATGGTGACTCCAGCCCCTCCCTGGGCAGCCTGGGCCAGTGCCTGACCTCTCTTGCAGTAAAGAACTTCTTCCTAATGTCCAACCTAAACCTTCCCTGGTGCAACTTGAGGCCATCACCTCTTGTCCTGTCATTAGTTACTTGGGAGAAGAGACCAACACCAGCCTCACCACATCCTCCTTTCAGGGAGTTGTAGAGAGCACTGAGGTCTCCTCTCAGCCTCCTCTTCTCCAAGCTAAACAATCCCAGTTCCCTCAGGCACTCCTCATACAACATGTTCTCCAGACCCCTCACCAGCTTCATTACCCTTCTCCACACCTGCTCCAGGGGCTGAGGAAGCAAGGAAGATATATTTTCTCTGCCTCCAAGGACACACAGCAGCCACTGAGGCACTGTGTGTAGCCCAGTGGAGAAACTGGGGAGCCCAAGCCCAGCCAGCATGGACACAGGCTGCTCTGCTCAGCCCAGGACTCACTCACAGCAGCAGAGCCTGTGCCTGTGTCTCTGGGACTGTATTAATAGAGTCCCTGCTCCTCACTGCTCTGATGATATTTACCCACGGGCCGCCAAGTGCTTCTTGACAGAGCAAATATTTGTCATTACACCCTGAGTGTCCCACTGACTGCCAACAGTGTCATCAGGAGGGGGATCAATAGGTAGCTGCATGTCTGAGGCTGCTCCTCAACAGCCAGAGCTCCAGCAAAGGCCAACAGGTCCTTTTTCACAGGGTGACAATGGGGGACACACCTGGGGACACTTCAGGGTACCCTCCTGGGGGATCCTGAGGTTTCTCCTTGCTGCCACAGGCTGGTCTTGAATGAAAGGATTCTGCTGGGATTTTCCCAAATCCAGCCCTGAGCAGAGAGGACACAACTAAAAGGTTGGGCCAGATGATCCTTGAGGTCCCTTCCAACCTGGCATTCTATAAACTAAGAACTTCTTTATGAAAAAGCCCAGCTCAAAGAGAGGCTTAAAAACCCCAAACTCTTTCTGTAGGCACAATCCATGAAACTTCCTGGGCAAGGCTCCTTTTGGCTCCTTGAGCCAGGAGATGACACGTTTTGGAGAGGTCTGCACTGAAGCACGTTGTTCCCAGCCCTGCGAAATGCTGGAGGTCACTGCTGGCAGAAACTGGATCCATCCCTTTCCCTGGTGGCCAGGAGCACTCCTGCCGATCCCTGTCCCAGGGGGGTGGGACCTGCCAGAGATGCCAGGCTGGGGTATCAAGCTCCAGCCTACACCACAGGGGCATGAAAGCCTGGGCTTGGACCCAGAAGGTCCAGCCTAGCCACCCAAAAGATGAACCAATTACAGCTAATTAGGGGGTGGACAAATAGGTTGAGGAGAAAGGCTGTGGAGGCCTGGACTGGTGCTGAGGATGGAGGGCACAGGGTGAACCGTCTTGTCAGGGGAACAAGGCCAATGTTCTCAGCATCTTAAGGAGGGCATTGAATGATCTGTGATAGAGCCGTGGCCGTTTGTGTGCACCTGAGGAGCAGCTGGCTATGCTGCTGCCATGCAACGACCCAAGGTTCCTCCCCACGTGCCGATTTGTCACTCTTATCTTCAGCAGCCCACGCTCTTCTGGCAGGGCTGGAAAGCAAATGTTGCCCTTGAAGAAGCAGCACGTGCTGTGAAAAGAGATCCTTCCAAGAGAGATGCAGGGGTGGTGCTGGGGGGAAGCAGCAGGTTCTGGGGAGCCAGACACACCACCCCAGGGCAGGGCAGGACAAACAGCCACCCAGGAGTGTGGCCTTGCAAAGGGGTCCTCTCACGTCCATTAGAAAATTACCCCCTCCTTGACAATGCTGGGGAGTAGCCGGGCAGGCAGCAGAAAGGGTTTTCCATGAAATATGTGAAATGATATCACAAGGCTTGTAGAAAAATATTTCCACTATGTCTTTTTTCTTAGATTAAGACCCCACGCTACAATTGACTGCTTCCCAGTAAATGTTACAGCTTTCATTCTTCCTACTGAAAACATGACAGCTTGGAAATAAAATCCTTTCTGTGACAATTTGCACTGAAAAAGTCATTTTTTAACCTCAAAAAACTTGAATTCAAGCTCCCCCTTTTAATTCTTGCTCCGTAGAACAAAAACCCTGGCTACAGAGAGCTCTGGAATCTATGACAGATGGACTTCCCATCAAACCCAACGATCATTGCATTATTGATGGATCACACCCTGCAGGACTTTGCAGGGAAGAGACTGAGAAATGCTGATTATCTGCAGCATTGGTCAGCAAACTGGGCTGCTCCCCTGGTAAATAAAAAATGCTGCTGCTTTGCCCTTCGTAGCATTGATTAGGTCTGGTTAAAACAAATACAGAAAAAAGTAAAATAAAATCACAGGAGAAACTTACAGTTGCTCGTCAACTAAATCTCAGCCTGGGGCAGGAGGTATTACTATTAATTATAGTGTTTTGGAGGTGGTTGCAGTGGGATGGTAAAGATTTAATGCTCTCCAGCCGTGGCTCAATACAACACACACTGAAGCCAAGGGCAGAGTTTTCTTTGACTTTAGGGGAGGAGGATCAGAGGGTAAGTGTTTCTGTGGACCTCTGTGGTGGTAGCAGTGCTGCACAGGTGGTGTTCTGCCCCAGCACCCAGACAGATGCAGAGATGGGCTGAAGGACCGTGAAAATGGGGCCCCAAGGAGCAAATTATTCTGCAAGCTCACAAAGTGAGTGACACGATTGCAGGAGAGCAGTGTCCTGGTGCAGACTGTATGAGCAAGCCCTCCTTTCATCTCTTTGAAGAGTGCCTGGTGGCCTCTCCCAATGTCGGTCATGGGACAGTATTGTATGAAGAGCTGTAGCTTTGACCTTCCCCATCTTGCTCCTACACCACCAGTTATTTTGCAGTTACAAGCCCTTAAAACTGCAGCAGACTTAGAGGCCAAGGGCCACCACTCCCCAGACCCCAGGAGAGCTGCAGGGGTTTGGGCAGGGTGGATGTCTTGTTAGTGCTGCAAGACCTACAGCAACTGACACCAGCTGAAGATGAGGGACTTCTTCCTCAGCATCACCTTCATTTCATAGAATGGTTTGGGTTGGAAAGGACCTCAAAGACCATCTAGTTCCAAACCCCCTGCCATGGCAGGGACACCTCCCACTAGACCAGGTTGCTCAAGGCCCCATCCAACCTGGCTTTCAACACCTCCAGGGATGGAGCATCCACAACCCCCCCGGGCAAGCATCTCACCACCGTCAGAGGGAAGAATTTCCTCCTAATTTCCAATCTAAGTCTCCCCTCTTCCAGTTGGAACCCATTACCCCTCATCCTATCACCACAAGCCCTTGTGAAAAGTCCCTCCCCAGCCTTCCTGTAGACCCCCTTCAGATACTGGAAGGCTGCAATGAGGTCTCCCCTGAGCCTTCTCTTCTCCAGGCAGGACAGGAGACCATGTGGTGACAAGGTGGATATGGCAGACACCTGACCTCCTATTGCATTTAGCAGATGGTGGAAGATCTCACCACAGGAAGGTCTCCTTAGTTTAAGGAGAGAACATCCACTCTCAGTAAGACACGGCACAGGCAGGAGATGCAGGCAGGACTCTGCCATACCCACATGGAACACGAACAGAAACACAAGGAGGCAAGGTGCTGTAGAAGGGAAAACAGCCACAGGATCCAGGTTTCTACTCACCTGTGCCTTTCCCTTGGCTCTCCCTGCCTGCTGCCCCACAGCCCCTCATTTCACTGCCATGCTCTTAATATCCACCCCTCAGCATCTCCCTCCTCCTCCTCCTCACCGATGGAAAACAATGACACCAGAGGCAGTCCCAGCTTCCTTCTCCACAAAGAAACCCTGTGAAATGTTGTCATTTGTCAAATGAGTAAGAGCAGAGCTCCTTAGTCTAAATGTTGATCTTTCATCTCCAGAGGCAATGACACCTGGAGTATTATCTTCACCTCTAATTAACAGTGTTAACGAATCTTGCTGCACCAGCAAGCTTTCAGTGCTGTTCTTCCAAGGGCTTTGTCACAAAGACACCAGCATCATGTCACCCTCCTGGGGGAAGCTACTTTGGAGAGCAGAGACCACTGCTCTGAGACACGTGCCTGTCTATTCCACGGTGTTGGGACACCTGGACCAAGGCAGTTCTGCTCCAGAGACCTCATCTTCTGCCAGTGCCTTCAGTGGGTCTTACAGCTTCATTCTGGGTGCTGGTTTCACTTTTCTCCATGGGTGCAGGAAACTCTCTGTCCATCCCACTACCAGCCCACCCAAGTCTAACTAACTAAAAGGAGGTTGTAGTAAGGCTGGTGTTGGTCTCTTCTCCCAAGGAACTAAGGACAGGACAAGAAGAAATGGCCTCAAGTTGCACCAGGGGAGCTTTGGATTGGACATTAGGAAGAAGTTCTTTACTGCAGCAGTGGTCAGGCACTGGCACAGGCTGCCCAGGGAGGTGGTGGAGTCACCACCCCTGGAGGTGTCCCAAAAACAAGTAGATGTGGTGCTTTGGGACGTGGTCTAGGGGTCAGGGAGATGTTGGGCTGAAGACTGGACTTGATGCTCCTAGAGCTCTTTTCCAACCTTAATGATCCTACAATTCTACCTCTCCCTCAGCCAAGAGCAATCCCTCACACCGAGCTACTTGTTAGCTTGAAGTTTTATTGAATATAGATCTGTTTCCTTCTCAGCTCTGAACTTTGCTGACTCAAAGGAAAGTGATCTTTAATGGTCCCCTAGATAGCTGTATTTTTCTTACCTAAGTGCACACAAATTGCAACCTACAACCAATTAAACAGACAGCTTCTCATTTTTTCCACAACAAACAATTTGTAATTCCAAAATGTCAATAAAGAGCCCTTCAATTTGATATTCCATAGCACTTGCAACTCAGTTTGGTAATTCTGGAGTCAATAATTAAGAAAAAGGCAATTAGGGTATTAATTGAGAATCAGCAAATTCCTTCATGTAACATCCTGTGTATTTATCCACTTACATGCTCTGCTCTAACTGCTCTTACCACGGTGAGTGCTGGTCCAGCACTGCAGCTGGAGTTTGTAGAGCCCTTCATCCCAGCCTTGCCCATGGCTTTAAACACTGAGAGACAAGTGATGGATCCAGTACAGGGTGAGGGAAGGATGAACCATGGAAGAATGAGCAGGATTTGAAGACGTTCTTTCCTGCAAGAGTGGTCAGGCACTGGCCCAGGCTGCCCAGGGAGGTGCTGGAGTCACCATCCCTGGAGTGGTTCAACAAATGAGTAGATGTGGAGCTTTGGGACATGGTCTAGGGGTCAGGGAGATGTTGGACCAAGGTTGGACTTGCTGATCCTGGAGGTCTTTTCCAACCTAAATGATTCTATGATTTATCTTTAACTAAGCTGTGTTTGCTGATTGGAACAAGGTGGGGAAAAAACCAGCCTGGTCACTATGGAGAATGTTGTGAGAAAAGAAGGAAAGAATTGCCTGAACGTGTTATCATCCACAATAACCACAACAACCTCATTTTATAAACTACACATTTGGTTTCCTGCCGCCTGTTCTATTTTTAGAACTGAAAAATAGAAGTGGCCCAACAGAGCAGATTCTTGGTACTAAAAAAACAGGAGTCTAGTTGCCAGCCCAAATCTCACTTCAGAGGTCCAGGCATTCCTTCTACTGTCTCCCATGGAAGAGGGTCTGGATATGGGCCCCTCAAGTCAGGCAGGGTCCCTAAACTCTGGAGAGGCTCAGGACCTCTGACTGACTATAGCCACATTTGCCCATGGTCTTGTCTCACACCAGAAAAGGGAGAAAATAAGCATGGAAGAAGAATATGGAGGAGGGTAGAGGAAGAAGAAATGAGCATCAGATGGGGCTGTTAGTGAGTGTCTTCCAGTTCTGCAGACACAACCCAACAGGAACAGCTCTGAATGGCCACCTTGGCCAAGTCCCCTCCTCAAGCCTTGGTGAATCACAGAATCAAAAGATCATCCAGTCCAACCCCCTGCCAGAGCAGGATCACCCAGAGCAGGTCACACAGGAACACGTCCAGGAGGGTTTTAAACATCTCCAGNCAGAAAGGTCCCTTTCTCCTATGCTGCTCTCCAACAGCTCAGTCCCCAGTTTATACTGGTACCTGGGGTTGTTGTTGGCTCTCTTGCAACCAGATATTTTTGGAAATGGGATGTTTTTCTTTTTTCCCCCCCAACACTAATACCCAGATTCCTAGGAGGCATTATTGATATGACAGATTCTTTGCAAATTCAAACCTGAAGCCAGGGAAGCAGCGTGCATGCACATGCCCAGGCATCAAGGCAACACACTCTCTTTCCAAAGCTCCCAGTTGGAGGGATATTTCTGCTCTCAGAGTGCTAAACCAGCCCAGCTTTAGATGGATTGGCAGCCCACCACCTGCAGCATTAAGACTTCCATCAGTTGTCTCACCACACAAAAAGCGGCGTCTCTAGAAAAATCTAATACCTTGCAATTTTGCAAGTTTGATATTAATACCAGGGCTTAAGCAGAAAATACAAGTCAGCTGGATCTAGGCAGATGTTCTTCCAGTTTGGTGATGCTGCTGACTGAGAATGAGCTTCAGTGCACCAGTAAGGCAGCTCTGGCACTGTGGCATTACTGGACACAGATGCTATGGAGGCAAAGAAGCCCCAAAACACCCTGGGGACTGGTGCACTATTGTAGACACTATAGAAATTGTTCTGTAAGTGAAATTAGGAAGAAGGAAGCATTCTATTTTGGAGCATGAGGCAATATCAGGTCATGATCATGAACCTTCATGCATTTCTTTGGTCCCAGGGCCATCCTAACAGGAAGGGCCAAAAGCAGGAGCTACATCTCAGAGAATTGCCTAGATTGGAAAAGACCTTTAAGATCACCGAGTCCAACCACTAACTAACACTGACAAGTCCTCAACTAAACCATATCCCTCAGCACTACATCTACACATCTTTTAAACCCCTCCAGGGATGGTGACTCCACCACTGCCCTGGGCAGCCTGGTCCAATGCCTGATAACCCTCTCAGTAAAGAAATTCTTCTTAATATCCAATCTAAACTTCCCTCGGCACAACTTGTGGCTGTTTCCTCTTGTCATTTCACTTGTTACTTGGTTGAACAGACCAACCCCCACCTCTCTACAACCTCCTTTCAGAGACTTGTTGAGAGTGAGAAGGTCTCCCCTGAGCCTCCTTTTCTCCAGGCTCAACACCGCCAGCTCCCTCAGCTGCTCCTCAGAAGACTTGTGCTCTAGACCCTTCACCAGCTTGGTTATCCTTCTCTGGACATGCTCCAGCACCTCAACGCCCTTCTTGTGGTGAGGGTCCCAAACTGAACATAGTACTTGAGATGTGTGAGAGTATAGAGGTAAAACCATTTCCCTGGTCCTACCAGCCACATTACTCCTGATACAAGCCAGGATATCATTGGCCTTCTTGGCCAGCTTATCTCTACTCTCTGTCTTGCCTTCATAAAAGGTTTCCTGAGCATCTACCATGACACTGGCCACTACCTCTTGCATTTGAGGTGCTGTGCCTGGTCTGTTGGTCTCCACAGCAGCACTATCTCAAGGAGATGCTTCACCAGTCTGCACGTAGAGCTGACACCAGCTGGGTCCCTGCCTGCAGTAGATGTGACATCTCTCTGGATGCCACCATTAGGAGTTTAAAAGGCAGGAGTGAAAGGACAGACAAAGGGCAAAGAGGAGAGCAGCAAGCAGCTGGCAGAGCCCCTCCTGTGCCTTTGTTTTCTCTTGCAATTGAATTAGATGCTGATAAGAGATGTGAAGGATTTTGGTGCCACATGCGGCTCTGTGATGGAGCTTCTGATCTATGGATTATAGCTTAACAAGGAGACAGCTCGGTGGAAAAATGCCTACGAGGAAGCAATGCCACAGCTGCAAGGAAAAACTGAGGCAGCCATTTTTGGGGGTCATTTCTCTTAGAAAAACAGCCCTGTAAAGTCACAGAAAGACTCTTAAATGGGTGCCCGGGACTCTGTTGCTGCCTCTGAGCAGGACAACTCTGTTTCAATTCCAGGATTCAAATCTACTTTAAATTTAAAATACAGGTTAATGCATTTGACACAGTTTAAGGAATCACAGAATCATTAAGATTGGAAAAGACCTCCAGGATCATCAAGTCCAACCTTTGTCCAACATCTCCCTGACCCCTAGACCATGTCCTGAAGTGCCACATCTACTCATTTGTTGAACCCTCTTGTCCTGTTGTCAGTTACTTGGGAGAAGAGACCAACACCAGTCTCACCACCACCTCCTTTTAGGTAGCTGTAGAGAGCACTGAGGTCTCCTCTCAGCCTCTTCTCCAACGTGCTCATGTCCTAACTCCACTCACAGCATCTTCACCAGCACTTGCTTTGAGGCAAACAGGGCTGAGCTTGCTTTCAATTACTTCTCCTAAGAGATAAAAGCAATCCTGTGTGGTTTGACTTCTGAGGTCCTCTGCAAGTAGGCAGATGGCCCCAATATTTGACCTTGTGACCTTGAGTGTAAGACCTTTTGAACAGGCAGGCACACCTCTGACCTTCAGCTCTTGAATGAATGCTCATTGAGTAAAAACCCATGTGCCAGATACTGAGACTGACAAAAGACCAACCTCCTTCTCCAGTTGAAACATTTTCCATTGACTTATCCATAGCCACGAATGCCTCCCATGCACCTGTGACTGCAGTGCATGTCTCAGCCCAGTTTGGAAAATACCAGTGGAAGAACTGTGGGTTAAATGTTAACATAGATTCTTCTACAAGAAAATTAGGCACTTTCCATAACCCATTGGTTTGGAAGCTCTTTTAAAGCCAATGGGAACTATCACTCTAGCATCTGTAAGCCCTGCATGCTGCCCACATGGCCCCAGTAAGGTGCACTGGTTGGGTGGTGAGCTATGGAATCACCTTTCCATGCCAAGGGCACCCACAAACTGTACCCACAGGATGAGGACGCCTGCAGGAATCCCTTCATTGCAGACTCCTAAAGCTAAAAGTCAGAGAACCACCCACATTTTGCTCAAACTTTCCAAATGAATGCTGGCACATCATGTACAACCCTTAACTCCTCTCTGCCTTATTGCATACCGCATTCAGGAGGCTTTCACCTTCAGCTCTCAGCACCAAGGTCCTAAAAGAAGCAGCTTTTTCCCCAAACTTCCCCACAGGTGGTTCTCAGCAGACTTTCCCCAGCCAGTAATGGCACCTGCAGGTTCCTCCAGCCCCTGGGCCAGCCAAGGGCAGCAAGCACTGGAGGCTTTCAGCCCCTGCTTGGAACCTTGCTTTTGCCAGTCCATCAAACCTTGAACCTCCAGGACAACAACTGCCATCATTTATACTCTGCCTGGGGACATGAGAAAGAAAAAGCTGACTGAAAAGCTTGGCTGTTCCTTTATAGCTCTCCGTGCCCTTAGACTCTTTTTTTTCCTCAAACCACAAAATAACAGCACATGCTTTTACAATACCATCAGTTTCATGTCCCACAAAGCAGCATCTGCTCGTGCTCCTGATTTCTGCACGGCTTTGACTTAAGAGTGTCCCTTAACTGTCCCGTGTTGTTTACAGCCTACAAAGGCAAAGCTCCACTGAGGCTCCCCACCCCCTGCAAACACAGATATTGTGGTTATTTATAGTTCCTTATTTGCAGAGAGCCCACGGAGACGAGAGGAGACGTCATTCCGAGGGGCACCGAGTCCATCCCCACGCGGAGGGGCCTGGGGTGTTTCACAAAAGAGCCACAATTCTCAATAGCAGATAAATTATCCCAACGCTCACGCAGCCTTGTCTGGCAGTTACGCTCTTGAAACAAACCACAAAAAACCCCACAAAGCAGTAAGCCCTTTTTTCTAGTTCTGACAGGAGAGTGGAGCTCTCTTCTCCAGCTCGCCCAAGCTGCAATGACACAGGGAGTTGTCTCTATTTCCCCAGCTATTTACACACTTCTACATTTGTGTAACGAATTTGTGGCCAGCAGGTCGAGGGAGGGAATTCTCCCCCTCTGCTCCACTCTCATGAGACCCCACCTGGAGCTCTGTGTCCAGTGCTGGAGCCCCTAGGACAAGAAAGATCTGGACGTGCTGGAACGTGTCCAGAGAAGGGCCACGAGGATGATCAGAGGCTGGAGCACCTCTGCTGTGAGGACAGACTGAGAGTTGGGGTTGTTCAGGCTGGAGAAGAGAAGGCTCCGAGGGGACTTTCTTGTGGCCTTCCAGGATCTGAAGGGGGCTACAAGAAAGCTGGGGAGGGACTTTTGAGGCTGTTGGGGAGTGGTAGGACTGGGGGGAATGGGTCAAAACTAGAGGTGGGGAGATTCAGATGAGACGTTAGGAAGAAGTTCTTGCCCATGAGGGTGGGGAGACACTGGCACAGGTTGTCCAGAGAGGTGCTGGAAGCCCCATCCCTGGACATTTGGAAGGCCAGGCTGGCTGGGGCTGTGAGTGACCTGCTCTAGTGGGAGGTGTCCCTGCCCATGGCAGGGGGGTTGGAACTAGATGATCTTTAAGGTCTCTTCCAACCCTGACAATTCCATGATTCTATGATTCTGAAAGTTTCCTTGCATAGGTTGGGAAAACAAATCTCTACATCTAAACTGCTGTAAATCATTATATGAGTAGGGCAGGAGCCTCTCCCTACATTAATAAAGGATATTTCTGCAGCTGCAGATGAAAAGCAACAGAGGTAGAAGCTGGTCTACTTTTCCCTTGGAAGGACAAAAATTGTCAAAGATGGACAAGGAGAGATTCTTGATTTGGAAAAAGGGTCAGCACTTCACAGCCACCTACCGATTTCCCTGGAAGCATCAGGAAAATGACCTACTTTTGGAGTGGAAAGGATGATCCTATCTGTGATATTAAACTCAAATGAAGAAGGGAGAATGGAAAACAGGAAGAATGAAAAAGAAAAATAAAAGAATAAGAGAATGAATAGAATAAAATCAGTGGAATAAACTAGTGAGCTGTGGCATTTAACTTGACTACACTGGAGGGATGAAGGTCTGGGGCTGAATTCCCACTTTTGGGCCCATCCTACACACCTCTGAGGGCACAGAGAGACTATTCCAATGACACAGCTCCCATATTTTATTTCATAGCCAAATATAACCATGCCAAGTATTGATAACCAACCTACCAACTAAACCAACAACGTTCAACCAGTTTCTCAGGGATAAACCTTCCCAGGGACCTGTGGGACCTTTCTTAGCCAGGGTGCTGCTCTTGCCAAGGTGGGTAGACCTGTCTGATCCACACGTGCCATGCCCTGGAGCTCTGCCACCTCCTTTGCTGCTTATCTCATATCTTCTAAGCTTGAAATGGCCCATGCAATGCCCTTAGTATCTCCTCACTTCCCATACAGTGGTAACATTCCAGGGCTGACACACTCAAGGACTTATCCTGGGAGACAGGAGCAGATATATCCAAAAATATCCTTTGCTGCAGACATTTTCCAGCTCATCCTTTATACACTCTGGTTCTTCATCAGACACAACCAGTTCAATTACACAATGTCCCATGAAAATGGACACCATGTATTCAAGCACAGATCTAACCACAGGATTTTTTAGCATGGACAACTCAGGTTGCTATGTAGATAATCACAATTTTGAGCCACAGCAAGCCAATATCCTGAACCTGTTCTCCAGGAAAGCAGGTAGTAGCTCTAGATCTTGCCTTGCTGTGTGTTTTCTAAAATGTATGGTTCCCACCTCTGACCCTCTCCCACTCCTGGTCTCAGCTTGCAAATCACATGGATACAGATGACAAACTAAGTCGTATATCTGTGTATTCCAAACCCATTGTGGTAACGGCAGGACTGGTCTGTAAGTAAATGGACCATTTATTTATGGGTTGTAAATAAGAGCAATCACTTCTTCATAACCACAGAGCAAAGCTGAAAGTTCCCTCTTTGTCTGAGCCTGTGGACACCAGCTCCTACGAGCTGGGCTGTGGCAGGCAGGGAGCAGCTAAAGGACACCAGGAAAGTCATTTATTCCCTCTCTCCTTCCACTATATCCATCTGCTTAAATGTAGACCAGGAAAAAGCCTCAGAACACAAAGAGCTGGGCTGTGAGCAGCCAAGGTCTCTCCAGGGCAGGTGCAGCTGCACCTTCTCATCTCCAGGACAACAAAGAGCTGTTGAGACACAAACTTCTCCCCTTGGAAGGAGATGAAACCCAGTGGAGACCAACCCAATGAGTCCATCCCTGTCCCTGGGAACAACTGCCTGCAGGCAACTCAGTGGGGAAGCTGCATCAGGTTATGGCCATCAAAACTCTTCAATTTGGAGAAGGCTCATTGGAAAAGGACCATTTCCTTATCGTGGCAACTTGGATGGGAATTACTCAAAGTTAATTATGGGACACTTGGAAGTTGGAGTAGATACTAAGCACAAGTAAGGTGAGGACCCACCAAACAGCAATCTCAACCCTGTTGGGCCAGGAATCACAAGCAGCAATGTCACCAACACAGGGAGAAATTCAGTTGAGCAATTTTGAGGGGGAGGGAAGAGCAGGAGACGGTGCTGGCAAGCACAGGGTGAAATCAGACTGGAGAAATCAATAAAGGGAAAGGATAGAGGGGGGCAATGGGACACGGGAAGAGATAAATTAAAGGCTTGCCCAGGGGTTATGATGGCCAGTGAGCAATAAATTAAATAAAAGAGGGCATCAGGGACGAGCAAGGTAGTGTGAAAAATTAATTAAAAGGAAGGGAGGCATAACCAAGGCATAAACCATGGGTGCTGGCAGGAAGATTAGAGGACCCAGGCAATGAAGAGGGTTTGGGAAGAGGAATAGGAGCCAAGGCAGAGGCTGTAAAGGCTGTGACAGCGTGTGAGGGTCAGATAAACAATGCAGATGTATTTTCAAGACCATAAGAAGCAGGAAATCATTGAAGGAGAAAAACATCTCACAGAAGGAGGTAGCACTGCTAGCATGGAGATGCTGCTATTCCAAGCTTCACTCCTTGGCTTTTGCTGCCAAAACGCAGCAGGGTTTTGACTCCCTTCATCTGCCTTTAAATGGGCTCTTTCCACTGACCCCTCTGCCCCCAAAGGAGAGGACACGGTTGGTGCCTGCAAGCAAGATGAGTATTTTAGCTGGTAGATTAAATGCACGTCTGCTGAGACACAAGGAAAGGGGTGAACAGGTCAGACTCGAGCTGCCTGCCTCCAGGACTCCCCTCTGGCTCTCCAAAATGAAACCACAGGCTCCCTGCAGCCATCTCTGAAGGTATCCCCCAGCTCCTGAGCAAATTAGCCAACGTCTCAGTCTCTGCAGATGAGTTCAGCCCATGCCCTGGTGTGGATGAACCCTGTTGTCTTCTGCAGGCTCATGGGACAGGCAGACTTTGGGTAATGGGCAGAGGACTCTGGCCTCATGGGATTTAGGTGGCAAGTGCAGACTTACATCCAAGTTCTTGCTGGTCCGTTTGCCATCAAGGACTTGAATGCCAGGTGTGAGACTGCACAGGGGAGCACTCTGCTTCCCCAAGGGTCATCCTCAGGGTGCAACAGGTTGCCCAGAGAGGAGGTGGAGGCCCCATCCCTGGAGTCATTCAAGGTCAGGCTTGATGGGGCTCTGAGCAACCTGCCCTAGGTAGAGATGTCCCTGCTCCTTGTAGGAGGTTGGACTAGATGACCTGTGGAGGTCCCTTCCAACCCAAACCATTCTATGATTCTATGACCCCACTTAATACTGAAGCTGTCTTAATCTGTTCAAAGTCATGAACATGCACTGGGAGAACCAGAGATGGAGAAGGGGGTGGACAGAGAGAGCACGACTCAGCATCCTGGAGTCATGCTTCTCACTTGGGCACTGGAGAACCTGCACTTTCCTGAAGTCCCATTTCTGCCCACCTTTGCAAGACAGGAGGAAAGCAGCTCTCCAGTGGCTCCTTGCTCAGCCAAGGTCCCTCCAGGGCAAGTAGAGCTTCACTTTCTCATCCCCAGGATACCAACAAGCTGGGCACTGCACTGCTGGGTCAGCCCAAACCCCTGCAGTCCATCTCCTGCCTCCTGGCCTCAGGTGCATCACCAGAAGGCAGCAATTAGTCATTAGTGATGGTTTTCAAAGGATTTGCTGTTACTGTTGTGTGCCAGAGAGGATAAGCAGCAGCTCATCAGCTCTGGGCAGAGCAGGATGGAGTGTCTCACCAGCACCATTTCTGCACTGACAGATTTTCTCTTTGTAATGCAGGTCCTCTCTCAGCTCTGCAGGGCTCAGAACTCATTGCTCTCTACAACTACCTAGGAGGAGGTTGTGGTGAAGCTGGGGTTGGTCTCTTCTCCCAAGTAACTAACGACAGGTCAGAGGTATGCCTGGCTGGTCAAAAGGTCCATTTGTGGCACAAGGTCAAATATTGGGGCCATCTGCCTAGTCATAAGAAGTCAAACCACACAGGATTGCTTTTATCTCTTAGGAGAAATAATTGAAAGCAAGCTCAGCCCTGTTTGCCTCAAAGCAAGTGCTGGTGAAGGTGCTGTGAGTGGGGTTAGGACATGAGCACGTTGGAGAAGAGGAGGCTGAGAGGAGACCTCAGTGCTCTCTACAGCTACCTAACAGGAGGTTGTGGTGAGGCTGGGGTTGGTCTCTTCTCCCAAGTAACTAATGACAGGACAAGAGGTGATGGCCTCAAGTTGCACCAGGGGAGGTTTAGATTGGACATTAGGAAGAAGTTCTTTACTGAGAGAGTGGTCAGGCACTGGCCCAGGCTGCCCAGGGAGGTGGTGGAGTCACCATCCCTGGAGGGGTTCAATGAATGAGTAGATGTGGTGCTTTGGGACATGGTCTAGGGGTCAGGGAGATGTTGGGGTGAAGGTTGGACCTGCTGATCCTGGAGGTCTTTTCCAACCTAAATGATTCTATCACTCTATGGAACCAGCTGCTCAGTGTCTGTCTTCTTAGCCCAGGACACTGGTGCACTTACAGAGCTGTCTGAGACCACAGAAGCCTCCTCCAGTTATCACCTCACACAAGCAATGAGCATCACCACAAAGTTCCCTCTATCAATATTTCATGAAACATTAATTAACTGCACTGTGGTGCAGGTGCTTTGCTCTTGGAGGATTTTTCATGAAGAGCAGGGATGTAATTTTTAGCAGAAGAGCCAAAGAGTGTTTGGGGGCATGCGTGGGGGGGGTGATTACACAAATATTCTCAAACCATTCAAATCATGAGGGGAAAAGAAAGAATTGGACAAGTCTGGCTCACACCTGCCTTTCAAAGCAGCATTCTTTGTACTGAACAGCCTGCCCTGGTGTTCAGAGACAGCTAAGAAGATTATAAGCAGAAGATACCTATGCCAGAGGGAGGAAGAAGAAATAATAAAAGCATTCAAAGCTATGACAAGCAAATGAAAAAATAAAAAAAAGACTAAAGCAGACTTTTTGTATATACCAGGAGGGGTACAAGCAAGATCAATACACTGACAATGGCAACCAAAGCCAGACAAAGAACAGATTGAGAGCAGCACCATGAGGCTGAGCCACCCAACCCAGAGGATGGCACAAGGACTTTGATGGGTCTCAGCAGCCACCCCTCAGACACTCCAGTGAGTGCTTGGAAGGGAAACAGGACAAGTAATAGATAATTAATAACATCAGAGAAAGCTTAACTGGGCTCCTTAACCTCTCTCTGCCCTAAACATCTTCTGTTTGAGCCAGACTGTAGGTAGCAAAGGGATAGCTCATTGTACCCTACGGATAACAGGGAAGGTCTCAGGGAAGCTCTAATGTAAATAGAGGAGGAAAAGGGGGGATTTCCACCCTTTTTTAAAATACCAGAGCAGAGACACGTGGAGTATTGGGACTCAGCCCAACAAAACACCAGTTTGAGCTCAGCATGGCTCTGGTCACAGGGAGCCTGTGCTGGACTCAGAGCTGAGCAAGCCACCCCAAGACCCCACTCTGGGTCTCCACCACGACACTGCCTGGCCTTTTTTATGTGCATTTCTTAGAGTTAAACCCAGCGTGCAAACAGATCCTAGAGTAATTTCCCACCTCGTGTAGCACTCTCGTTAGCTTTACTGCTGAGATCCAGCAGCAGTTTTGGAGCACAGCAAAAGCAGCTGCTCTTCCACCTCTGTGTGTGGACACTGCTATCGATGCTTCTGAACCTGTGTTACACTGAGCTGCATGTCCCATAGGAGGCAGATCTGCTGAGCAGGACAAGATCTCCTTCCCAGGTTCTTTCTCCAAATATACCCATATCGAGAAGGGCAAGCAAGCTGGTGAGGGGTCTGGAGAACATGTCTTATGAGGAGAGGCTGAGGGAAGTGGGACTGTTTAGTCTGGAGAAGAGAAGACTAAGGCAGACCTTATTGCTGTCTACAACTACCTGAAAGGAGGTTGTGGTGAGGCTGGGGTTGGTCTCTTCTCCCAAGTAACTAATGACAGGACAAGAGGTGATGGCCTCAAGTTGCCCCAGGGGAGGTTTAGATTGGACATTAGGAAGAAGTTCTTTACTGAGAGAGTGGTCAGGCACTGGACCAGGCTGCCCAGGGAGGTGGTGGAGTCACCATCCCTGGAGGGGTTCAAAAAGATGTGGTGGCTTGAGACATGGTGGTGTTGGGTTAGCCGTTGGACTTTATGATCTTCGAGGTCTTTTCCAACCTTAATGATTCTATGATTCTATATCTGAACCTTTTGCCCTTTAAAACACTAATTCCTGTATTTCCTACCCCTAACTACAAACAGTCACTGTTCAAGGGGATGGTGTTAATGACACCCTCAATTCACCCAGCTCCAGAGGGGCCTGAGACTGCCCTGCATGCAGCACCTTCAAGAGGGAGAGGTCTGTTATTCAGAAGGACTCAAGCAAAATCTTCAAGCAAAACCCAGGCATTTTTTTCATTTTATGTGTGTTGGAAGAAATTAGAGTATAATACACACATCCACCCACTGCCACCACCAACCTTCTTCTAGGCTCAGCTCTTCCTGACACCCATGCTCCAAGCTATTAGGCCACCTCTTGGGGAACCTCAGAGACAACCTGGGTTCCTTTGGTGCTTGATGCAACCCAGATACACGTTCAACCTGCAATCATGGCCTGCAGGCAAGATGGGGCACAAGGCAAGGGAGATGAGGTGAATGCAGAGGAGGAGATAACCCATGGGAGGTGAACAGGGCACAGGTGTCCCATCCTGGTTCCCAGACAGCATGGCAACACCAAGCTTTTAGGGAAAGATGCAGAGGAATGAAACAAGTTTCCCCTGGGATACAGGAAGGAACAAGGCTGCCATGGTCCCTCTTTGTCCCTCTCCTGTGAAGGGTGTAGGAACAGCCCATTACCAAGAGTTTGTCTCAACAGAGCTTGTTTACCAGAGGAAAGCTGAGGACCCAGATGAGTCCTCCAAGGCTCCCACCACATCCCAAGGTCACCATTATTGATCCACTGACTCTGGTTTTTTTTCAGTTGAACTTCCACTCCCAAGAAGAAAACAAAAGAGAGGATTTTAGAAGAAAAAAGAAAGAAAATCAACAACCTACCCCACACAGCTCATCAAACACAGGTTGTATGGCACCATCCAGCACCCTCCAGATCCAGCACACCAAGGAAAGGAATCCAGGAGGAACCCAAAGGAATCCTCCCCTGCCCAGGCAGCACAAGGTCCCTGACCTTAGCACCACACCTTTGTGTCACACCACTGCCTGGCAAAGGGCAGTGCCTCACAGAGAAGCCTGTGATGATGAATTGCTACAGAAATAAGCAAAATAAGCCACTTTGGGGCTAATTTCCTGAACTCTTCAATTCAAGCCAAGCTGGGAGCAAACCTCAGGCCTGTGTTTCTATTGATGAAGGAACGTGGCCACCAGGCTCTGTCTTCTCTGCATTTCTTGCTAACCCTCACTGCTCTCCTTACAAAGAAAAAAACCCATGCTCACATGTCACATTTAATGCATCTGACAAGGTCAGAGTCATCAAATCCCATCAAGCACGCGTCGGTACAGCCTTGCAAAGGGAGGCCAAGAAAAGATGTGCAAAGAGAGAGCTATTTTTGTAGTTTCATGTTAAGGCAGCCCCTTGACTTCTGCTTTCTACCTCCCTTTCCAGCTCTGCAGAAAGCTGCACCTGGCTGGGAGAGGACAGAGTGAACCAAGAGCACCAAGGTTCTCCCTTGGCTCCTGTCCCCTGACTATCTGAGCTCCTCATGGAGTAATGTTTTCATGGGCCTAACACCAGTTCAAGCTGCAGCAGAAAGACTTTTCTCTTTTGGAGGCTGAGAATGAAACTTAAACCCATCTCCACCTAGCATTAAATCGTTAAATCATAGAATCATAGGATGTTTCAGGCTGGAAGGGACCTCTAGGGGTCATCTTGTCCAACCTCCCTACACAAGCAGGGACATCTCTACCTAGGTCATCCTGTCCCCTGGCCTTTCTCTCCATAATGTGCTGTACTGGTTGAGTGGGCAGCAACTGGTTCTTAATGGGAGAGGCAGAACACCCCTTGTAGGTGAGTGGGGAAACAAGTGAAGATGGTGAACCCCCTTGGTGGTTCAGAAACAGGTGATGAGAACAACCTAACCTCAAGTACTTCTGGCATCAGCTTATTTCTCTAAGGAGGATTTAAGGTGACAATAAATACAGCCCACCCCACGCCAAGCCTGTAAGCAACTGGGCTCCCCAGTTGAAGAGAGACAGGGAACTACTGGAGAGATTGCAACAGAGGCTACAAGGATGATGAGGGGACTGGAACATCTCCCTTATGAGGAAAGGCTGAGAGGCTGTTTAGCCTGGAGAAGACTGACAGGATCTGATCAATGGATCAATAACTAAAAGGTGGGTGTCAAAATGACAGGGCCACACTCTTTACAGTGTTGCCAAGCAACAGGACAAGGGGGAACAGGCACCCAACACAGAAAGTTCCACCTGAACTAAGTAAAAACTTCTTTGCTGTGAGGATGACAGAGCCCTGGCCCAGGCTGCCCAGAGAGGTCACGGAATCTCCTTTTCTGGACAAGTTCCTGATCTAGGTGAACCTGCTTTACCAGGGAAATTGGACTAGGTGACCTCTGGAGGTCCATCCAGACAGAGCTGCTCATCACTCAGCAGCTGGAATCACTGCAGCTTTCCTGCTGTCCTGCCAGAGCTGTTGGTAGCTTCATGCAATTTATTTGCTTATTTAAAAGCACAGGTGACCACAGGGACAGAGCAATGCAGCTGTTCATAAAGGGTTAACTAGCACCTCATCTTCCACTAGCTCACCCCTAGCAGAGTCCTACAAACCTGGCATTGGCAGAGCTGAGGAAACAGCTTCTCAGTGAAGGTCAGTGCCCAATGTCCACCTCTGAAGGCTCCAGCATGAAGAATGGCAGTTCAGCATGGCAGGACTTGGTTGTCACTGGAAAACCTGATCCTTTATCAGAACTGCTTGAGTTCCCACTGAAAGCCAGCTAAGCTCAGCTCTGCAGATCCAGATGAGTGAGGGGGCAAAGAGAGGGTAGGGCTCCACCACAGAGAACTTCAGGGTTGGCCAACACCAAGGCCTGAGCCTGCAGACGGCACCCCTGGTGCTTGCAACTGCTAAATGACTCCTAATCAGCCTCCATCAGAACAACCCCTACATGCTCTGCTTCCACTACAAACTCTAGTGTCAAGAACGTGGCTTTTCTAGCCCCAAACTCACCTGCTTCCCTGTAGAGAGCAGTCATGGACTGGAGGCTCTGCATGAGTAGAGTGCTCCTCTCACCTTGTGCTTGCTAGGCAGGCTCTTCAACCTGCTCTGTGGGCAAGCATGAACCCACTCAAGACAAAACCCATTCCAGGTGAATCAGCTGCCTGAGAACATCCTCCAGCCAACCACTTACAAATATCACACATGACATCAGACTGTTTCCAGCACAGACATGTGGACAACCCTTCCTGATAGTCCATTTAGAAAGGGCTTTTAACTGCTTCTTTGCACTTACTTACTGTAGATAAAAATTGAGGAGCATTAACTTTGGAGGCAATTTCCATTTGTGTCCTTCAGAGCCCAGACCACCCTTCTCCCATCCACCACATCAGCTCTGCCTCTTGAGACAAGAGTTATGGCCTTATTTGACAGGGGATCTCAGTAGAGTCTATAGCAAAAGAAAAACTCTCAAGATTCCCAGAACTTTGGCAGAAAAATGTCAAGACAGATTTGTCCTCTCCGGGTGGTCTGAAGACTCCTGTTGCTGGAGCACATCAGGTGTGTACACGCTTGAATCTGCTTATCCTCACCATCCCCTTTCAGTGCCTGGGTCAGCCCAGGGTCACTGGGTCTACCAGGAGCTAACATGGGTGTGACAGGCCCTGAGCTCACTTTCCAGGGAGCTCTTTAACCACCTCTCCCTGCCCATGCTTCTTAGCTTGCCTAGAAGGGGTCTCTTTCTTTCTGGCACACACATCCAGCACTCCAGTCATAGAAGGGGTGGTAGAAATGGGCATCAGACCCCAATCTCTGCACCCCCATGTCACTCTCACTGCTAGGACCACACTCTGGCTCTGCAGCAGACAGCGGTGACAGGTTTGAAGATTCTTCTCACATTATGGTGCTGGAGCAGGTCGAGAGAAGGGCAACCAAGCTGGTGAGGGGTCTGGAGAGCATGTCTTATGAGGTATGCCTGAGGGAACTGGGACTGTTTAGTCTAGAGAAGAGAAGTCTGAGAGGAGACCTCATTGCTCTCTACACCTACCTGAAAGGAGGTTGCAGAGAGGTGGGTGTTGGTCTCTTCTCCCAAGTAACTAAGGAGAGGACAAGAGGTGATGGCCTCAAGTTGCACCAGGGGAGGTTTAGATTGGACATTAGGGAGAAGTTCTTTACTGAGAGAGTGGTCAGGCACTGGACCAGCCTGCCCAGGGAGGTGGTGGAGTCACCAGCCCTGGAGGGGTTCAAAAAAATGTGTAGACATGATACTTTGGGACATGGTCTAGTGGTCACGGTAGTGTTGGGTTGGTGGTTGTGATCTTAGACATCTTTGCAACCTTAATGATTCTATGATTCTACAAAAAAAACCTCTGACTTTGCTTGATCTACTGAGAATTATCCAAGATTAGTTTCAACTATTTGGGTTTCTTCCAGTATCTGAAGGGGGCTACAAGAAAGCAGGGGGGGACTTGTCACAAAGGCCTGTAGTGATAGGATGAGGGGTAATGGCTCCAAACTGGAAGAGGGGAGATTTAAATTAGAAATTAGAAGAAAGTTCTTTACCCTGAAGGTGGTGAGACACTGACACTGGTTGGCCAGGGGGGTTGTGGATGCTCCATCCCTGGAGGTGTTGAAGGCCGGGTTGGATGGGGCTCTGAGCAACCTGCTCTAGTGGGAGGTGTCCCTGCCATGGCAGGGGGGTTGGAACTAGATGATCTTTGAGGTCCCTTCCAACCCTGACAATTCTATGATTTGATAATAATAATAAAGAAAATAAAAAGAGAAAACAAGCCAGAAATGGCAGAGCCAGACTGCACCAGGCACAGAGCACTTGCCAACTCTGGTTGAAATGTGGACAGGAGGCTCTTCCTGCTCCTAAAGGGCTGAGGTTGTTCTTTGGTGGTTCCTGACAGCTGTAGAGCCTCTGGAAGGAGTGACAACTTTATATCGAGATCCATCTCCTTGACAAAGGTATCTCAGGCACGGAGGGTAACTCGGTCCCACGTTTAGGCTTTTTTAAACTTGGTCATGAACTCTATGAAGGCACCACTCATGTCCCTCAACCTCCTCCGCACCGGACACTGGAGCCCTTCCCCAGAGCCTGCCCCTCCCAGCACTGATACCTGCGACCTCCTCCTGACCCCCATCATCTTCTCTAAATTAAGCAACCTGTTACATCGCTTCCTTCCTTGGCCCACGGCTGCTAAGAAGGTCACCACCAGCTCGGAGCTTGACGGGCTCCCGAGTGCTGCCCTAATCCTGGCAGGACAGGAACTGTCGGAGCTGATCAATGACCTGGGCAAGTGATTACAGCCTGGATCTAGTTGTGATCAGACACGGTCATGTCCCTCCCTGACACTGGTTTTTCTAAGAAGGCAGAATTCCACCAATCCAGATTTTGCTGAGCTACCCAAGGATGCTCTCACTGTGGGACACTTCCAACCCTGAATGGGTGGGCTCAGCAAGAGACATTTCTGTGCCCTTCCCTGCATCGCCAGCATTTTCAGCAGCCTTCCTCGTTCTTCAGACTTACTCTCAATGCTCTCCTCCAACTGCCTGAATGACAGATTTTCACAGCTTTCTCTGCATCCCCCAAGAAATAGGGGGTTTCACAGCTCCCTCTTGAATCAACCTTCATTCTGCGCCTTACCAATAATTGGAGGGAGAAGTGAAAAATGAAAAAGCAAATAATCAACCAGTGGTGTTCAAGAGTTCAGGAGTCCTGTGAAAGTGAAGAACTCGGGGATTGAAGAACCTGCTGCAGTTCATGCCCTGTAATCTGTGCTCAGGAGAAAGACACTTTCCTCCTATTACAGTAAATACCCTGTATGAAAAGAAGGCTCCATAGTTTACAGCACCATTTAATACGCCCACGGCCAAAACAAACCTTTGAAAAACTTCTGGCAGGTTTCTTTTAAGAAATTGTCTGGAATAATAAAAAAACAAGGTATTTCTTCAGTGCTGCTCCATCCCATAATTTGATTTGCTGAGTTAAAACCCAGGCTGTGGAATTAGGGCATAGTAGTTTTTTTTATTCATGCAGAAAAGGGTTTTTAGCCAGCTCATTTGTTTAACATATCGGGATGTCAGAATTTTTCAGTCCTACTTTGTGTCCAAGATATTCTCAATATTACTAAGGGAAGGTATATTAAGCTAGAAGCAGAAAATGGGTTTAGAGGAATCATAAGCAACCCCAAATTCCCCTTCTCCCTCAGCTGCCTGATTTTGGTTTGAAGAAGTTGAGGTGAATCTTTACCCCTCTGTTATTTGGAGTTTTCTGATTACACTTCTAAATAAAGTAAGAAGTGTAAAACTCTTGGATCCTTTTTTACTGTACATGGTATCTCCTGGGGTCCACCAAGCAACAACAGAGCTCCTACCCTTATGATAAGAAGTTCTACCAGCTCACATTTATTTTTTTTCCCTCTTACGTGAGTTCCTAAGGAAAAATCTACCACAATATCCATTAAAACAAATGTGTTACACTAGGACTTTAAACCCTGCCAAAGAGGAAACAGAGGAGGTGCTTTTATCCATCTGTCTGGGATCTGGAGGGGAAAGCCCACTGCTGAAAACTTGACACCACTCCATCTTTGTGTCATGAACTGGGCATAGTACAATGATGCCCTGAAACCTTCATTCACCCTCTGCTGAAGCAGACTCCAGGTTTTATTCACCTAAAGTCCCATTAGTCTGTTCTTACTGAAACAAAACTCCCACAAAGCCAGGAAGAGATCTCCCAGCTCCAGCCTTCCTTGGCTTCACTGCTCAGGAAGCAGAACAAGTTTCTCAGCCATGGTGATTCCTGGACCAGCACTCCCCAATGCTTGGGTCACACTGTCACTGGATCTGCCCCCTAAACCCTCTCCCATTCCTCCACAAAACCTCTTCTTCAAAGAGGTGCTTTCAGCTCAGACTACCTGGCCAAGCTAGGTCTGGGGGATGTTAAAGCTCATGTCCTGACAGCACCATGTCTGCTGGTACTCCGGAGTTGGTTATCTTCCTAAACTGTGGCCTGAGGACACTGCTGCACCTTTTGGGGTGAGGGAGCTCCTCTGTCCTGATCAAAGCACTAAGGAACACAGCCCTAACATGTTGGTGTTCAAGGAAGCACCATGAGCACGGGCTCACTCCCAGCCCATTTTCAAGAAGATGCTCTGCTCACCCTGCACAGAGACAACCCCAGGGTTTTGATCAACTTCTGGGCACCCTTCTTCACCACAACACCAGCTCTGCAAGGTGCCCCAAGCACAACACCCTCCAGATGCAGCACTTCTCCCCAGTTCTCTTTGGAACCTCCTGCTATGGGGTGTGCACCATGAAAGCCAAGGGCAGAGTCCACCTCTGCATCACCCAGAAGCCACACTTGTATTTGCATTCACTGACAACAAATTTGAAGCATAACTTTTAGGAGAAATACAAGCAATGAATCAGAAATGAAAACATGCCAAAATCCACCGTGTCCAACACGATCCCAATCTGCCCATCAGGGTGCAATTAAAGCAATGCCATTTCTACTGCCAATAGCACACGACTGGCACATTCTCAGCACATCCATCAACCTCTGACTCCTCGGATGCTCACACCAGCCCAGGATAAGGCCACTTTCAGCAGCTCAAAACCCTCAGCCTGAATCCAGAATGAAGCCAACTCATACAATTCAACATCTCAAGCAAGGTGTCCTTGCTGCCCCAAATCTCTCCAGCAGCAGCTGGGGACTTGCAAGGACCTCTCTCCCACTACTCCTCCCATCTCAAGGTACCTCAAGAGACAGTTACTCACCGGGACTGGTGTGGGCACTTGAGGTTTGTCAGTCCTCCCCGTCACTGGTCTGGGAGCAGGTGCAGGTCTCCTCTACACTCAGCTTCACCCTGCAAGAATCAGGACACGGGGTTTTTTTTACCAGTTGTGGTAAGCAGATAATCCAGTACTTTCTAACCCTCAGCAGAGAAGGGTTATGCTGCATGGGAAAGAAAAGCTGCTGGCTGCTTGTCTGCAAGGATCAGACCTGGGACTTTCCAAGCTAAGACCCTGAGCTGCTTAGCAAGGAGCCCAAAGCAGAGCACAGAGTTGGTCGTGTTGACAGGGTGAGTACTTGGGGTTCAGACGAGCTTGGGAAATCCCACCACAACTGCTACATCACGTTAAAGCAGAGAGCAAGGTAACCAGCATGATGGCTCAGATTTGGCCAGGGAAACCAGAGTTTCTTCAAGCTGAAATATCCCCCAGTAGAGCACGAAGTTTGCCATGGTTTGTTTGGGTTTTTTCTTTCCGTTTTGAAACGGAAGATTTTGCTTTGGGTCAGGAAAGCAAACATTTTGTTGATGGCATTGAAATGTTCTGCTTTTTCCTAAAAGGAGGTGGTGGTGAGGCTGGGGTTGATCTCTTCTCCCAAGTAACTAATGACAGGACAAGAGGTGATGGCCTCAAGTTGCACCAGGGGAGGTTTAGATTGGATATTAGGAAGAAGTTCTCTACTGATAGGTGGGCTGCCCAATCCCATGGGGAGGGCAGGAAGGGCAGTTGGGGCTCCTGCCAGTCATCATAAATGTTGGGGTGAATGGTTATAGTTCATCCACCCAGCCTGCCAGGGGAGACCTTCTGCACTTAGAGGCTCGACTCAGGCTCAGCTATGCCACAGCACTGCCAAAGGTCAAACTGGAATGAAGCTGTTAATTAAAACAGAGAAAGCACTAAAGAGACAGAGGAATGAAGCTCTGGGCTTCAACCAACAACAAGGGCACATATATCTAATGAGCCAAGCAGAGGTGACACAGTGGCCTTCACAGCAGAACTCTCTGCACACTCTGGCTGTGCACTGACAGATACTCCCCCTTGCACAGGCCTTCAAAGCTCTGCATGAAAAGCCCCTGCAGAAGATGTTTCCCACCACCCAAGAACCCAACAACACATCTAAGACGAACTTCCTAGTGCTGTTTCCTCAGTTCCCCTCCGTTATCAATGGACCCATTTGGGCAACGAAGCTGGTGAGAGGTCTGGAGAACATGTCTTGTGAGGAGCTCTTGAGGGAACTGGGATTGTTTAGCTTGGAGAAGAGGAGGCTGAGAGGAGACCTCATTGCTCTCTACAGCTACCTGAAAGGAGGTTGTGGTGAGGCTGGGGTTGGTCTCCTCTCCCAAGTAACTAATGACAGGACAAGAGGTGATGGCCTCAAGCTGCGCTAGGGGAGATTTAATCTGGATATTAGGAAGTTCTTTACTGCAAGAGTGGTCAGGCACTGGCACAGGCTGCCCAGGGAGGTGGTGGAGTCACCATCCCTGGAGGGGTTCAAAAAAAGTATATGTGGCGCTTCAGGACATGGTCTAGGGATCAGGGAGATGTTGGACAAAGGTTGGACTTGATGCTCCTAGAGGTCTTTTCCAACCTAAGTGATTCTATGACCCATCAGTTCAGTTTATCAAGCCTCTCCAGAGATCTGGCAGCATCTCTCAGAAGTTCAACTCAATATGTAAAGTGCTGGAACCAAACAGCATCAGAAGCTCTGAGTTCTGCTCTTGGCTCCACTGTGCACCTCTGAGACCAAGGGCCAAATTACTGCATCTCTTTCCGTCCCTTATGATGTTAAGTTAGACACAGATGAGGTCTACATGGATGCTTGATAACCTGAAGTGGAAGCTGTACAGAAGGTGGCACAGGAAAACCTCACCACTGGCAAGAGCTAAGAAAAAGTCCACCTCTGCTGCTGCTTCATCCCTCATTCCCCAAATGCACAGCTACATGACAAACCAACTTGTCCTGCTCTTATACCAAGCTCCTCTTCACTGCGTGAGTCCTGATGACTTCAGGCAGCAGGAGCAGCAGACTCCAGCCCTTCCAAGGCTGGAAGCAATCAGTGATTTTTCTAGAACCACTTCAACCCACGATGCAAAAGAGAGGGAGGAAGGAGGTAAGTACCCTGCCAAAATAAAACAACATCTTTCAAACAAAGTAACTGCACTAAAACGCTCTGGTTTATTTTCACTCAGGGCTCCCAGAGTGTTTCCCTTCTAGCCCTTGAATGATAACGGGCATAAAAATTAAATATAAATTCTCCAACAAAAAGCGCAACGTGCTGACGGACCATAAATCACAGAGACTGGATGGCATGTGGAGGAAGTTGGGGGAAGGAATAAAGGATGAAATAGTGACTAAGATATATCATAGACCCTTAAAAACCCAGGACTCGTCCTCAGGGCAGGGGATTGAATTTTGATGAAAATTCCAAAGGCACTTGCCCCGGGAGGTGGTGGGGTTGGTATGTGGTGCTCCCAGTCTCGCAGGGCTTGGAGGACAGCTAATGATGATCCTAGAGGTGATATCTTAGAGGTCTTTTCCAACCTCAATTATTCTCTGAAATGTCACCCCAGCATCATGCTCACACCCCCACCACGTGCAGGGTTGAAGATCTTGATGAGAACATCTTCTAATTTCCCCAAAGCCACAATTCTGACACCTCAACTGCTGGGGTCAGAAGATTTGCAAACAAAGCCTGTTCTGGGAGTTTGTAATATATTTTGTAGGAAAGAAGAATCACAGAATGGTAGGGGTTGGAAGGGACCTCTGGAGACCATCGCGTCCAACCCCCCTGCCAGAGCAGGACCATAGAATCTAGGGCAGGTGCACCCTCCTCACTCACCCAAAGGGCCTGCAGGGATGCACCCATGGGTGCTGTCCCTCCTTCTCCCCAGAGCCACGTGCCCAACATGAGCCTCGTGCTGGCACCAGCACTGGGATCGATTGAGGACTCCAGAAAAAGCAAAGAAGGAGCAGCCCAGTGCTGCACTGGGGATATGTACAGCAACCATCATGGACCAGATGCTCTCTCATCTTCCTGAGATTCTCACATCAACATTTCCAGCACCTGAAACACCCCCCAGGGTATCCCACACAAGCACGAGATTCTGCAGCCACAACATGTCAGCCCAGACTCTCTCCTAATAAACACAATCACCTTTAATTTTGCAGGTACCTCCTACTTCATTAAACTTAAAGATCTTGCTCTCCAGGGGTTTCCTCCTCAAGTGGGGCAGGAAATGAAAAGGCAGAGAATGCAATTTAATTGGGGATGAAGCTTCATCTCCACACTGCCTATCATAATTAGGTGTCATTTAAACCCGAGCGTGGAGCAGGTGTGAAATGGCACCAGCTCCGGATGCACATAAAGAGTTGACACCAGCAGCATGTCTCAGCAAAAATCAGATGGTGTCACTTGAAAGCTCCTTTTGTCTTTGGTTTCTTTCTTCCTTTGTTTTCTGAGAAGTCTGAGGGAACAATCTGAAATGAGAGGGAAGAAATGACATCTTTGCAAAGCCAAGTGGCTTCAAAGAGGAGGTAATTCCAGTACCACGTGCTGGGCACAGCAAGAGTCCCTGCAAAATGTGGGGCAGGGCTGGTGGTGGTGCAGAGGATGGGTGAGGTACCTCAGCACAGCCACATGCCTTCAGGTGACACAGTGTGCTGCCACCTCTCCTCTTCCTCAGGCCAGCACCAAACTCAGAAACATCCCCTCAGTACAACTTCATCTTTTGTTCTTTTATTCTTCATCTGTTTGCTCTTCTCCATCTCAAATCAGCCAAGGGGGGACACACCACTAAGAGAGAGCTCAGCAAGTGACCCCAAGAGGAACTCTCTTCAAACTGACCAGCTCCTGGTTGCTGCTTCTCTCTTATGCTGCTTCTCTCCAACTGGTTCAGTTCCTGCTTCTTCTCAGACTGATTTAGTTCCTGGTTGATCTATCTCTAGCCTCGTCCATCACCCCAACCACAATCACCTGGGGGCAGTTGGGGCCTCACACAGGTGGGGCAGGTTCTGCCTCTGGGGCCTGAAACCATTTGGGGAACAAAACATGTTGCTGGGCTGGGACTCATCCACAGGTCAACTCCAACTCAGGGCCCACAGCCCAGGCCCCAGCACTTCACATAGAGATGCCCATTCTACATCTGCTGCTCTTGCTCCTTCCTCCCTGGGTACCACACTTTGCCTCTCCGTGCTGCTGTGGATAAAACACCCGGCTGGGTTTGATGCACCATGGAAGTTTGATGCACTATGGAAGTGACCTCAAGGTGCTGAAGTTTGCTCTGGGAGCCAAGCTGGGTGGGAGAGGGTTTTTGCTTTCCCTCAGGTTGCTCAGCCCTTTTCTCCATGCTCCAGCAGCAGGAGGAACAAAGCAGTGAAACACTTTTGTCAAGTTAATATTGAGGGCTTCAGTCAACCTTCTGCAGAGAAGAGCTCCAAGAGAAGAGCAAGGAGAGCTCTGTACGAGGGTAATGCTGCTCACTTGGAGCTGTTCACCAACACGGGGTCATTATAAGGGAAAGGAGACCTGGGGTTCATCTTTTGTGCTTCTAGAGAGTCTTTAGGGCATTTAGAATCATAGAATGTTTTAGGCTGGAAGGGACCTCTAGAGGTCATCTGCTTCAACCTCCCTACACAAGCAGGGACATCTCTACCTAGGGCAGGCTGCTCAGAGCCCCAGCAAGCCTGACCTTGAATGAGTCCAGGGATGGGGCCTCCACCACCTCTCTGGGCAGCCCATTCCACTGATCTATCAATCACCTTTATATTAAAGAACTTTTTTCTAATCTCCAGCCTAAATCTCTCCTTTCCTAGCTTAAAACCATTACTCCTTGTCCTATCATTTATCCTTTCCAGAGCAGCTTCCACCACTCAGGCTTGTCCATCTGAGGAAGCCTAAAATCAGACCCATCATGCATGTCCCTCCATGCTGAGATCTTCTCAATCATGGGCTGGGAGCTTGGACCTGGGTGTGCCCCAGCCTCCCTTCTGCACAACAGCAGTTTTGGTCCTCATCTGCTCATCTCACTCTGTGGTAAAAGTGCCACCCGACCCAGCAGAAAAAGTGGAGAAACCAACCCATTTGGCTTCAAAACAAACCAACCATTTGACTTCAGAGCAAACGTGGAGCAGCTCAGCTCGGAGCGTGAGCATTCCCAGGCTCCTGCTTGGCAGGTCTGGACAGGATTGTATGTTCCTCCTGAGAAAGAGATGCCTGAAACGTGGGTCAGAGCAGAGATCTCTACCCTTTATGCCTTTCTGCATGGTGTCAGCAACAGCCTGGATTTAAATACTGCCTATTTTTCTAAAAAGGGTCTTCTCTGTGCTTCCAGCCATGGGAGATAAAATAGAAGGGAGCTCCTGCCATTGCCAAAACCCTGCTCCTATATTCTGATGCAAATTCACATCCTTTCATTTTAAGCAACACATCACTATGGCTTTAGTCTTCATCGTTTGATGCCATGTTTTCTTCCCCCTGAATCAATATTCAGAACATCTAATTGAAGTCATCTGCTCATCCAACCTTGGGCTGGGTAGTTTAGGAGCTGAGCTTATCAGACAATTTTCACTGACTGAACCAGCAGAGCTGAACTTTGCACAGGGGCTTTCAGGCAGAGACAACTACCTAAAAGGAGGTGGTGGTGAGGCTGGGGTTGGTCTCTTCTCCCAAGTAACTAATGACAGGACAAGAGGGAATGGCCTCAAGTTGCACCAGGGGAGGTTTAGGTTGGACATTAGGAAGAAGTTCTTTCCTGCAAGAGTAGTCAGGCATGCACAGGCTGCCCAGGGAGGTGCTGGAGTCACCATCCCTGAAGGGGTTCAACAAACAAGTGGATGTGGTGCTTTGGGACACGGTCTAGGGGTCAGGGAGATGTTGGGATGGAGGTTGGACTTGCTGATTCTGGAGGTCTTTTCCAACCTAAATGATTCTATGGTGCCTGGGGTGGGTGCTAAGAGCTGGGACTGCTCCGTCCCCTCTCCCAGACTCCCTCAGGGAATCCTGCTCCATCAGCCATATAGCTCCCAAGCTCTGAGTGGCTGGGAGCAGGTAACTCATAGACTTTGCTGTAATGGAGATATGAAACCCTACACATGGCCCAGCCCAAGATGAGATCAGGGATCACAAGATCTTTTCCTGTTCCACTTCAAGGGGCAAAGACACAGCTCCCCATCGTTTCCAATTTTAAATCATGACGTCTCTATTTTCTGCCTGTAAATTCTCTCCTGCTGTCAAAAGGTCACCAGGCCAGTTGGAAAGCTATTTTTCACACCCTTGCTAACCTGGGGGCACCTTGTTGCCTCCTCCCACCAGGAAAACTGCTGACAAGAGGAGGGATCAAGTGGCCAGCAGGAGTGCAGGTTGGCTCAGGCATTGCAGATGGGGCTGGTCAGAAATTCAAGAGACTCGGGAGCAGTTCCTGACTCTTCCCCAGACCCTCCTCATGACCTTGGGCTCCAGCTCTGTCCCAACCTCACCTCTACTAACTGAGGCTCTAACACTTCCCACTGCTGGTCATGCGGATAAATTAATGTATGTTTAGGAAATAATCTATTACAATGGGCGCAAGGGCCCTTTTAGAATAAAACCGGATTTTTTTCCTTGGTATCACCAGCGGCTTCTGGGGAACGAAGCCAAGAATGGCTGTAACCTTCTAGGGACAGGCTTTTTACTAGAATTGTGCATGTTCTGAATAAGAGGGGGCTGTGAACTGGCTGGGAAAGGCACTGACGTGTGTCTCGGGGCTGGCAGCACAGCCTGGTTCAGCCAAGGAGCACAGATCACACCTTGCTGAGCTCAGTCCCTCCAGCTACCCATACAAGAAGCACAGCAAGGTGTCAATCCCATGCTCAGCTCCAGGATCATCTCCCATCACCTGCTGCCAGTTTTTGGCAATAAATGTTTGTAAGGGACAGCAGCTCCCAGCACCCTTCATAAAATAACTGAGACTTCCCCAGGCTGAGCCCATAGAGTTTCCAGTTGGAACAAGGATATTGCTCAAGCATCATCTCCCTCCCCCAGGATTTTACCAGGCTCTGAACCAGGTTGCTCGATGAAAAGTCTTCAAGCTGGCACGTCACATCTACGAGCCTGGCCTGATAATGGCACCAGGCACACCCATTTCCCAAGCCCTGGTGTGTTTTGCACCATTGCTTGAGTAGGCAGCGAGTCCAGGGCAGAGGGATGCAAACCACTCTGACCAAGGTCCACCTGAAGCTCTAGTCATGGGATGCTCCACAGCAGGAGGGGTTAAAACCTCACTCAGCTCTTGTTGTCATCTGGACTGATGAAATCCACTGCTGATAAATAGCCATCAACAGAGCATCATTCATTTTGAAACTCAATTAGGGACTGCAAACTGCTCCCCAGGCTACAGCACGAACACAGACACCCCCTTGGAGCTCAGACCACTTTGCTTTTAGAACCATGGCATAACTTAGGCTGGAAAACACCTTTAAGATCATCCAGTCCATCCAAGCCTGCTGCTAAACCCATGTCCCTCAGCACCACATCTCCATGGCTTTTAAACACATCCAGGGATGGTGACTCCACCACTGCCCTGGGCAGCCTGGGCCAGACCCTCAGAGATGGAAAGAGAAACCCTGAGCCATCTGTCAGCGCTTCAGCAATAACTTAAACACTGGTTTATAACTGGTTTATACACTTTTATCCCATATTCAATTATCAGCTCAGTTTAGTGTTTGATTTATACACAACTGCAGCCAGGCAGAGCTGCCATTGTTCTGCTCCATTCTTCCTCTCTCTCTCTCCCCTTTATGTATATATTATCCAGTCCCTAAATCATTTTAAATAGCTCCTTTACTCGCGTGCCCTCCTGTCTAATTCCAGCACCATCAGCACGAGGCAGGTTGCAGATACAAAGAGACTGACATTTCTCTTTTGAGTAATTTGCAGTGGATTCCTTGTCTGGTTGATGTAGTTATTCTGTTCCCTGCGCTGATGTGACATTACTTATTGTTAAATACTCTTATCTGTTACACGCAGCTCTGTTTAAAGGTCACCGAGTGAACCCCTGACAGTGCTCGTTGCTGCCATGCTCTAAAGCCAATTTGTCATTCTCTCCCTTCAATACTCTCATCTTAGTTTCAGCCCATTCTGTCCATTAATTCAGGCGCAGTAGAGAGCTATTAAAAAATGCAAACTATCCCAGCTGTTCAGATTGACACTTAGATAGGAAGTGATGAGCTCGGGCAGCCCCAGTTGCACAGGGCAGTCAGGTAATATTGCAAATCCAGCAGCAGCCTCTTGTTGAGGAACTGTGTGGCTGCCCCTCGAAATACATATTTCTGCTCTAACTGCAAACCAGCCAAGCCTTAGGCAGCACACGATGCCTTCCCCAGCCCGGGATAACAGCACAAGCCCACACCACTCTCTCTTGGCAGAGGACTTAAGCTGGGAGAGTTGGGGTTGTTCAGCCTGCAGAAGAGAAGGCTCTAGAGGGACCTTATAGTGACCTCGCAATACCTGAAAAGGGCCTATAGGAAGGCAGGGGAAGATCTGTTCTCAAGGGTTTGTAGCAACAGGACAAGGGGTGAGGGTTGTAAGCTAGAAAAGGGTAGATTTAGGTTGGACATGAGGAAGAAGTTCTTTACTATGAGGGTGGTTGATCACTGGAACAGGTTGCCCTGAGAGGTGGTGGAGGCCCCATCCCTGGAGACATTCAAGGTGAGGCTTGAGGGGGCTCTGAGCAACCTGCTCTAGGTAGAGATGTCCCTGCTTCTTGTAGGGGGGTTGGACCAGATGACCTTTGGAGGTCCCTTCCAACCCAATACATTCTATGAGTCTATAAGACAAGAAGGGTAAGCTTAAAGCATCATCACCAAATTTGCCAGAACAGAAGCATGTGGTGGTGCTGATCCATCTTCCCCAGGACCTGGCAAGCAGTTGGACTCACACGAGCTTCTCTACACCAAATAAAACTATGCCTACATCTGCTCAGTCTCACTCTGTCTCTCTGACCAAAGAAGTAGCATCCCTGCACGTTGGCCCCCATGATGTGGGGATGGGGATGCAGGAGCATCCTGGCTGGGACTATTACTGCACCCAGCACCCCGTAACCCACCTGCCTTGGGACACCTTGACAGGCCAAACCAGCACCTCTGTAGCACGTTGTGAGTAGGGGCACTGCAGGCTTGCAGTGCTCACACTCATACAGCAGAAAGCAGCCCTTGACCTTGAGTGGCTCTCCCAGGGAGGAAGGTGGTCATACAATCTAGCAGGGACACATGTCAGTGCAGCACAAACAACAGCCCTCAGGACATTCAGTCTGCAGAATGCAGAGCAGGGAGCTCTCAATCCCTGGGTTATCTTACACCAGCAGCCACTGGGACGGGGAGTGGGGCTGGCAGCCCCCAGTGCAAAACCTATTTTATTGTTCAGTTGAAGCTCAAGAGCTTTTATGCCTCCATCCAGCAAAGTGCTTCAGCATGTACTTAACTCCAAGCACACAAAGAGCCTTAATTACATCAAGGGAGCTGTTCAGAAGCATAAATTGAAGTCCATGCCTAAGTGAGCATCTGACTGAGGACTTCAGCGCAGGAAGGAGCAAAAAGGATGGTGAGGAGCTTAGTCTGCTGCCCCACTGATGAGGACTAGGCTGGAGAGGCTTGGATGGGGCAAAGGACTAGGTAAATGCAAGGGCTCTGCTGGATGAGAAGGTAGATTCTGCTACACGAGTAGAGAAGGATGTAAAAGTGGATTCAGCATGACTGAAACTACCACGCAATAAAACATGTGCCCATTTCAGCCCTTGCCAAATGGAAGAACATTTGCTCATTTATTCAAAGTGACATTTAATTTTGCATTGTGCTAAATCATTTTGTACTTTTTAAATAAAGAGAATAAACTCCCAGACTCATCCCTCTCTCAGTGAAATACAACAAAACACTGCATTTTTCTCAATGTAATCAAGTGGGGGTTTTCTTCCTCACTTCTTTGTACAGAATCATAGAATCATTAAGGTTGGAAAAGACCTCCAGGATTATCAAGTCCAACCTTCAGACCAACATCCCCCTGACCATGTCCCAAAGTGTCACATCTACTCATCTATTGAACCACTCCAGGGATGGTGACTCCACCACCTCCCTGGGCAGCCTGTGCCAGTGCCTTGTATATGAATGAGATAAAAGGTAGAAGGGAAAATCATACTGCTCTCTGTCCTCACCTTGTTCCAGGCTCGAGGAGAAAAGTGCATTTCACACTGTGCTGAACCTGCCCCAGCCTGAGGGTATTGGACTTCCCCAGCAACTGGAACCTCCAGTCCTGGATGAGCATGGAGCAGGAACCTCCATGCAGACCTATGGATATCCAGAGATGTCCCATCACCAGCTCTGCTGATGGATATCAGATAGAATCATTCAGGTTGGAAAAGACCTCTAGGATCATCAAGTCCAACCTTCAACATGCAGGGCAGAAGTCCCTACATTGAACAGGTTCAGTCTATATCATAGAATCATAAAATGTTTCAGGCTGGAAGGGACCTCTAGAGCTCATCTGGTCCAACCTCCCTACACAGGCAGGGACATCTCTACCTAGGGCAGGTTGCTCAGAGCCCCATCAAGCCTGACCTTGAATGACTCCAGGGATGGGGCCTCCACCACCTCTCTGAGCAGCCCATTCCACTGATATTTATTCCACCCCCATATTGAAGAACTTTTTTCTAATCTCCAGCCTAAATTTCTCCTTTCTTAGCTTAAAACCATCACTCCTTGTCCTATCATTACAAATCCTTTTGAATAGACCTTCCCCTGCCTTTACATAGGCCCCTTCAGGTACTGGAAGATCTCTGACCCTTGTAACCACAGACCAACCTGCACACAAGGGCTCCTCTACCCTTATGTTGCTGCATCACCCAGAGGTGCTTTCCTCATCCTTTCTCAAAGACTCTTTATTCAGCACAACCACCAATAACCCCCTGGGCCAATGGCTATTCACACATCAGGTCCATGGCTCAGCTACCCTGGTACACGTGGGAAGAAACTGCACTGCCCCCCTCTCCTTTCCTAAACTGGGACCAGGAGAAGGGCCAGAGCTGGCTTCACACCTCCAGGGAGGCATGAGAAAACTCAGGTCCCCTCCGGCCTTGGGGACAGGGTGTCCTGAGGCTAAAAATAGAGAGACAAGCCAAAAAGTCAAGGCGAGCAAAAGGCGTTGGGGGGGTGACTGAAGACAAAACCAGAGCCTGTTTGTTTACAGTGAGTGCCCAGCAGGAGAGGCTGAACCCCCCACCACATGTCCTGTGTGACAGACAGGCCCCTGCCAGCTGTAGGGCTCCAATTTCTGCTGCACACACAGGGCTTCCCTCTCCCCTTCCCTTGGTGCAGCCTCATGCCTTGCAGTTATTTTTAGCTGCTGCATGAAGCAAGGTAACTTGTGGAACAGAAGGGATGGAAATCACTGCCCTGGGAAAGGCTCTTCCCCCTGGCCACAATAGGGAGCTCAGGGAAGATGATTCTCCCCCTCTACTCCACCCTCCTGAGACCCCACCTGGAGCTCTGCAGTCAGTTCTGGAGCCCCCAGGACAAGAAAGATCTGGATGTGCTGGAACGTGTCCAGAGAAGGGCCACGAGGATGGTCAGAGGCTGGAGCACCTCTGCTGTGAGGACACACTGAGAGTTGGGGTTGTTCAGGCTGGAGAAGAGAAGGCTCCAGGGGGACCTTATTGTGGCCTTCCAGGATCTGAAGGGGGCTACAAGAAAGCTGGGGAGGGACTTTTTAGGCTGTCGGGTAGTGGTAGGACTGGGGGGAATGGGTCAAAACTAGAGGTGGGGAGATTCAGATGAGATGTTAGGAAGAAGTTCTTCCCCATGAGGGTGGGGAGACACTGGCACAGGTTGCCCAGAGAGGTGCTGGAAGCCCCATCCCTGGACATTTTGAAGGCCAGGCTGGATGGGGCTGTGAGCAACTGCTCTAGTGGGAGGTGTCCCTGCCCGTGGCAGGGGGGTTGGAACGAGATGATCTTTAAGGTCCCTTCCAACCCTGACAATTCTATGATTCTATGATTCAAGCTCATCAGGGTTTGTGCTCAAACCTGTTCAGAGTTTGTGGGATCTAAGATGCAGCCATTAAAAACACCCTGGGAGCACCAAGAGGAGCCTCTGGAACCAGCTGCATGCCTTGAAGCTTTCCATACAGGGCTCCTCAATTCAATTTGCCTCACTTCATTAACCTCAATGGATTTACACCCTAGACCAGCACAGAAAAAACCCAATTATCTACCTATTTAACCTCACTGCCCTGATATTATTCCCTCTGCCCCATATTTGACTCCCCTCTGACATGTGAATTCTTGCCAGCCTGCCAGAATTTGGGCACAGCCTCCACGCTGCAGGAGAAGTTTCCTCCTGCATCCACCAAGGCAGGATAAAGCCACTGCTGCTTTTGCAAGAGTGATTTCAGCAATAACCTACTGCAAAAATATTAACAGAAAACTCCAGAGCTGCAAGCACAGCAACTTGCTCTCGAGTGCATGGATGAAGGTGCTGTAAGAACCATCTCCTGGCAGGAATGGTGCTGCAGCTCTGGTCAAAGCAGGAGCTGCATTAAGCAGAAAGGAGGAATCACTCCAGCAGGGCATCATTGGCAGAGGTCTGAGCCCTGCCTGGCAGCAGGACAGCAAGGCTGGGCTTAGCCAGGCTCTGCCCACTGCAGTGATGTGTTTTTAGCTTGCTCCTAATGGCAGGACTGTGGGAAAAGAGGATCTGTGAGGTTTTCATAGAATCACAGAACGGTAGGGGCTGGAAGGGACCTCTGGAGATCACCTCATCCAACCCCCCTGCCAGGGCAGGGTCACCCAGGGCAGGTTTCACAGGAATGTGTCCAGGGGGGTTTTGAAAGTCTCCAGAGAAGGAGACTCCACAACCTCTCTGGGCAGCCTGGGCCAGGGCTCTGGCACCCTCACAGTAAAGAAGATTCTCCATATGTTGAGGTGGAACTTCTGTGTTCAAGTTTATGCCCCTTGCCCCTTGTCCTGTCACTGGGCACCACTGAAAAGAGACTGACTGCTCCATCTTCCTGACCCCCACCCTTCAGATACTGATAAACATTGACCAGATCCCCCCTCAGCCTCCTCTTTTCCAGCTCAACAGCCCCAGGGCTCTCAGCCTTTCCTCATAAGGGAGATGCTCCAGTCCCTTGATCATCCTTGTAGCCTCCGTTTGACTCAGTTCAGTATCTCCCTGTCCCTCTTGAACTGGGGAGCCCAGAACTGGACACAAGACTCCAGACGTGGCCTTACTGGGACAGAAAAGAGGGGGAGGAGAACCTCCCTTGTCCTGCTGGTCACACTGCTTAATGCAGCCCAGGACCCCATTGGCCTTCTTGGCCACAAGAGCCCATTGCTGCCTCACGGTGAACTTCTTGTCCAGCAGGACTCCCAGGTCCTTCTCTGCAGAGCTGCTTCCAGCAGGTCAGTCCCTCACCTGTACTGGTGCAGGGGGTTATTCCTCCCCAAGTTTTACAAAGCAGGCTTTCATGAGATGACTGTCACCTCTTCCTGGCTTGGTGTGGCACACTAAGAGCCACAGAAGGGAAAGATAACCAACGTGGGATAAATAATTTTTTGTGCTACCAGAGCAGACCAGATCATCAAGCAGAGCTAACATGAAAATAAAGCAGAAGTGCCTCCCCTCTTCTACCACCACTGAGCTCCAGACACAAAAGCCACTAAATCCCTGTACTTCAGTGGCCACCTGGATGCTTGGTCGTGGTGCACAGATCACAGTTCCTCAAGCTCTGGCCAGTTGGGAGGGTCCTTTTTCACCTCCATCTTACACAGACACCTCTTGAGAACCTACTTATGAAAGAGCCAATGTTTCTAGCACAGCCACACAAGACTCAGCTTGGCCACGTGGACCTCCCAGGGATGCCCACACGAGCTGGTGCTTGCTCAGCTCCAGCCAGAGAGGTGGATATTAATTCTGTACTAAATTGGGTGGTTTGTTGTACACAAGCAATTTCTTTTTTTTTAATGAAATGGGTGTATCATTATGATTAGGCACAGTCGTTACATTCAGCCTTTAATTAGATTTGTGTAATTAGAAATTCACTGAGTTATTTCACACAGCGGAGAAAAAAAAATATTGCTTGGCTGGGGTTACACAAGACATCAGCAGGATTCCTCTGTAGCTCCCACAGCTGATGGATAATCCCAACCAAATAACATCTTTGATTTTGAGACCTTCACAAGGTGTGCATAATACTTCACTCCTGGCAGATTTTGCATGGCTAAGAGGCAGAAATCAGGCAAGAGCAAGTGGAAAATACCATGACAAGCTCCTACTGGTACTTCTACTAAGATAGTCACTTGATGCTGCACTGGAGGCACCAGCCTCAAACACCCAGCTGGACTCAGTGCAATGGATGGTGAGGAGGGAATGAATGTCCCCAGGTCACCATGGCAGCTCTGGAGAAGCCCAATGAAAGGGAAGGCTCCTCTCTTTCTCCTGAGGTTCCCCAGGTATCACAGGCTTTGGAGGAGCTGAGTTTATTCATTCCAAGATGCTTCCCCCCATCTCCTAAAGAAACCATTAACATGAAACCATCATATTAGAAGTTTATCTGATCATTCTTCTTTGGACACACCTGAATATAGACCTTTTCCCTAAACCCACTCTTTTGTGAAGGAATTATTTGTAAATTTGAAAAAGACTTCACCTAGCCTTGTAATTCAAATATATTTTGTCTCCATGTCTTCTCATACACCAATGAGTGCAGGAGAATAATCGGGTGATGCTACAAGTCACCCTCTGAATGGCCACCAAGAACCTCAATCTCCTGCCACCAAAGAAATGGTGTTTCACTGCAAACATCCACTCTGGCCAAAACCACGGAGGGAAGTCCAGGGTGGCATCACCTGCTGCTTTGCTGGTCCCTCTTGATGAGCACATGCAGGGACCCTCTGGCAGATACACGCTTCATACCCTCACCCACCCACTGCAGATGCCCCACTGACTGTCAAATGGGTTTAACTGGGTCACCACTGGCACACTGCACAAGTCAAGGGAGCACGGGATGGAGGAGCAGAGAAAGCACCAGCTGTAAGACACAGGAAAGCATCAAGTCAACGTTTTTTGTCCTTCATTTTAATGTGCAACACCAACCTCCTGCATCTCCATACGTGTCTGGAAAGGCTCTGACCCCAGCTTTACTGGTCACTCTGGCTGCCTTCAGTCTCACACCTCTCTGACCCCTAAAAAAAGGGACATCTCCAAGCCACCCTCTCCTACTGAAGGAGCCACAGGCCTTCTGCCAACCTGTCAACAGCTCCTTCCCAGGCAGGTGAGGGATTGACTACCCCAATCCTGAGTACACACGTTGTCCATAATGAGAGGCAGCAACTGGGACATACTGGTGGTATACCACTGGTGGCAGCCCTGACCAGGCAAACCTGGCACCTCTAACAGGTACCACCTCTCCAGTTCATACTGGGAGTCAAGGGCCACATCATGAGTCCATGTTTCAGAGCCAGCATATGGTCCTACTAGACATTTCCACATGCTCTGTAAGACAGATGCTTTTAGTACTCCAGCCAGGTGGGGAGACTGAAGCCCAAAGTCATTTTCATAGAATCATTCAGGTTGGAAAAGACCTCCAGGATCAGCAAGTCCAACCTTCGTCCAACATCTCCCAGACCATGTCCCAAAGCTCCACATCTACTCATTTGTTGAACCCCTCCAGGGATGGTGACTCCACCCCCTCCCTGGGCAGCCTGTTCCAGTGCCTGACCACTCTTTCATAAAGAGTTTTAATTCACCCCATGGCAGAAGAGCATCTTGTAGCACAGCCAGGAGCAGAACCCAGACTCACTCCACAGTGTCATAGCTTAGGAAAGCTCCCTGAGCTCTTTGTTCTGTGATAGCTGTTGGTACATCACTGCAGCAGGCACCCTAGAGGAGAACTCCAAAAGCACAAAGCATTCAAAAAGGCAACAGCAAAAAGCTCTCCTGGGAGACTTGAGCCTGAGGTTTTCTCATTAGGTTATTTTTACAGCAGGGGAAATGAGGCAGAGACAAGAAATGGCCCCCAGCCATGGAGTTAGCTACTGGCAGGGGAACAACCAGCCCTACCTACTATCAAAGTTACACATGGCTGCCTTACTACTCTGAGCAGTATCTGCACCTAAGTAACTTAGAATCACAGAATCATTAAGGTTGGAAAAGACCTCCAAGATCATCAAGTCCAACCATCAATCCAAAACTACTATGACCAGTAAACCACGTCCTGAAGTGCCAAGTCTACACATTTTTGGAACACCTCCAGGGATGGTGACCCCACCACTTCCCCGGGCAACCTGTTCCAATGAACAGCCTGTCCCAACTTCTCCCACTTAAGCAGGGATAGCCAATGCAGCAAGGCCTTGCCTAGTCATGGGGTGGCCAGCCAAAGAGAACAGCCCACACCTTCTCTTGATTGGACCATGGATGGCTGAATGGCCTAGAGTTTCGGAGAAGGTAACATCTGTGCTCTGGCTCAGGTCCAGCTGTGACAAGTCCAGCTGCAACTCCTCTCCTACAAGGACAGACTGAGAGTTGGGGTTGGTCAGGCTGGAGAAGAGAAGGCTCCAAGGGGACCTTCTTGTGGCCTTCCAGGATCGGAAGGGGGCTACAAGAAAGCTGGGGAGGGACTTTTTAGGGGGGGGGGGAGTGGTAGGACTGGGGGGAATGGGGCCAAACTAGAGGTGGGGAGATTCAGATGAGATGTTAGGAAGAAGTTCTTGCCCAGGAGGGAGGGGAGACACTGGCACAGGTTGCCCAGGGAGGTGCTGGAAGCCCCATCCCTGGACATTTTGAAGGCCAGGTTGGCTGGGGCTGTGAGCAACTGATCTAGTGGGAGGTGTCCCTGCCCATGGCAGGGGGGTTGGAACTAGATGAACTTGAAGGTCCCTTCCAACCCTGACAATTCTATGATTCTACGATTCTAATTATACAAACAACTCACGATACAATTAGAAGAGTATTTGATTAAGGAGCACTTTAAAGAACGTCCTTACCAGACATCTGAAGGACCCTGACTATATGTTTGCAGTCATGTCTGGAGCTAATTTCAACAAAATGTTTATTTGCACAACCAGGCCAGAGTCAAATTATTAAACAAACTCTTGTTTTCCTCCTCTTCCACAGCTTTGCCCTCAGTGTGCCACCCCTGCTACTCCAATTGCTCCCACTTCTATTTGTAGGAACAAAACTTCTCCCCCCAACCTGCAAGCTTGCAGGCTGGAAGTGCTCATCTGCTCATTGCAATCACCACCCCAAGTGACTCTTAGAAGCCCTCTGCCTTCTCAAGCCAATCACAACTAAGAGCACAGCTCGAGTTTCAAACATTTTTTGAAGCTGAACAGCTCTGAGAGCTCTTCATCAAGACCACTCGATGAACAAGCTTGGGAGACACCTCACGTTTGGAATGGTGGCTGGTGCAGCAGAGGAAGCTGCATCCACCAGAAGCTACAACTCAGGGCACATGGGGTGGCTGCTCACAGTATATCATGACTTCCTCCTGAAAATCAGTGCTCCTCAAGTTTTAGGGCAGTACCAAAAGATCTCAGGCAGCCCTCACTGAGATGAGCTGTTCCAAGTCTGTCATCTGCCAGATAACACCACCTACATCTTGTTCAGGAGGTTTCACAAAGCAAATCTCCCAACAGACAATGAGAAACTAGTTGAAGATGTCAGTTGGAGCATGTGTCCTCCAAGATGGACAGTACCTGCATCAACATGCAGAACCCTAGATGGTAGGGGACCCAACACAGAAATAAAGTGAGGAAGGTTCTTCTTAGAGCAACCAAATAATAGGTGTAAACTGACTTAGGGCAGAAGTTCACTTCCACCTCCCTTAAAAGCAGAGATATTTCAGTTGTAGTCCAAAACTACTCATCAAAACAGACTCTACAAAACATGAGGTGGCTGCTTTTGAAAGGAGGAAAATGGAAATTAGGTTGGAAAAAACCCAAATCACTGCTGAGTCACGGGTCCCAGCAGAAACCTGATCTGCAGAGCTGAGACAGGCTTTCAACTTGTGTGTCTGATACCTGGGAGTGAATATTGAATATTCAAATATTCCAATTTTCAAAACTCTATCTCTCTCTGGTGTTCAGCTTATCTCCTGCTTTCCCTCTGGTATAACAGTGTGGTTTCTATCTGACCAGGACTGAAATAAAGGGTCACTTGCACAAACTAGATTCACCATAATGTCCTAATAATAGAAACAAACATTAAAAACCAGACTTTGCCACAAGCTGACATTTGAAACAAAGAAGTGGAAGCTTCAAAACAGACTTTTGAGCAGAACATTTTTTCTGTTCAACATTTTTCCTGGCACATCCATTTTTTTCCAAACGTTTCAAATGTGATGAAAAAAAGTTATTTTATGAAAATCATCTCCTCGTTCAGAATCCCTTCTTGATTGATTGTGTGAAACAAACTTACAGTGCTGAGGAAGTATTGATTTACCTGGAGGTGAGGAGTGGGTGGCAATTAGAAGAGGACAGGAGTTTTTTCAATATGCTCTGGGAGAAATGCATGTTCTCAACAGCACATCCCGTGTGGCACATAGGGACAGTGCCACCAGGCCACCAAAACGGGTCTCTCCCTGTCTGTATCCTTAAAAGCCCTTGCCCAGTAAGGAAATATCTTATTTCAATGCACTCAGGAACTTTTCATTTTCTTTGTTTTTTGATTTTTTGATTTTTGTGTGGTTGGTGGAGGAATACCAAGTTCAAGGCCAGGTTGGATGAAGCCTTGAGCAACCTGGTCTAGTGGGAGGTGTCCCTGTCATGGCAGGGGGGTTGGAACAAGATGATCTTTGAGGTTCCTTCCAACCCAAACCCTTCTATGATTCCATAACATTCACTACTCTAAGGTGACCCAAACCAGCTTCATCTCTCGGCTTTGTCTCTGCATTTCTCCAGTCACAGGATCCAGCTTGTGTGAAGCCTCATCCCTGTGCTCAGCCAAAGCTCCATCCTGCAGCACAAACAGGCTGTGCTGGCAACAGCCCCGGAGTGAGGGAGCAGCTGAACAGCATCCAAAGAGGATGAGCAAAGTGAGCCCTGCTTTCTGAGGTTACCTACAGCGTGGTGGATGGAGAACCTCAGAGCTCTGGACATGTGCTGCCTGCAGGGATGTTTAGCAAGAGTTACTACACCCTAAAGGGTGGAAAGAAGAGCTCAGATGGAGGCTTTGTAAGAGTTCCTTGGAAAAGGACCATTAGGATAGAGATAGAGAAGCCTGACAAGCAGGAATCCTACAGGCCAAGCATGAGTTAGCCCTCTGCTCGTGTACTGTGGAACACCAGCCCATCCAAGCTATGAAGACCAATCTAAACACCATTCCAGATGTTCCCCCGGTCCAGACACTTCTCCTTCAGCTTCTGCAACAATTCAGAGACTGGACTAGAGACCTCCAAAGGTCACTTCTTAACCTAAACTGCTCCATTACAGAGCTTAGGAGAACTGTACTGGAATGGCAAGTCCTTCATCTTGGCCACAAGATGCCTGAAAGACAACAGTCCTTAGGATGCACCACAACAGGCAAACAAGGAGGGAATTTTAACTGTTTGGAGATAGAATCATAGAATGTTTTAGGCTGGAAGGGACCTCTAGAGCTCATCTGGTCCAACCTCCCTACACAAGCAGGGACATCTCTACCTAGGGGAGGTTGCCCAGAGCCCCATCAAGCCTGACCTTGAAGGACTCCAGGGATGGGGCCTCCACCACCTCTCTGGGCAACCCATTCCACTGATCTATCACCCTCATGTTAAAGAACTTTTTCCTAATATCCAGCCTAAATCTCTCCTTTCCTAGCTTAAAACCATCACTCCTGGTCCTACTGTTACAAACCCTTTTGAAGAGACCTTCCCCTGCCTTCCTGTAGCCCCTTCAGGTACTGGAAGATCACTATAAGGTCCCCCCAGAGATAAATGCAAATGGTTTTTCTGAAGGGCAATAAAATCTCCCCTGCCACCTGAATATCCTTCTGCTGAAAGCAACTGGGGAATGACAGATCTCTGAAGGAAACACCAGCCCCTCTTTCAACATACCATGGCTGTTACCAGCCCTGCTGTAGGGACCACTGCAGCCTCTCCCTGGTCCCTCCATGGTGCACTGCCCACGAGGCAACTCAAAACTCCCCAAATCCAACCCCCGAGCTGCTCACAAAGCCCCTTAACCCCGTGACAGATTGTGCAGATGGTTGACATTCAGGGACCTGGTGCAAATCTTCCCTCATACAGCAGCAGCAAGAGAGAATCAGCGGCTCCAAATCCAGTCCTGCACTCGGATGGTCCCACGGGTGAACTCTTCTCCCCTGCAGAGTGGTGGTGGGAGACCAGACAGTTCAGCTGGGGTCAGCAAAGCTGGGAGGTGACTGAAGCTGTCCCCTGCTTGCTCAGCAGCTCTCAGCTGGGCTCTCCTGGCTGACTTTACTGACACACACACATGGCTTCTCCCTGCCAAGACAGATGGAGGCAGCTGGGTGCACAGAGAGGACAGCCTGAGGCACACACCCAAATGCTTTGGAGAAGGCCCTGCTTAGGCACAATCCTCCTCTCCTGGACGAAGCATCGACCATCACTTCAAAAGATTTAACTGGAGTCCTGAGCTCTTTCCTTTGCCAAAGTAGCTCCTGACAGCAACCCGGCTCACAGAACAGTCCCAGCACCTCCCTCCTTGCTCTGCCAACACCCCAGTTTCCCCCCAAACCCCTACTTCAGGCACCCCTGCTTTGCAGGCTCCCCCTCAGCACACAACAAGCTCAAGCTATCACTGTTCACAGGGCTCAGGCATGGCCAACAGCTTGGATCCTGGAAATAGTATCTCTGAGTGGGAAGGGAGAGGCACCTCCGCTGTCATCTCCACAAGGACAGTCTTGCTGTGTCCTTGCACGAAGGTGGAGGTGCTATGGATTAATAGAAACACACGTCACCACCTGCTGGGTGCTGCTTCTGCATCCAGCACACATGGAAGACCTGCTCCATGGGGGTCCTGACATCATTCCCTCCTGAGGAGACTCTCTGTCCATCACTGGTTTGTCTTCAGGGAGTGAAAAAGTCACTATGCACGTGTCTACATGGCAAGTGGAAGAGCTGCAGTAAGATGGGGAGGGGTAACATTGTGGTCATTGCCTTACAGGAGGGAAGGACAGGCTGTACCCACAGCTGGCTATGGCAGTGGCCATAAAAATCCATGTAATGCCAGTAAAATCCAGTCTGGGATACCCCTGCCAGCTGTGGTGAGAAATCTGTGCCTTTCATGGACTAGTCACATCCCTCTTCCTGGGCAGTCCCGTCCCAAGAAAAAAACCATGCTGATATCCCCTGAGGATCGTGCTCATCCTCCAACAGCAGCAGTGAGAGCCTCCACCTATCCCAGACAAGTGGGATCTGTGGCATCCCCCCAAAGGGCTCAGCACACACCAACCCACTCCACAAGCCCCACTGGTTTTGTGAGCAGCTCTGTGCCAAGATGCCAGGGGAGGAGATACAAGGGCCCTGCACCTCCCATGCCACTGCTGCTTCACAGCAGCCACACTGGGGAGAGGTCACAGCAAGCACTTGAAGGTGAAGGGTCACCAGTGCACCCATACATGGCCCAGCCTAAACCAGCAAGCAGAAAAAGACGTGGTAGAGAAAAACTACTGCTCTGCATGGCATGGGGGGTGCAAAGTCAGGCCAAGGGGTCCCTGCTGCACAAAAACATTTCTTTGCTTTAAGACTTCAAGGTCTTCCTGGCCAGGACCTGGTGGGTGCTCTTTTTACTGATGTAACTCATCCACCACCCAAGCCCTGCAGTGCAGTCTCGGGGCTCTGATGTGGAAACCTCACATTAGAGGATGAGGAAGAACATGCATCTGGATGAGCTTCCTCACCCCAGACTGCTCATGCCAGGTTCCTGCACCAAACGATCCCATTCTGCTTGGAAGTGATCTTACAGACCTCTCTGCTGTAAACACAGACAAACTAACCACTGGGGCCAAAGAGCAGCATGTGGGACAGTGACTTAGGTAAGAAATTCTTGTCTTCCCAGCTTGGAGCAATGCTGCTTTTGTTCATTCTGGAGATGTGGGAAACCAGAAGCCTCAGCCCTTTGGGCCACGGCACAGGGAGGTCACCAGCAGGAGAACCCTACTCCTTGAGCATCCTTAGCTCCCAGCTCACTCACCAGCTTCCCCATTGCAAAGCCTCAGTGGGGCTGCAGCTGCCTGGGGAGATTCATGCAGGATTTCCACTTGCCCAGACTGATGCCAGGGCACAGGCAGGGTCCGTGGCCATGATGGCCTCACACTAACACACTCTCCATCCCAAGGGCTCATTCACAGAAGCTCAATGCCCTGAATCCTCTTGCAAAAGTAGCACCCCCAAACCACGTCTTACCCAGACCTGACTCCCTGCACACACTGGTCCTGGGAATCACAGAATCATAGAACATTTTAGGCTGGAAGGGACCTGTAGAGGTCATTTGGTCCAACCTCCCTACACAGGTAGGGACATCTCTACCTAGGGCAGGCTGCTCAGAGCCCCATCAAGCCTGACCTTGAATGTCTCCAGGGATGGGGCCTCCACCACCTCTCTGGGCAGCCCATTCCACTGATCTATCACCCTCAGATTAAAGAACTTTTGTCTAATATCCAGTCTAAAATGTTAGAGTCCTCAGCCACTTGGTTTCAATAAGCATCTCCCTGATTTCAAAGAGCATTAGCCCTGATTCGATTTAGCCCAATTTGTCCTAAATTGGTTTCCCACTGGCTTAAGGGAAAACAAAAACAGACTGGAAGAGTATTTCTGATTTGTGCAGCTCAGCAGATCCATGTCATTGAGGAAATGTAATGATCTTGTTGAGGTAGGAATATCAACGTGGGATTCCTACTTCTTTCTATAGGGGAGAAGTCTTTTCTCCAACACTGCCATGCTTTCAAGAAGGTAGAACCTCTTTAACCATGGGCTGACATTCCTGTTCCCAGCCAGGACAGGACACCACTATTCAAAGGGCAGGTTCTTGCTCTGTTTGCCTTTTTCCCTGCAATCCAATTTTAAGCAAACTTTACTGGTATTAAAGCTAGATCATATAAACCATACTGCAGAATACATTAGAGAAGAGACAGAGCTATCTATCTTTATATGATAAATATCTGTATGTAGGGCTCAGCAATATTTTTATTCCTGGCATTACACCTGGCTTATCCTTCCCCATTCCCTCCTGCTGTTAGGCTTGGCTTTTCAAAACCACCTAGAGAAGGTTGGTGATCAAGAGGATTACCCTTGGAATTCATTAAGATGTAAGTGGGATGCAAGTCTGTAGGAAACTTGGGCTTCACTGAGAGTCCTGCCATTAAACCTGGTATATTAAATACAATCTCACCCTCATTTCAAGGGAGCCCAAACCACTCTACAAGCATGACATACGCTGCCCTATCTTCACCCTCAGAGCCATATCTGGACTGAGAAGGTGGCTGTTATTCAACACCCCCCACAACAGTTCAGTGCTGTCCTTCCCCAGAGTCCCAGAAAAGGTGCCACCCTGACAGCATCCCCATCACCCACCCGCTGTCCTGCTTGTCTCTCTTGCCTCTCCTCTTGGAAAGAAAGCATCCTCTTTCAATGAGAAAAAGTTTCCATGAGATGTTTTGCTCAGCCAAGCTTCTCAACCCATCTGTTCACCGGGCACAAAGTCTCTTCTACGTCCAACCACCACTGGCTTCTTTCCTGGGGTGTATGGGCAGGAGGAATCATTGTGGACATGCAGCTATTTCCTACGCTAACAACACCCCCAAAAAATAAAATCCCAAACCTATGGTATTTCTAGTGCATGAGGGCATAAGTGTCATTTAGTTCAAAGATTAAGCACTGGGACAATGAAAATATTTAAAATCCCTAGAGCTGCTTCCCCCTTTTCTGGTTTAAATGTCAAGATACCAGCCATGCTCAAGTCGTAAGATACAAAACGTGGTAGTTCTGGCATCATTATCCATCCTTGTATGTGGACTTATGTGATTTTTATCTCTCACACCACAGAGCAGCTTCTAATCTTTATAAAACGACGATGCCAGTTCAAAATTGGACAAAAATCAAAATGCATCAGACATCTTCTGTGCTGGGCTGCTACATGGACTAGAAAGCATCAGAGTGCAAAGATGACGACTTGATTGGCACTGCACCCAATGGCTGGTCATGGAATCCAGGGCTCACAGAAGCAGGAGAGATCAGACAAAGGCTGGACATGTCTTGTCTGGCTGCTGTCCCACATCTCTTCTGTAATCCACAGAGGTCCACAGTGACCCTACCAGCTTCCTGGCATCAGGAAATTGTTTTTCTTATTTCTTCCCATTCATGGAAAAGATGCTTTCCATCCCAGCTCTTTGCAATAGGGAAGATGTGGCTAAATTTGCCCTGGACTGTAAAGATCACCCAATATTAAGCTTTCTTTTCACCCACCCCATGGCTTCAGTGTCCCTTTAAGATCTGCAGCAGAGCAGAACACTTCCTGGGGATTTTTGTGCCAGTCTAGTTCAGACCTTCCTGTGATCTCCTGCCTGTCTCATCAGTGATGCAGAAGTGCTGCAGAGATGCCAGACATATCTCTAACATTGTCACCCCAGCCTATTAGCTCAGCAGTCTCCAATGGGTATTTTTGCACCATGCCAGAGATCAAGATGTGCAGATGAGCAACTCTCTTATTCCAGGAGCCTGCGAGTCCTCTGGGACACCAGGAAAAGGCTTCTATGGAGCTCAGACAGATCATCCCAGATAACGAGGCAATGGCTTATGAACCATGGATGAATCCATACCCATATTTTAAGCCAGAGATCCCCGTGACCAAGGCCGCAAACACCAAAATTCCCTACAGTAAAAGCAAGAAGAGAGCTCTCAATAAACAAGATTTCTAGGGCCAGAAGAGCCTGGCAGGGTCATGGCAGAGCTGGCAGCAGGAGGCAGAGCCAAGGCCAGTGCTCACTCACTGCAGCCTTCTCAGCTCCTTGCCCTGCACATGCAGCATCCCACAGGGCTGCTGCTTTTATAACCAACCCTCAAGAGGCTTCTTATAAAAATGCTCTACCTCCTCCTCTCCTTAGTGCTCACGACAAGCAGAGACTTGAGCATCCCTGGGAGATCCTCGAGCTGCTGCCCTTAATCCACCCCAAGCCCTGTAAATTCAGCTGCCTCGCATCCAGAGACAGGACTCAGCCCCAAACCCCACAATCTTTCAGTTCTCCTTGTCTTTAAACAGGTTTAAAAAGCAGCTCAGCACTTCAGGTCACTTAAATGTAACCACACTGTGCCTCATCAAGGGATTAAAGCAAGGCAAGCACCTCGGTGAAGCTAGGAACATCACACCTCTTCCCCCAAGATGCTGGGTGTGGGGCAATCACCTGAAGATCTCTCCTTGAACATGCTGCCCTCAATTTTACCAAGTCATAGAATGGTTTGGTTTGGAAGGCACCTCAAAGATCGTCTAGTTCCAACCCCCCTGCCATGGCAGGGACACCTCCCACTAGACCAGGTTGCTCAAGGCCCCATCCAACCTGGCCTTGAACACCTCCAGGGATGGAAAATGGAATGGATGAAGGACATGAAATGGTGAAGGAATTCAATTCCAACCTTGCCTCCAGAAGCACAATTCCTCATTTGGATCCAATATAGACATAGAATCATAGAATGTTTGAGGCTGGAAGGGACCTCTAGAGCTCATCTGGTCCAACCTCCCTACACCAGCAGGGACATCTCTACCTAGGGCAGGCTGCTCAGAGCCCCATCAAGCCTGACCTTGAAGGACTCCAGGGATGGGGCCTCCACCACCTCTCTGGGCAGCCCAGATGCACCCCCTAAATGCACACAGAGTGGGAATCAAAGCTTGTGAGTACAACAGCAAAGGGCATATTCCTACAAGAAGCACCAAGAGGAAAGGGGTTGGAAGCCCATGTCTTGCAGGGCTTGATGGAAGCACTGAGAAGAATCTATCTATATGGCTCGGCTGAGATTTAACTGCAGTATTCAAGGTACCTTCTGGTGCCACAAAGCAAGGGACTGCACCCAGGCACCTGAATTTCCATGAGCAGTCTGAGGACTCCTACTTCAGAGCTTTGGTCCTCGCAAATGTAGACTCTGCTGCAGAGCCAGAACCATTCCTATGCACAAGGATGGTTTCTTTTCACAGCAATTTTCTAGGCTGAAAAAAATCTGTAATAGCTCAAGACACGATTGGGGCATCCCTGTGCTTATCCCAATCCCAAACTGGGGACAGTCCAGTGTAACATCTGGTGAGAGAGCCAAGACCCACGTCTTACCCAAAGATACCCACCAACACTTTGCCTTTAATGGAACACTGTGGTTGATGTAGTTACTTCAGAGCCCCAGGCTGCTCTGTGTATGAGGCCATCACTCATTTTGGTCCCAAAGTCCTTGCCTAGTGTCTGGCTGCTTCTCCACAATCAAATGCTGTCCGTGCCCTACACGAGGGAGCAGCAAACACAGCCCTCCTGCAGGTTCCTCGGAGCACACTGAATTAATTGGGGTATTGAATTACTGAGGTTAGATCCAATTAGCTCAATTTGACCCAGATGCTTTAAGCAACATTTTTCTAATATACGGGAGCTCGTTATCACACGAGTTCATCTTGGCACTGGAGGAAAATAAAAAATGATCCCTCTCAGAGCAGCTTTTCCAGGTGTGCCTCCATGACCCTTTGAGATGCATTTTCATCCTTTATGTGAGTGACAACGTGTACAGCTGGTAACAGCTGAGGAGGAAGGACCAGCCTTGGGGACTCAGGAGATCCTCCAGCCAGGAACAACCTCTAGGTGTCCACTGCTTGTTGACGAAATAAATGAGAAGTATGGGCACTCATGACCTCTTTCTATCTCACCTACTCCAAATATAACTTGCTCAGGACACATCTTAAGTTAAGAAACCTTTGCATGCTGAGACCCTGACCCTTGCAGAAGCCACAGAGCTACCATTGCCCAGGTACCACAGTATGTTAAAACCAGCAACGTATCTGGATTTGACTAAAAGTCCTTTTCTGGACACTTTCCACCTGCAGAAAAAAAATGGTCCCACTCTGTCCGTTTTCCCTGAAGAGCAGAAGGAAACAGGGAAAGCCACAGCAAAATGTGTACAAAATGCCAATAAAGCTGAAATAGTTTTTCATTATTGAGGGGCAACTGCTCAGAAAAGGTGACAACACCTACAGCAAGAGCAGGAGACATCACCCCACTTGTTCAGATCCCAACAGCTCTCATGGGAGTCACCAGGAACAGTCAAAAGGTACAGATGGTAGCTCTACCATGGTAACTTCTCTTTACAAGGAGGAACCTCTCAAAAGATCAGGCATATCCCAGATGAAAAAAAAATAAACTAATAGGTGAGGAGGAAGGTGAAGGAACAGTAAAGGTGTTTTCTGGGCAAAAGCAGCTGACACAAAGCAAGTGATGATCCTGGTTCTGTCAAACAAGCCACAACCACAGCTAAATGACACAGATCAGAGAAAGATTAAGTCCCATCACCCAGACGTGCAGCAGCTCCTGACAACGGGGTTTGTACAAAACCGAAAGAATCCTCAACAAAACGGATTCAATTTTCCTGAAAGAAAATGTGCAATTATGGTTTTCTTTAAAAAAAAAAAAAAGAGAAATGCAAAAGAAAACTAAGCTTTGGGTTTTTTGAACCTGTTTTTCAAAACATCAAACTAAGCCCCATTTTATTGACGTTCCCAGCAAAGTGTTCCAGAGCGGTGCTGCAAAAGCCAACACTGGAGTGGAAAACAACAAATCCCCCAAATGTGTTTTTATTCGGTGACTACTACTCCCAGTATGTCAGATGTTCCTGTCAAAGTGTCAGATACTGAAGCATTAGAATCTGTTACAGATGAATTCCCATCTCCAGAAGCCCTCTGCACGTAGTGCTGGGGTGCTGCTCATCAGACCTTTCCCCACCAGCAGCTCAGGTGCTGCTCTGCAGCTACAGCTCATGGGGCGATGTAGAGGGAGATTCCTTCAAAGGGATCCAGAAAAGATGGGAAGAAAGGTCCAACTCTACATTAGAGGACATTCGGCCTCCAAATTCCTCGCTAAGAAACCAGTTTGGTTTCTTCATGACTGGGATACACGGCACTTCTCTGACTCATGAAAAAACAGCCCCAAGCCCCATCACTGGTTCATAACATGGATGTGTCATGTGGTGGGGTCCCATAGATCATAGAATTGTCAGGGTTGGAAGGGACCTCCCAGATCATCTAGTTCCACCCCCCCTGCCATGGCAGGGACCCCTCCCACTAGAGCAGTTGCTCACAGCCCCAGCCAGCCTGGCCTTCAAAAGGTCCAGGGATGGGGCTTCCAGCACCTCTCTGGCCACCCTGGGCCAGTGTCTCCCCACCCTCATGGGGAAGAACTTCTTCCTAACGTCTCATCTGAATCTCCCCACCTCTAGTTTTGAGCCATTCCCCCCAGTCCTACCACTACCCATGCAATGTCACATCGCCTCTCCACCTTCATCTGCCACCTGGGAGTAGCAATATCCCCTGATCACAGGGCTTGGGCACTTGAGAACCCTCTTAAGGCTTCCTACATCACCCCAAGACCAGAAGTATCTTGTGTCCTCCTGGGAGCTGCAGAGGGAAACTCCTGCAGATTGGAGCAGCCCCCCCAGCTCCTCATATCAACAACACCCACCATGTGGGTCCTAACTGGGATGTCACCTCTGTGCTCCCCTATGGGAGAATGCTGGAAGGGACAACCTGCAGGGCTGAGATGGCTTTTCCCCCCTCACTAAAGGTACAGGTAAGGGAGATCAAAATAAATCGACTCATGGAATAAGTGCTTGCTACTGCAAAAAGCATTATGTAACCCAACCATGAACCCTTCCTGCCCACCTCTGATGGAAATCATGGATTTTTTTATCCATCTCTCCCTGACATTCCCTTATTATCACTGCCAAGCCTAATGCATGCAATTAAAGCTAAAAGTGTCTTAATTTCTTTCCCATCATCTGAGCAGGTTCCTTCCTTTTTTAAAAAAAAAAAAGCCTCAAAATGGAACAGCAGCTAAAGCCACAACTTTCATACAGCTGGATCCAGAGAAACAAAACCCCAGCCCAAAGAGCTGTCCCACCAGGGTTCCCAAGCACAGAGAGCCTCTGAGATGAGGGGCGTGGGGGGTGTTTGTGCACAGAGCTACAAAAGAAAAATTAAAATGTTCTGTTGGACCAAGAAGAAAGCAAATCAACAAGGGGATATTTCTTTCTGCCCGCACTTCCCCCAAGCCACTAATGCAGCCTAATTGGGAGGAGAGGCACGGAGCCCAGCAGGTGCTCAGCAAACTTTATCATTGCTTTTCATGAGGTCCCAATTTTCCCTGCTGCAGTGGATTCTCTGTGCCTTGCTGGATTTTGCTGTCCTCTGGTTTATTTTCTTTCCTCCCTTCCTCATCTTTCTCTCTCTCTCTCTGCTCATTTTATCACAGCATCCAGGTCTGGCTACTGACAAAAAGCCTCCACAAGCCCATGGTGACAGGCAGCAGCAAGTGGATTGCTCTGCCCTGAGTAAAGCGATGAGACAACATGGTGTTGGACCCCAGCACGGTGTTGGAACCAGCACAGCTACTCATGGCACATGGGATGATAGATCAGGGCAGCCCCTCTCCTCTGCTTCATCCTCCTCCAAGCCACAAAGCAGCTGATCTGCCCCCCTACTCTGCTCTTGCCCCTCTGCTCTGCTCTTGCAGTCCAGCTCTGGAGCCCCCAGCACAAGAAGGACATGGACCTGTTGGAGAGGGACCAGAGGAGGTCTAAGGATGATTGGAGGTCTGGAACACCTCTCCTATGAAGACAGACTGAGAGAATTGGGCTTGTTCAGCCTGCAGAAGAGAAGGCTCCAGGGAAACCTTATTGCAGCTTTTCAGTATCTGAAAGGGGCTACAAGAAAGCTGGGGAGGGACTTTTCACAAAGACCTGTAGTGATAGGACAAGGGGTAATGGGTTCAAACGGGAAGAGGACAGATTTAGATTGGAAATTAGAAGGAAATTCTTCCCTCTGAGGGTGGGGAGACACTGGCACAGGTTGCCCAGGGGGGTTGTGGATGCTCCATCCCTGGAGGTGTTCAAGGTCAGGCTGGATGGGGCTTGAGCAACCTGCTCTAGTGGGAGGTGTCCCTGCCATGGCAGGGGGGTTGGAACTAGATGATCTTTGAGGTCCCTTCCAAACCATTCTATGATGATTCCGTGATTTCACACACATGGCAAGAGGCATCCCCCCCATGTCTGTTTTACAGCAAGTGCAGATGAGCTAAAGACAGTGCAGGTGAGTTGAGCAAAAGATGAAGCCATAAGGTACACTCAGAACATAAGGCTGTCTGATCAGACTGTACCTGCACCAATGCCTATGCCAGGCACACACTATGGCAGGAGCGTGCTGTGGGTGGCACAGCCACCAGTGCACACACATGGCACTCCAGCATGGTCTGTGTATTCTCTACATGGCTTCTCTTGTTCCATTGTTCACATCTCCTCTGGCATTGAGCTGCTCAGAACAATGTGCCAGGCCTGGAGCCAACTGCTGTGAACAGGACTCCCTCCTGTATCTGAAAATACCAGGTGTCTCCAGCTTGGCAGTCTTGTAAGGAGCCACATGGAAGCAGAAGACCAGTATTCCCTCTGCAGAATCCTCTAAAATGACTTTGGCCACTGGGTCTCCAGTAATGAGGAAGGGCATGTGGTGGACCCACCCTGAATCCCTGCTCCAGGGAAGATCAGCAGAACATGCCTGTCCCACCCTGGCCACTGAAGGCAGCCAGCAGAAGGCAACTCCTGCCACAGCCAGCAAAGAAACACCTTGATGAGGAAGAGGAACCTGTGGTCCCAGTTCTGGAGGAGCTGAAGATTCACCTTGCACAGGGGTAAAGCTAAGCCTGCACCATCAGGGCCAACTGACCTACTTTTACCAGCTAAGACAAAGCTTTGTTGGCTTTTGCTGATCAGGACAAGCCCACAGCAGCTGACAGGCTGGGGAACACCAAGTCTGGCTCAGGGTGGTCGAACACCCTCATGAATTATCTTCCAAGGTTTCACCATGGAATGTGGAACAGAGGGCCAAAGATTTCTCTGATATACTCCATAGCAAGGATGAAGGGACCCCAACCCCTACAGACCTCCCACCCAGCCCCTGTTACAACGCAGCACAAAGCTGATATTGAGAATTTCCTCATTAAGCACTAAGGTCCCCACTCCACCCAGGCGGTCAAAGGAGAACTACTCTTCAGAGCAAGCCCTTGCTGGCCGGCTGCCAGGCTCCACACGTGCCTGTGGCCAGGGCTGAGGATTTCTCCACTTCATCTTCTGTCATCTTCCACCCCGGAGGAAGCAAGCCTCTAAATTGAATTATCACAAAGAAATCAATTCCAGATCAAACCTCTGTGAAATTGTAATTGCTTTAATGATCTGCAGGCTGGAAGAGCCAGTGCCCAGGGAAAGTGTCAGACACTTCTCTTCCGTTCACAAGGCTCCTGTAGGAATCTGCCTTTGTTCACAGGGAGCATTAGTGTTTTCTAATTATGTATTAATTTAATCTACTATTAATTTTCAATTATTGTTATTACACAGGCACTTCCTTTTTCCCCAATGTGACTGCTGGGTAAGAAGCTGAATTCCAAACAGCCGGGGTGAGCTGACAGGCAATTCAGCCTTTAAAGAGGGAAAAACCTCAACCTTCAACAATCAATTATGATGAAGGTATTCCAACCAAATAAAAATATATGGAAAAAAGACACTGCAATCTGATTCATCTGGAAATGCCATCAGCAGCCTGCTTAGCCTAAAGGCTTCCAATCACTTGGGTGCAGCTTGTCTGGGGAAGACTTTCCTTAGAATTGACATCTTGACAACTGCAAAAAACCTACAACAACCCAACTCACAACGTGATGGGCAGTTTAAAAGTAATTAACAACCACAGGACAAAAGCACTGAGGGAAAGGAAGTTTCCCTAACCCTTCTCCTCCCTAACAAGGCAGTGAATATCAATAATGAAGGCAGAATACTTGGTTATTTGTAGCTGCACAAATAGCTGAGGATTTTCAGCATTACACATTAGCAGGAGCAGAAGCGACGCGGCCGTGCCCAGAGCTGGCCTGGCTGGATGGCAGAAGTGTCAGTGAATGTGCAGGGATTTAATTCTTGCATTTCACATTCCAGAGATTCTGCTGCTGGCACTAAGGGGAGACCCTCTTTGCTGTGGAAAACATCCAAGATGCCAGTGGGAAGAGGAAGCACCTGGAGAACACAGAACGTTTCAGATCCCATCGGTTTGGGTCATTCTGCCTTTTCCTGCAAACAGAGGCTTGTGAGAGGGAACAGACAACACTGGCTTGGGGACTTTGAGCCAATCTCCACCAGCTTGGCAGCCAACCCTCAAATTTTCCATACACAGCTAGAATGGCATCCAACAACTAGTAAACTAGTGAGAGACTTTCCAAGGGCTCCAATAGCTTTGGATCAGAGGGACTCGCACAATTCCAGTGTGTTCAAAACAAGGAATTAAGTAATACTGGGGAATAAAGGCTTGGGAAGTGCCATTGGAACAACATCACACAGGCTGAGCCCATCTGTGTGGAGACCAAGTAGCATTAAAGTAATAAGCAGAGCTCTTGCAACAGCATGTGCAGACAAATCCTGCATGAAACCCCTGGATGAGCCTACCTGCAAGGCTTGGATGTCCACCTTGGTGGATCATCTCTTTGAGCTCACACTATTACTGGGCTGGGGATCAGTCTCCCACGATTCAGTGATGTGACAAAACTGATTTCCCCATCAACTTGGGGCACACTGATCACCCCAGAAGCTTGTAGCTACCCCACCCCCTGGGACACACAAGGTCTAAGAGCAGGGAAAACTTTGGGCAAGACTCCAAAGGATAAAGAATAATAAAGTACTAAGGCTACCTCAGGAGGTCAGGTTTCTTTTGAGAAGTATGGTCCAGGTCTGCTGTCTGCTGCTCTCCTTGCCCCACTAGGGCCCTATTTATCATAGAGCTCCACTCTTCTATTACATTATCGTGTATCAAAGCACCTGTAGTGAAACCAGAAGTTACTTCCCATTCATACCAGAATATCATAGAATCACAGAATCATTAGGGTTGGAAAAGACCTCTCTCAAGTCCAGCTGTCCACCCAATTCTACCATGATCACTAGACCATGTCTCAAAGCACCACATCTACACATTTTTGAACCCTCTAGGGATGGTGACTCCAGCACCTCCCTGGGCAGCCTGTTCCAGTGCCTGACCACTCTTGCAGTAAAGAAATTTTTCCTAATATCCAATCTAATATCAGCGAGCAAAGTTTGGCTCATCAGCTGTAAAAGTGGTTTGCATGAAAAGCCTACACAGTGAATCAGATCTTCTCAATAAAAGGAAATCTCTCTTTATGTACATGTATCTGGCTCCCTTGTCTCTGCAGGTAGCCTAAAATGAGGTGAATTTTGGCCTCCTGCAGCAGGAGGTCAGAGCCCTTTGGGGATGAGCACTGGGCTTCCCTGTCTGTCCAACCTCTAACACACACCTAGAGCACACAAGGAAGCAGAGCAGAGTATCACAGCCTGCCCACAATGCAGGCAGCAAGGGATGAAGACAACCAAGGTTCTCCCTGGAATACTAATGGTGCTTGTCCCACCAGCTATCTGCTCCAGCATGGAAGTGATAAATGACGATGTGGCCTGGAGACCCCTCTCTCAGAGCAGAAGAGATTGACACCTCAAAGATCAAGAATTTGGCAAGCTTTGAAGACATATTTGGCTGTCAGAGACCTTCCAATGCCTGAAAGGGGCCTATAGGAAGGCAGGGGAAGATTGTTCTCAAGGGTTTGTAGCAACAGGATGAGGGGTGATGATTTTAAGCTAGAAAATGGAAGATTTGGGTTGGACATCAGGAAAAAGTTCTTTACTATGAGGGTGGTTGATCACTGGAACAGGTTGCCCAGAGAGGTGGTGGAGGCCCCATCCCTGGAGACATTCAAGGTCAGGCTCTAGATGTCTTCTACAAACAGTACCTTCCTCCACTATTTTTGTGCCAGCACCCATCAGGCAGGATCCCAATCCTGCAGATCTATGGTGTGGGTCAGGAGGACAGCCCAGGTACCACGACATTCAAAAAGCCACATCTGTACAAAAGTCACCCAGCTTCTTCAGTTAAGACAAGATGACCTCTAGAGGTCCCTTCCAGCCTAAAACATTCTATGATTCTATGACATGGACCAAGATGAACATCAGGCTGTGCTCACTGACGTGCTTTCTTAGAGGGGACATTGTCACACCCATAACACCATCATGCAGAGCCACCTCTGCTGTTTGCCATCTCATCTGCCTTTCTGGGAACAGGGTCAACTGTGCTGCCAAAGAGGGTACAGCGAGTGGTGGCTGAGGTTGGATCAAAGCCAGCCTGTTCTCCAGCAGCCCACACTGCTCCATGCAACTTCATGCTGACATGAGAACTGTTTCTAATGCCAAGCTACACTGACTTGTGTGCCACATGAAGCCCCACAGAGATGTTGGAAGAAGCTTGACATCAGGCCTACAGCAGTTTAGTCCCTCTTGAAGTCATTTCTCATTCCTACACCGGCCACCTTGCACCCCCAGCACCAGAGGGGCTGGTAACCAGCTCAGCTGGGAAATACAACCATTAAAGTCCAGCTCAGCCTGCACAACACATCAGAGCACCATCATCATCATCAGTTCTCTCACAGACAGCATGTAACCAAATTGAGCAGTAAGCAGAGGTACAAGGAGTGCTCAAAGTGTGAAAAGACACTTCATACCAAAGCACAGCCAAGCGTGGGTCCTACAGAGTGAGGCTGAGGATGCATCTTCACCTGGCATACCAGCAAAGCTCCCCAGCTATGGTTAGGAAACTTTTTGATCTCTCCCATAACCATTTTCCTGTGCTACCTTTGCTGTTACCTGCTTTACAGCAAGAGGATCCAAGTCTAAAATGCACTCGGAACAGAGGAGCCAGAAGGAACTTCAAGGATTTCATTGGCTTCTGGGGCCTCAACCAGAATATTCCTTTTTTTCTAAGAAAAAGAGAAACCTAAACCCCTGTTTTGACTATATACAAATGCATACATAGATTTTATAGAGGCATTTTATAGAGCACCTTTGCAGCAGGAACCTGGAATTGCAGCACAAGGCTCCCCAAACACCATGTACAAGGTCACCAGCTGCCACCACCTTGTGAGACTTGGTGGTGTTTATTATTGGCTTTTGACACTTGGTGCTCCTGAGGTCAAGCAATGTGAAATTGAGGGGTTGGGTTTGTTGGGCTTTTTTGTCTGGGTTTTTTTTTGTCTGGGTTTTTTCCCCAAGCCTGCTGTTAGCCACCCTGCTAGAATGGTTGCAAGAATAAATCTTGAAAAGAAGATCCCTGGAGAAGTTTAGGCAACAAGAGGTAGAAGTGAAAACAGTGCAGTACTCAAAAAACCCCAGAATTTGAAATCATGAGACCACTTGTTATTTAGGGGGAATCTATCTTGGAAAATAAAAGGGCAGCAAAACCATCAAGAGCATTAAGATGTATCTACAGAGAAGAAAAGGTTAATGAAAGATGTTTCACCCAGGGAATACCACAGGTAGGAAGGATATTTTTTGATTCAACATTTTAGTTGGTTGTGCCAGATTATTACCTTGAAATGTGAGAAATTCCACCCAAGGGAAATGTGCAGTTGTGGTGGGACAGCACAAACATGCAAGGCTCTCGCTCAAGTTTCACACAGGACTTCTCTGAGCCCTTCTCAGTTTACACCATTCACTGGTCATGAAACCATCACATTTCTCCCCTTTTCAAGGCAGAAAAAAAGTTACTTCTCCCATCTCCTCAGTCCCCTCCCTTCCAAGGAGACAGACACACAACCACCAGCCCGTGAAAGCTTCAGCCTGGGCTGAGGGAGCTCTTTACTGACACTGCAATAGAGATAAAAATAAAGTTTGGGGGGTTTCTGGCATTTTTTTCTTCCTTTCTTCCTTTAAACCAAGTACCTCATGCTAATCTGCAGCTAAACCCCCCCAGTGCAGGAGGCACTGCTGACGTCTGTAAGGAAATAATTCCTGTTCCAAGGGACAAAAGATCTCACTGAGAACATCCAGCGTCACATTCTTATCTAAAGGAATCCCAGGCTCTGCTAAATGAACAGGAGACATCTTGTTTTGAGTCACAGAATGTATTGGGTTGGAAGGGACCTCTAGAGCTCATCTGTTCCAACCTCCCTACACAAGCAGGGACATCTCTACCTAGGGCAGGTTGCTCCGAGCCCCATCAAGCCTCACCTTGAATGTCTCCAGGGATGGGGTCTCCACCAGCTCTCTGGGCAACCTGTTCCAGTGATCAACCACCCTCATAGTAAAGAACTTTTTCCTAATGTCCAACCTAAATCTACCCTTTTCTAGCTTAAACCCATTACCCCCTCATCCTGTCACTACAAACATTATTTCAAGGATGGCCAGACCTACAAGTTGCCCGCAGAGGCACAGGCTGGTTTTCACAGGGTCATGTTTTATACATGACACAGCACTGCAGTTTCTGGAGCACACTGCTTGGAAGAGTTATTATTTATTAATGTACTTTAATAAACAGGAGCAGAGGAGACAGGATTCCCAGCTCTTGTGGCATTCCCATATGATTGAAGATCAAACTAATCCATGTGTGTATGAAGGCTAATCAAAACATACCATTGGGTGGCCCCTTGGTGCCTCAGCAGGGCTGGCAGGACAGCCCTGGCACAGGACTCCCCAGCCCACCACCACATTTCAACTTATAGAATTAAAAGTTAATGGGGACAACCTCAATGATGTGCTGGGGCTGCAAAAGTGCCTCCTGAATTCTGACCATGATGGTTTGCTCCTGAACCAGCAACTGGGATGCATTCAGCTCCAGTGGAGAGCCTACACATGGAGAGGTCCTATAGTCTGGCAGGGTGTAGAGCCCAGTCCCAAAGAGGGAGGGCCTCAAGAGAGGCAGTTTCACCCTGATCCCTGCACTGCCTTAGCTGCTTTGGACAAGGAGCAGCTAGGCAGAAAAGGTTAATAAATTCATAGAATCATTGAGGCTGGAAAAGACTTCTAAGATCATCAAGTGCAACCATCAACCCAACACTACCATTCCTCTCAGAGAAGGGCTGGAGGCACTCAGCATGGCTGGTGGGATCAGGGGCAGACTTTGGTAGGCTTTTGACAGCCCTAGGAACCCTATGGCCCTTGCTCTACCTGAGATGTCAGAAATGCTTGCCAGGGAAATATTCCAACAGCTCAAGCACAGGAGTGATTTCCTTCCAGTTATAAGGAGGGAGAGAATGAACAGGCTGCTTGAGAAACAGTCTGGTCCTGGAGGCCAAACTATCTGGTAACTCTTCATGCAGAGCTGCCCCTCCAGGAGTGTCTGCCTTCACCAACCATGCCCAACCTCTGGGCTGGGAGAGGCTCTCTTGTCACTGGTTCCTCTGAGCACGATGGTGCCCATCATCCCAGAGGCAACCACCCTTTGTGTGCCCCACCAGCACAGGGCTGACAACAGCATGGAGCCAGGCTTCACCCTGCCTGGACCCAGAGCAGTGCCAGAGGGGCAGCCACAGCGAGGGAAAGATGTCTTGAAAGTGGCTGGACACCTCAGCTTAGTACATTTGGCAACTGAGACTTTCAAGCCAAAGGTCTTTGCTAGGAGAAAACCAGCCCCAACATTTGAAAAGTGAGTCAATTCCTCACAAATCAGCTAAAAGAATGGTCACTTTGAATGACCCCAGGGATGGGGCCTCCACCCCCGCTCTGGGCAACCTGTGCCAGTGTCTCCCCACCCTCATGGGCAACAACTTCTTCCTAATGTCTCATCTGAATCTCCCCACCTCTAGTTTTGACCCATTCCCCCCAGTCCTACCACTACCCGACAGCCTAAAAAGTCCCTCCCCAGCTTTCTTGGAGCCTCCTTATCCATGGGGGTCACTTGTTGTAGGTCACCTATCCATGGCTAGAGGTCCTAACGAATGCCCAAACCCAGCAAAATCCTTTTCTCCTCTGAACTTTGAGGCTGTCAGCAGTGCCTGAACTCAGCCTGATCCCAGCCTCTCCCACCTAACTCTGAATTTACAGAAGAGTTAATAAAGGCTTTGTGGAGCTCCTGGGAGGCTCACCAGGCTCACTCCCCTTGACACACAAACCTCATTGAAGCCTTTCTCAAAAGGGCTTGTCGCCATGAAAATGTTCAATATTACTTGTTTTCACCAAAACAGATTCACTTATGTACACGCAGGGCAGGGAACAGCATTCTTCCTCCCTCCCTTGTTTATTCTCTGAAAACAAGGAGTTTACAGCCTGGTTTTAAAATCAAGTTAGAAGAGAACTGCAAAACACTCCAGCTCCTTGGTCTGCTTCATCACCAGAATAGCTGAGAGAGACCCGACTGCTCTGGGGACTCCAGCTCTGTGCTCATGCATAAAGCAGAGACAGCAGCAGATTTGTTCCTCTCTCTGATCCCTGCCTATGTTAAACCTCCTCTGTCACCACTGCATCTCACTCACCTTCTGCCCACAACAAGCCAAGCCCATTTCCCAGCAGGTCTCCTGACTCACCAGCACATTTTCCTTTTAAAGGTAGAAAAAAAAAAATGCTGCAACAACAGAGATTGCATTAGTGGCCTTCTAGTTTCAGTTGGTGAGTGGGGATTTCTGAGATTGCAGCTCCCCTAACAAGGCACTGTTCATCTGTAGGAAGGGAGAGAGCAGTCCTAGGAAACATCTCAGCCCTTGATTTCCTGCTGAGCATGGCAACAGAGCCATTAGCACATGGTGTCTCCAGCAGAGACATCTGTACTGAGATGTCCTCACATAGTCCCTTCACATTTACGCACTGAGAACCAGGATTCCAGACAGAATTCTTGCAGAGCAGGACTGACAGAAGTTCTATTCCAACTTCCCTTCAAGTGCTCTTTCCCAAGCAACTTAGAGCACCTCCATAAGTCCAGACTCCATTTCCCCACACTGGAAGCCTGCTACAACCCATACCCAGTTTCCAAGACCAATGCTCTTAAATTCATAGACTGATCACAGGCAAGGCAGCTTCAGGTGGACCACCTGATCTGCTCATTGCTGAGAGGTCCTGAAGTGCTGCCTACTCATCCTGCTGCTTCAGAGTGCAGAACTTCACATCCAGTTTAGAGTCTCTCAGGAGGCTGGTAGCACTTGTAGATGATCACGTGTTTGCTGAAGGAAGAGCTGGAGATGATGTTCATTCGTGTGCAGATGCCAGCCATTTGCTGAAGTAGGTGGTGACAGGTGGAAACCCTTCTTTCATTTCAAATGTTTCTTCATAGTCTTGTAGAGCAGGCAGATCAGCTTTAATGCTAGAAAAATCTTCCACACTACATGGGATTGCATGAGGACATTCATATATACACTTCATAGAATGTACTCGGTTGGAAGGGAACTCCAAAGGTCATCTAGTCCAACCCCCCTACAAGAAGCAGGGACATCTCTACCTAGGGCAGGTTGCTCAGAGCCCCATCAAGCCTGACCTTGAATGTCTCCAGGGATGGGGCCTCCACCACCTCTCTGGGCAACCTGTTCCAGTGATCAATCACCCTCATAGTAAAGAACTTTTTCCTAATGTCCAACCTAAATCTACCTTTTTCTAGCTTAAAACCATTGCCCATCGCCTTGTCACTACAAACCCTTGTGAGCAGATCCTCCCCTGCCTTCCTATAGGCCCTTTTCAGGTACTGGAAGGTCACTATAAGGTCCCCCAGGAGCCTTCTCTTCTCCAGGCTGAACAATCCCAACTCCATCTACTCTGATCCTCCTCTGCTGCTGTTTCAATAGCAGCTCCTTACAAGGTCATGGAAAAATAATTTGGGTAGCAGGGCCAGTTCCCTCTTCAGCTCTAAAATAAACCCTAGATCCTCTATTTATCTATTTCTAATGGATGCTTAAGGTCCCACAGGGACACATTTTCAAGTTTTTCCTCCACAAAGCTAGGAGCTCCCTTCTATGAGAAGCAAAGTTCCTATTTCATCACTTAACTTCAAGAATGAAGACAAAGAAGCTCCCCAACATGTAGAAACCAGACAGATTGGTTTAGGCTCCCAACTCCATGGGCTGGGGTCAAGCTGAGGAGATCAGAGGACCACGCTTGACTGGGCATTTAGTAGGAACCACATCTTTGATCCCCACTAGTTTCACCCTAGTAGAGCATCCAGAAGAGCAACCATCTGGCTCTGAGGCCGTGTCCATTGAGCAAAGGGAGACTCTCGGCCATTTTTGAGGGTGCTAGATCAGGTTCCTAACACACTTCTGGGCAAAGCAGGTTGTCTGTTTGCAACTCATTTTATCCTCCAGCACAGCCAGAGTCAGAGCAGGTTAAGAAATACCAGAATAGGATTGGCTGGGGGGGATGGGGGAGGAAGGAGGGGGAAGAGCAAGTTGCATTTTAAGAAATACAGCAATAGAAACACAGGCTTCAGAGATTAGGAAACAGGCTTTTTAGGCAGAGCAAAGCAAGAGGCATCTGCTGGCAGCATGGCAGAAAAGCATTTAGTATTTTGAACTGTAAGCCTAATCGGACATGACACCCCACCAACCCTGGATACAGCTCAGATAAATCTTTCCTCAATAAAGCCCACTGCTCCCAACCTGAGCACATGGTCAAGGTAACATCTTTCACCTGCACCCCACTTTGGGGTCATCCCTTAAGGACATTCCTTATGGAGCCAGCATGTGAATTTTGCTCTTCTCCCTCCCTGGTTGCAGAAAGGAACTGCTGTCAAGTTGAGTCTTCATAAAGAAGTGAGCACACATCTGACCTACATAGAGTGCACAGATGTGAGTAGCCTCACATAGCACTCCCTAGATTTATTTTTTTAAACTCAAAAACACGAAGCACCACCTGCTTTGCCTGGAAATGTGCAGGAAAAAAAGCCAGCTGGACACCGAGTGCTGCACCAGGCTTCAGACTGGAACTCAGCACCACCACATCCATCTTCTTTATTTAAATACACTTTCCAACAGATCATTTCCAAGAGTAAGACACAGCTTTTGTTACCAAGCCTGAAAGCACCAGCAACTTGGGCTGAATGATGGACATCTGTCCCAGGGGGACCTGGGCAGCTTTGCACGATGGTTTAATGGCACAAGTACAGGAACCAGATCTGCTGAATCAGGCAAGAGCTGCCTCACCTCCAGCACTAGGGCAAGCAACATTTTAATTTGAAATAAGCTGCATGTTTCTGCAGCATCCACATGACCCAGCAAAGCCCAAGTGCATTAGGTGGCCGCTGGGATAAGAGAATCCTTCCAGTACCTGAATGGGGCCTATAGGGGAAGATCTATGCACAAGGGTTTGTAGTGATAGGACAAGGGGTGATGGTTTTAAGCTAGAAAAGGGTAGATTTAGAGTGGATATTAGGAAGAAGTTCTTTACTATGAGGGTGGTTAATCACTGGAACAGGTTGCCCAGAGAGCTGGTGGAGGCCCCATCCCTGGAGACATTCAAGGTGAGGCTTGATGGGGCTCTGAGCAACCTGCCCTAGGTAGAGATGTCCCTGCTTCTTGTAGGGGGGTTGGACTAGATGACCTTTGAAGGTCCCTTCCAATACATTCGATGTTTCTATGATAATCCCAGAGTTTAATCTTGAGCTTTAAAAGAAGTAGGAAAATAAGTAGATGCAGCAATAGGAAACAAAGCGTAGGCTCTCCAGGCAGATCTGCCCAGCTCCTCCCAAGGCAGGTGCCTCACAGGGGGTTAGCTCCTTGCAAGCCAACATTCAGCCCTGCAGGAATGGCTGCTGTGCTCCAGCACCAGGCTAAATATCACATGCTCTGCATGTCAGAGAGTCCAGTCCTGCCTGTGAGAAAATCAGCTGTGACAGGGTAAAGCCCCTAGGAATGGCAACCACGGCTCTGGAACCCGGGCTCAGGCACGCAAGGCTCTGGCAACTAGTCCAGCTGCAAGGCAGGTTTTTGGAGAGAAGAGACAACAGGGCAGCAAAACTAACCCTAAGAGTGCAAACTGGGAGCAAGGAGACCTGGCATGATTCCCAGCCCTGCCACCACCCAAGGTCAGGCCAAGTCACATGCCCTCCTACCTTTTATATATTTAGACCATAAAGTCCAGAGCCACAGTTCTCACTAGCTATAGGCACAGGGCTTCAGAGACTATCCTACTGTAAGGGAAGATGTCAAAGACTGGCTAAAAAGCTCTCCAGATTCTTCATATTTGTTAAAAAAAATGGGGTTTGTTCCCTCACTGGAAAAAAAAAAAAATGGTTCAGGATGCTGGTGACTCTAGAGGGTGGGAAGCTTTATCAATACTTCATAGTCTCCTTTATTCTTACTGGAAAAATTCAAGCAAAATTCAAGGAATAAATAAATCAAATTAATCCATTTACATCTATTTTATTAGCTAGTCTTTATTGTGCTTGATAGAGATTCCCCTTGCTCATGACTATGAGTCTCTGAAGGTGAAATAAAAAGTTGACAAAGTTCAGACTAAGAAGAAAAAAAAATCCAAACTTAACACCTGTTCTTAGCTGGGAATTTCAAAGGCAGCCACTAGAAGCAGAAGTCCCACACTCTGCAATCAGCCCATTTCTCAGACAAGAACAGCAGAGTCCAGCACAGGCAGAGGCCATGAGCTTCCTAAAGTGTTTTCTTCTCTAAGACAGTAACTCAGTGGATCTACAATCTGTTTTCCATCCCTGCACAAAGCTTCCTCGCTCACAGCACTGTCACATCATTGTGGGTGCCCAGACACTTGGTAATGCTCCCCTCCTGTTACAACCATGGAATAAAATTTAAAAGTCTCTATATTTATAAGATATTGCTGGGCTGCTCTGTCCAACTGCTTTTTGCCCCAAGACATGGCAACTTTTCAGCATGTTGAAGCACGGAGCTCATCCTCTTTTTTGGGACGCCCAGAGAAAAGGCTTTGTGTAAAAAATGTAGTTATTTACTCCCCATACATGCTATAGGCTGGCAACCCAGCTGGGAAGACTTGGGGCAAGCTATAAATTACTCCCTGGTTAGTGGGCAGCAGCCTATGACTTGCTGAGCCAGAATCCCATTCACCAATACCTCACAAACTGTAAAATATAGATGTTTATGCTACATATACAGCTAAAACCCATTTATGCTGAGGTCACAAGCACTGTGTTTTCCCCCCTCTTGCAAATCAGAGCAGGTAAATATCATCAGCTAGCAGCAAGCAGTGGTGATACAGCATCTAGAAATCGAGCTGCAGAAGGAAAGGATAATGCAAGCAATGAATGCAGAGGACAGCCTGGATCTCAAGTACAGCTGCTCAGGCTGCTGCACCACCCCTTTGCTCAGCACCCTTCACTTGGGTAAACCCCTCCAGGAGCTCCTCTCACCAGTGTTTTGGAACGTGCTACAGGAATAAAGGTGATCGTCGATCTACACAAGTCAGGGGTGTTCTCCCTTCCAGGTTAATTCAGGAAAGGGGTGGGTATGAGCTGTTACCACTGCTAATAATAATAATAAAGTATCTGCATCCATAGAGTAGCCATCAGAAATATTAAATCCTGCTTCTTGTTCTGCTGTAGCTTCTGGGCTTTTCTACCCTGCATTAGCCACCTCCACTGTCTTCTGTCTTACACAAATTAAATGTTTGGCTGTTGCAGAGTGGTTTTGCCCCAGCCCTGGCAGGTGTCAGTGCTCGAACAGGAAAGGAAGAGATCCAAAGTGTCTTCTCCAAGCTCCCCTGCCAGCATCATTTCACTGCTGCATCCCCCTGCCTGCAGAGCATCCCCCCCATCCCTTCCTCAGCGAGCAGCAAGGAAAGGAAAGATCCCGCTGCTGCAATAAGGGGTGGGCAAATCATTTTTAAACAGGATCCTGCTCACCAGAGCATTTGCCTTGAAATAAGTAGCACTTTTGGTTTTTTCCTTCCTGGGATCCCTGCTGCTTTCCCCAACTGGGCTGGCAGGTGAATCCAGGAGAACTTGAAACAAAAATGGGAGCAGAGACATTGGCTGCTTTCTACTCGGGCTGAAAGAGCTTTATTCTCCCTGACCACATACACAGCCTGTTCATTTGGGGAAAAAAGAGGTAATTTAGGATACATTTTGTAATATCTGCTGGCCAAACAAAGATGAAGGACTGTGAGAGATGATCAATGTTTAAACCCATCTTCAAAGTGATTTGGGGAGCTGCTGAAAATAAACAAGCAATCAGGGCCTAGGAGCCAGGGTAAAAGCTGACAAAGAAATTGCTTTTTTTTTTTCCTAGGCAAACAGAAGGCAGCTAATAGCTCAGTTCAGAGAGCCTGAGCTCTCTCCCCTTGTCATACAGGCAAGGCAAGAGACCAAATTTAATTTCTTCCTCACAACACTTTAATTAAAATCATCTAAGCCCTCCCTGCCTCTCCTGCCACGAGGTGTGGTCCTGCTCACAGGAGGTATTAGCAAACTCCAGCTTATTAAGGTGCCCTCCCCCAAAATGCTGTTTGTACAGCAGTCAGATGGCTGGGGAACATCTGCAGGAACACACTCCTCTCTTCACTGAGGGGAAGACACACAAAGCCCACCTCTGATGGGTGGCAGTGGCAGCAGGCATTGCCCGTGTGCTCGTGAAGCTGTTCACCAGCATTAGCTTCACAGGGCAGCCTTCCAGGGGAATTTACCATTGGATATTGCTCTTCACCATCACCTGTGTCCTGGGGGTGCCAAGACACTACTGGAGGTAAAGGAAGGACACTGGCTGCATGAGATGAGTTGTATCAAGGATTTTTTCCAGTATTTTTATAAACATAGACATTTCAAAGCCAGTTCCATGGTCTAGGTCCCCATCCTTGTGACCTGATCCCAACCCACACCACATCAATGCAGTGATGGAGATGTCTGTCCCTGGGCTTGGTACCAGGCTGGGGGAGAGCGTATCTCCAACCCATCACAAAGTTTTACTGGCCCATTGAAATGCAGGAGCATGACTACGAGTTGCACACTAAACTTTGAAAGAAAAGTTTAAAAACATTAATAAAAATTAAGCCCAAGTTACTAGAGGAGCTCAAGGGGATTTTTGCGGTGCTTATAACTCTTCCCAATTCCTGAAAGAGATTTCAGGAGTTGGTAAGAGCTCTAAGGGTTACAAGTTGCTGCAGAACCAACAGTCACAAGCAAATACCTGTTTTACAAGCAGATACAGCTCCAGGGACAGAAACCATGAGCTGTTGAACCACCAAACCACCACAACACTGCCCTTCCAGTAGGAACATGCTCAGTCAGGCCATGCAGCAATGTCAGGTCCCTGAGCTTCTCAAGTCTATCAAGAAGGAAAAAATAATTATGCTGGAGCACCAAGCACCTGCAATCTTCTACACAGGGGCTGTATCTTAGACCAGGATAGGCCTGGGAAGTCTAGGATGCAACTGAGAAGAGAGAGTGAAGGCCAGGCAGTGGTGGAGTCCCCCTCCCTGGAGATATTTAGAAGATGTAGTGCTGAAGGGATATGGTTTAGTTGAGGAGTTGTCAGTGTTAGGTTAATGACTGAACTCAATCTTAAAGGTCTTTTCCAGTCTAGGCAATTCCGTGAGGAACACCAGTGGCACCACCTGCCAGTTGACTGTCATATGGTATCCAAAGAAGCAGTTGCTACCGTGCAGCCCCAAGTGGTCAAGGTCTAAACCTCTTCACTGGAGCACCAGATCATCCTTATTTCTCAAAGACAGTGGGCTTCATCCACAAGTTAAGCTCAAGCAGACCTCCCACCTCCAAGCAGAGGTATTTTCTCCCTGTGCAGGAGAGCTGCCAGAACCAGTGCTCCCCACGTCCTTCTAAAGGAAGCATTATTCTCATAAATGCTCCCAAGAGAGTTTTCCAAACGTTTTTCTGAAGGCAGAAGGAAAGCATGAGATTTAGACTCATAAAGACATCAAGAGCCCAGGTGCAGAACATCTGCAACCACCTCCTCCATCCACCTTGTGTCCTTTGCCAGCCCTCAGGAATTTGTACTTTAAAACGACTAATAGTGTTGGTCTATTCCCAGCTTCCAGAACAAGTGTCCATTGCCACCATTTCCACAACATCTTCTCTGGCAGAAACTGTCACCCTTATCTCCATGTTTAAGTACTCTCAGTGGCACAGGGGGACGTTCTCCCTCCAAGGAAGGCAGCAGGAGCTACTTAATCCTGCCGCAGCGGGAGCCGAGATGGAGCTGCACTGCCTCAGTTATTGCTCTTGCTCATACATTTAGCCTGTCCATTCTTATTCTGCTCGTAGGAGCAATCAGAAGACGAGCTCACATTCATTCCCCACTGTGGCTGCATTTGTCAAAATATCAACTGCTTGAAAAAGCATCAGATCGAGCTCCGGCACTTTTCAGCGCCTATTGTTTGGTACCATCACACCCCACATTCAGATGATGCCTCAGACTTCACCTGGGAATCACTGAATTCACACAGACGTAGCCCAGAGGTGCCCACACTATTTACCTCATCCTTGTTTTCTTCACGGAAAAAAACAAACCCTGGCATTAGGGTTTCTATTTTAAAAACAGACTTTTTGGAACAAATAAAGGACGGTTGTGCAACATCCCTGGCAAAGTCTACAAATGGATGCTCAGTAAAGGAAATATTCTGCTGCAGGTGCAGAAATGCTCTTGAAATCAAGTTCAGCATCCTGCTGTTCAGCTCCAGCAGCAGGGTAGGAGCAGAAACTCAGAAGCCCTCAAATCAATGGGGGGACCTTCCCCACCACGGCAAAGCCAAGTCTTGCCTTGAGCTTCTCCCCAACACATCTCTCTGTGTCATTTGGTTTCAACATATTCAAGGCTTGCTTTTGAAAAAGATGTATCTTATATATGTTATATAATAATATATATTATAATATTATATATATTAAAATATTTTATAGATATATACACAGAGACATTAGGCAACAGATGCAGGACCCACCCATCCCCGAAACGGCCGCAGCAGCTCAGCAGATCCCCCCTGGAGAGGGTACATCCACCCACAGGTCTCTTCATGGAGAGGGTACATCCACCCGCAGGTCTCTTCATGGTGGGAGATACAAGAGACCTCAGTAAGCTGAGCAAACAGGATTGTTTGTGTTAAACAGTGTTATACAAGAGCCAAAAAGATGACTCACGCCGCCCTTCAAGCCTTTCCCTGGCTCTCCAGAAGGAAGCCGGGCACAGCTACAGAAAGCAGTTGTCTCCAAGGGTGAGGTCAACTCCAGGGGTACCTCCTGCCCTGGAGATACAGCTTCCAGCCCTGCTCATAAGGCCAGCGCTGCTTTGAGGTGGTTAGATTAAATAAAATGAGTACAGCTTTCATCTTAAGAAAGGGATGTTATTACAACACTCACAGTATTTCACCCTTATGAAACAAAAAGGACCCCACTTGGAGCTTATATTGCCTTCAATCTATAGCTCTATACTTTCCACATCAATGTCTCAGCATCACCTGTTATACTGTGCACACTATGCCCTGTCTCAGGCTCCACAGAGGCAGCTCCTCCAGTTTGCCCACAGCCTGGCAACAGCAGGATTCCATTTCTGATTGTTTCAAGCTGCAAGAAACATGAGAAGCCACAAGAAAAGCTTTAGATTCACTATTTGAATGTATATTTGTCTGCACACAAGCTGAGGATTTCCTAAGCCCCGCAAAAGGAAACAGCCTTGGCTCCCTGTTACAAGCCTTGGCTTTGATAGTTCCAGCCTCTTAAACGCTAAACTAGACACATCAAGCAGCTGTTAATTCTGCAGACACCCCTTCTGAGGCAACCTCTGCCCCAGTGTCATCTCAATTCTGCCTTTTGTAAAGCACATATAAAATTAATTGTATCAGTGGCAGAGCTAGGAGACCTCTGACCCTCTAATTAAATAGACACTTTCAGGTGAGACTCGGCACGGAATATTATTCACTTGCATTAAACAGGTGCACTGGAGCTGGTGGCACAAATAAAAATAGAGACAGTTCACACCACAGCATCCTTGTGCACAACAGCAGAATCAACTTAATCACAAATGACAACTTCTGAAAGCCTTTACTTTGGATTCATCCTTGGCATTTTTCTAGGCCAGCTTGAAAACAAAAGCTTTGTCTTCTTAAAATGCAAGTGCCTGAGGCACCTCTAAAAAAAGTGACATAACTCAGGTCTGAAAAATGCCTCCTGGGTTTCAGATTCTCCTAAGAGCCTCTTTACTATTCAGCTTTATTCAGATTACCCAGATCAGCATGAACTCTGCAGATTTAGCCTTGGCTACCACAGGTATCAAAAGCACACATTTAGAATTATTTTTTTAAACTATAGAATTAAAGCTCTACAGCCATAAAAAAGGAACTTGTTATTGATCCAAATGGTGCCTCCCTCCCTTTTCTCCAGTAGGTTTGTAAACACTCTCTGCTGACAGTTTATTCTGAATTTGACTCTGTAGAGCTCATTTCAGATTTTTATTCTGGCATGTTTTTCTTGCTGGGTGTTTTCAACCTTTCCATCACAAATCTCAAGCTGTGAAGAGAATGAGCAACTTGTTTTGGAATCAAAACTTGGGCCCCAAATTTGATTCTTGTTTCTTCTCCCCTGCACAGCGTCTCTTCATTTCAGTAATCCTGCAAGCAACACCTTTTGCTTCTTCAAATAATATAACCTTGTTCCAGGCAAGAGAGTCATTTAATGAGAGGGGGCAAGGAAGAAAAAGCTGCATTTCCCTTCAAGACAGACACAGCTTTTTTTAATACTAACTAACATCTCGGGACAGATCTACATTATATCTAAGTATATGCTTATCAAAGATTTTTATAACCATATATTATTTGCTTTGAGTAGATGCAAGTTTACTTCTAGGTCTGAAAATTCCTTATGCAGCCATCAATAAAGAGCTCAAATCAAAAGAGTCTGTTGCTTTTATTGAATAATATGGGGCAGGGAGAGCTGAAAGCTCTCCTGGTGAGGGGAACATGCTAGAGTCTTATTTTTCTGAATTATTAAGTCCCACCACTTATTCCACATAAACTGTTCTGTCAAGGGCTTTAATCCTCTCTTCACGATCTCTAAATAAAACATCCTTCCCAAACTCACTGCCTATTGTCTGCCTTTTCTAAAGAAAGTGGTTCTTAAGAGACCCACCATCTTCTGCTTTGCCATTCCCCTGAAATGCATCATCTACAACATTAGCTTGACAGAAGGAAAATATCAGCAATCCTTCCCGGGCACAGAATTGTGAACTAAAGGAGTATCTATCTTAACATATACACCTCCTAAAGGAAGGGATCACACCCAGCCAAGCCAAACGCCGCTCACCAAAAACCAGTCATAAAAAGACTTGCAGGAACGTGAGCCATAAACCTTGTGACGAGTTGCCACCAAGAGCAGGCAGCCCATAAAGGATGCTCCAGAGCCACCCTGCCTGAGTTTTTGCTCATGACACAGGCTCCTTAACCCCCTGGCCACCCATGAAGATCTGACCAGTCCTTCCCTTTACACCAAAGTCAACGGAGGCTCCTCATCCAGGAGCTCTGCTGCTGACTTGGCTTAGAAAAATTCCTTCTCTATCCTTTACCTTAGAGGGAAACAATGCAGAGAGTCCAAATCAGAACTGCAGAATAAAGGACAGAACAAAATGCAAGTGAAAGTACCACCTCCCCCTTCTCAACGCAGGAACATCAAGAGTAGAAGCACCTGTAGAAGAGAGCAGGCTTCTTCCTTACAGCAGGGATCATCAAGAAGTCCTACAACGCAGCCTACACCTTCCACCCCACGACTGCTCAGCTGAGATGCCAGCCAGCCTTGCTCAAAGCCAAAGAAAACAGGCTGAGCCTGGCCGCTGAGGTCCACAGCAAATACCAGCCCAAATGCTTGCAGAAGCTGCCAGCAGTGGTGGACATGCCCACAGCAGCTCCCTCACCAGCCTGGCAAACACTGGCACCAGCTATGGATTATCTGACAGGATTTATTAGTGGAGGAAAGACAACGATTCCTTAGTATGAAATAACGGTGTCTTTTTATTGGCCTCAAAAGGAAGGTAAAGCAAAACGTGATGTGATCAACTTCAGTCTCCACTAAAGCCTGAGCCACCAGAGAACAGCAACACGGGAAAGCCCTGGAGCCCAGAGACCAGCTCAAGCCTCTTCCCTGGCTGAGCCTCACAGCCCAGATCTCCCCCAAGCCACAGAAAAAATTGGGGAATTAGAGACTTCGGAGCACAGTTGGGAAAATAAAGGTGCAAATCCACATGGTTCTCCATTAGAGCAATTTAAACCTCAGCCTTCTGGGCTCTCTAAACATAAGTTAGCCATAGGACCACCCTTATAAACACACAGCCAGAACTTACCGTGGGGCACAGGGAGAGCTGAAGTAGCCTGGAGTAAACCTGGAGTTTCATACATCGCCTCAAACACTAACAGAAATCACCAACCCAACCACATTCGCAACGGGTAACATCCCGAAACGCTACAAAACTGCCTTTAAAGAGCTCGGAGGGCTCGACACTGGGATGCTGAGGAGGGGGCTCGGAAGCCCCTTGGCTACCAGGGCACAAGCCGCCGCTCAGGGGCGGCCCCGGCTGCCGCGGGAGCCGCTCGGGCTCAGCCGGTTCTACCGGGATGAAGCGTCTTAAGCAGCTCCGAGAGGAGCCTCCCCGAGAGGAGCCGTATGAGAGACACAAAGTAACTCCCGATCGTTGCGGGCACTTCGCGAACATCCCCCTCGCACCGACCCCCCGCCCGGGACAAGGGGCCCGAGCAGCGCCCGCCGCCAGCACCGCACCCGGGGCTCCGCGGGGGCTTACGGGGGCTCCGCCGGGGCTTAGCGGGGGTTCTGCCCGAGGCTCCGCAGGGGAGTCAAACCGCAGCCCCTGGCCGGAATTTCACCGCAAACGCGGAAGTTTCCCCATCCCGCAGGTGCCGGCATCTCCGCGCTTCCTTCCTCCTTCCCGGTACACAGGGGAAAACGCGCATCGGGG